>CM046365.1:2873692-3473692 GCA_025413025.1 Ficus hispida
GTATCTAAATGACACATACACAAAATAATATTATTAGCTTAATATAACATAAAATTAAATTAAAATAAATTAAAATTTGTGTCATATTAATCACGATAGGAGAATTTGTATTATATTGATTAATAGATTAAAAAATATAGTTTTTTAATAATATGATAATTATTAATCCCTACAAGAAAAAGATAGGCCATGTAGTCTTATTATATAAATAATGTATAACAAATTAGCTTTTGCATTTCTAAAAGAAGGGGGGGGGGAAAATGTTAACTGTAATTTCTGAAGAATGTGACGGCCATTATGTAAATAATGTAATAAATATATTTCTAAATGTTTGTGGGTGCGTGTGTGTATATATGTATATCTATTTGGCTAGAATTGTGAATAGGATCGGATGTCCTGAAATTGAAAGTATTCTGTGTTGTGCGTCATCTTACAACTGTATTCTAAATAATTAATCAATGTATTGATTAATTATGTTTCGGTTTTTACATTTTCATTGTTTTTTGTTTATTCAAACCCAAAAAAAAAAAAATTAAAAAAAATTCAGCGAGCGCTTGACATTTTGCAGAGCAAATCTGAAGTATCACATGAGAATAGTATATCATTATTTAATATTCAATTATTTTGCTAGCCACACCATAACCAGAGTGGTCCATTTTTCAAGAAAATGGGCAATGGATATGCACATAAAGATACCCGGTATTTTTTGTTTATTGAAAAAATATATATACGATCTGTGATAAGTCTAAGTTTATACCATAGGTGATCAACATTCAATTTTTTAAAAAACAAAAAAAAACAAAAAACAAAAAAACAAAGAGAAAACTTGAAAAAAAAAAAACGGAAAAAAATATTTTCTCATTCTCCCCTATTACAAGAGTCAATGCATCAATATATAAATGAGATTGATTCAATATACAACTAATAAACTAATATATTTAGGATACATTTCCTACAAACAGATAATGACACCTAATATACAAATCATGGAAAGAATCACAAAAAATTACAAGAATCAATGTAATTAATAAAAAAATGTCAACAAATTCAATTTAAAAAACAACAAATCTTCTACCTAAAACAAAAATACATTTTTTTTGTTTTGGGTTTTTGAAATGTAATTAAATATTTTTCTTTTCTTGAAGGGGTATAATTGTCATTGTATCTAGCTAAAATTGACTATTGATCTCCTTTTCTGTATGAATATGAATTTGCTATACAAAAATACCACAATATATTGGATGAGATTTAAGAAAAATGTTGCACTTTTTGACGGTGTAAATAAATTTCTCAAAAGATAAACACCCCAACTAAAATTCCCTTGTGTTGTAATAATTCGGATTACTGAGTAACGGTTTTTAGGAGATTCACTTCTGACAAAAATGTACTGCTAACATGGAAACTTTGGTAAAATTTTTAAGAGAACTTTTAAGTCTTTCCCTATGATAAATACACAAAAATGCACTTTGGTTCATGGCATTTAAATAATTTAAACTTTAGTTACATATTTCCATCATTTTTGTTCACCCCAACTAAAATTTCCTTATGTTATAATCATTTAGATTACTGAGTATTGTTTTTTCTTTTCCTATGATGTGTACAAAAATACACTTTTGTTCATTTCATATATTAAATAATTGAAATTCTAATTAGATATTTTCAACATTTTAATTCAAAATGTTTTATTTTAAAAATCTTTAGTTTCAATTTATTTTAGTTAATAATCTGTTTATTTTGTATTTATTCTATTGTGATTTTTATATTCAACCTTTATCTTCCCATACTTTATCTTTCCTTTTTCTTTTTCCTTCGTTTTTAACCTTTTTTTTTTTTTTTTTTTTTATTTCTTCTCTACAAGTTGTGCGCCATCAGCTGCCTCGGCGCCCCCATGTGTCACCCCCACCAGTCGCCTCCAGTTCCCCCACACGCTAGCTTTCCTCCATCGTGTGGTCTTTCGGCCCGTGTTTTCTTCTTCAGGTCACTTTCTAATGATATGAGACCTTTTAGGATGAATCCAAGAGTAAAATCGTGTAAGCTTTGAAAAATCTCATATCAAAAGGAGGCGAGTCGTTACATATAATTTTCTCTTCCTCTTTCCTTTCCTCCAGTTGGGCCATCACGATTTGCGCCCATGTCTCGGGCTCCAGCCAGACTAGAACACAAGAAGCAGCCCAGATTTCCTCTCACAAAGTATACAGCCTGTTTACTAGCCCTTGAGGTTGGACATTGAAGCCTATTAAAGTAAGGCTTTGTAGCAATCATAAAAATGTTTTTCCCGAGTCTTTTTGGCTGAGTTTTTAAAGCGTTTTTATTTATCTTTTCTTATTTTCTTTTCCATTTACATTTTTCAGCTCATGTTTTCTTTATAGAATTTCATGAATTGTAAATTAGGCTAACTATTTTAGTGAGACTAGTGATGTATTCATGTGTTGAATGATCTAATTTGAGTTTAATTTTATTTGTTTTGTAAGATATTGTCTTGTTTACTTATCAGGAATAGAGAATGGAGTTAATCTCTTGTTTACTTTTTTTTTTTTCCCCTATAATAGAAGTAGGAATGATGGGTCTCATACTAATTTAAGATTTAAGAATAGGATTGGTAATCTCATGCTCTCCTCCGAATTACCTCCCAATCCTAATATTAGCATTACATTACCATCTTATCCTTAGTTTTGATCTAAACTTTATCCTAATATATTAATATGTATCTATTTTTTTTTATTTTTTTTTAACAAAAAAATTACATTTATTGTCTTAATATTAAAATGATTATTTACTTTTGATTAATAGTATGATAATAAATATATAAATTTATCATTTTTAATTTCAAAAATACAATAAATGAAGGTATTACAAGTAAATTTAACTTTCTATTATAATTTGTTAAAAAGAATACTTTGTCGATTTTGAATAACTTATAATAATAAGTCCATTTGCTTTAACGTTGAAATTGAATCCATTGAAATGCATTTTGTATATTTTTATTAAGTTTAAATTCCATATTTTTATCAAGTAAAGTTATTTCGATAAGCTTAAAATTACCTTGTGCTCATGTGTTTCATAAAAGTTTCTAGTGTGATATATTATAAGCAGATCTCTGCAGTTTTATGATAAAAAGAGAATTTCCAATCATACTTAGAAATGGATGCATGCTTAGAAATAAAAAAGAGAATTTCTAACGGCTTTGCTTTTTAATGACCAACAAATGAGTTTGTAATTCTCTAATTGATGGAGATATTTATCCTCATGTTCAAAAATGTTGGAATATATAAAAATTATAAGGCCACCTTCTAATAGCTTAAAATTTTTAGGATGAATTGATAAGCTAATATGATATCAGAGTAGGAGATTCTAAGTTTGAAACCCCTGTAATTGTACTCGTTAACTCTTTTATTATCATTTTTGTTAGATCTTTAATATGTTACATGCTTCTTTTTTGTATTGTACTTTTCATTTAATATGTTAGCATGTTGCCAATTATCAAGCCTGTAAATGAGGAGAAGTGTTGGAATATAAAAATTAGGAATTTTAGCTTATGGATAATATTCTCTTTTTACTAATAATAATAAAAAGGTTAAAAGGACATATCCACTTTGTATTACAGAAGCATCTCCCAAATCAATCATGCAAACATTATCCCATGCATTTTATCTCTTGGTAACTAGGACACAAAAGATAGTACTAGAGAACTATGATTTTAGACATAACAATGAGCAGTGTTATTTATCGCAACTGATGATTAATACCTTTGGAATTTAACCAATCATAGAGCCAAAGTAAACTCTAGGACTGGTGAATTCTGACGAGGGTGATCCGAAGAGTTTTGCGCAATAAATTGTGATCGGTTAAAAAAGCTGGTTCTGAACATCACCAATAGTGATATTTAGCATTCGCTTGCGGAAAAATAATTCTGAAGGCGACAAGTGGGAATGGCCCGAAGATGATTGGCCCTTGGAGTAGTCAAGCCAAACTCTTCTTCCATGTCCAGTTCAGTGTGAAGCATACCATTTGGCAGTTCCCAATCAAAGCAATGCACAAGTTGTGCCACAAGCAGCCTGACCACAGTCAGGCCTAGCTGCAGTCCAGGACAACCTCTTCGTCCCGAGCCAAAAGGGATAAGTTGAAAGTCTCTTCCCCTGAGATCAATACTACTCCCCACAAACCTTTCGGGGTAAAACTTCTCTGGATCGGTCCAAGAGTTGGGGTCTCTTCCAATCGCCCATGCGTTTACGATGATTCTTGACTTGTTGGGTATGTGAAAGCCATCGACCGTGCAGTCTTCCATGGCTGCATGAGGGACTAACAATGGTGCCACTGGGTGCAGCCTCAGGGTTTCTTTTACCACCATGTCTAAGTACTCTAACCTCTCTAGGTCGGATTCTTCCACCATTCTGTCCAGGCCCACCACTGTTTCCAGTTCTTTCTGGACTTTGTTGAGCACTCTCGGGTGCTTGATGAGTTCGGAGATTGCCCATTCCGTTGCCGTTGCTGAAGTGTCCATTGAGGCTGCAAGCATGTCCTGCAGAAAAGAAAACTTATGACGTTGAAATTATACGAACTTTAATTACCATAATAAGTAACTCCAATTATGTCTACACTCTCCGAGAAAGCTAGTTAGTAACTCTACTCTCTCAGATTTCTATAGATAAAACATAATATATGTATATATATACATAGATACAAATTTATGTATATGTTTTTCTCGTTAACGGCATGCTTAGGTGCACAGTATTGAATCTAAAATCCATAGTTTAATATATATACAGAAATGCCATATGATATACACTCAGATTGATTGACAAGAATATAAAGCACATTTGGATGCAAAAACTCGTACCAGAATTATAGCTTTGACATTAGTCCGTTCAATGCGGTATTCGGACTCTTCAGACCCCATGAATCTCAACATGACATCGACAAAGTCCTTGGTCTTTCCATCTTTATCCTTGGATTGGATATGCTCATCGATGATCTTCTCGAAAAAGTCATCAAACACCCTGCAAACGTCCTTCATGCGCTTAGTCAATCCTTGCAGATCAAGTGGAGCAATAAAAGGAATGTAGTCTCCGAGGTTGGGAATTGCAGCCAAGTGCATGCCCTCTTGGACAACGGCCTTGAAACCCCTCTCGTCAAATTCCTTGTCTGAGTACTTCTTGCCAAACACCATCCGACAAGCCATATCTGCATTCAAGGACGTAATTCTGGCACTGAGATCTACAGCAACGCGATCAAGAGCAGCCTCCCGAATGGACTTAATCGCAAGCCCGATTTCTTCACTTCTCATCTCTCTGAAGGAGTTGATTTTGTGATTGCTGAGCAGCTCTAGAGTGCACATCTTGCGTATGTCACGCCAGTATGAGCCGTACGGGGCAAAAGTCAAGTTCCTTTGCTCCCAAGATATGTGCTTCGCAGCTTCATGAGGCGGTCTGGTCGCAAACACAAGGTCGTGCGTCTTGAGAAATAGCTCCGCGGCTTCAGGGGATGAGACAACTATGGCGGGAATAAGCCCTAGTCTCATATGCATTATTGGTCCATATTGTTTTGCTAGCTTCTGCAAATCATGATGCGGGAATTTCCCTAGCAAATGAAGGCTTCCAAAGAGCGGGAACCCTTTCGGTCCAGGAGGTAGTTTCTTCGTCTTCTCCTCGCTTTTCCATAGCTTTCCTTGCAGGACAAGAAAAACTGCAATCAGCACTGCAACTACTGCCCAAATCAATACCATTTTTCGCTCTTTAAAACCGAGGAAATTGAGCGTTTGCAGTGTTGTCAGTGGAGTTGGGAGGTATTTATTCGAAACCGATACGTTTCAGACAAAGTAAAAGACATGGTTTTAGTTGAATCCAATGCCAATGGATTGCTACTGATTTTTTTATAGCAAAAGAAGGATTAAGAAACTCTAAACAGAACTTGGTGTCTAAGTGGGAGACAGATCAGAATCGAAAGCTTTGTTTTTTGTGTTTCTGGTTTTCTTGTTCAGGCCGGCGGCACCAAGGTAGTAAGCGAGAAAATATTCAAGGGTACAAGTGGATGACATGATATTATAAGGATTTTGGATCAAGAAAATACATAAATACAAGTCTTTTTTTTTTTGTTTTTTTTTCCATTTTCCTTCCATTTAGCTGTGGAGCCAAGTCCTCTACTAAACTAAGGGCACAGAAAAAATCTATCTGAAAAAATAGAGAAATAAAAATTAAAAAAAAATGTAAAGTTCAATGGGGATGTATGTGTAAAAATCAAATCTCAGTGGGAACAAAAATAGAAAAAACATAAAATTTTCAAAGCCCATTTTGAAAACGAAAAAAAGATCAGTGAGGGGTTACTACCCCACTCATCCTCGAGTGGCTCAGACCCTATTTCCTATGCTTTGTTTTTCCCTTTCTCGATTTTCTTTGCTGCCAATCAATTTTTGGTTGATTGGCTTTGTACAAATGAACGGCCAAAAAGTCATGGAAATTGAAAAAAGTCTTTTAACAACTATGTTTAGCTCTTGGATGTGACTGCAAACAAATTGCAAGAAATCATGGAGATTTTTGGTAGATGTCACATTTCTAGCTACGATATTTGAAGGATTTGTGGTAGATTTTTGGTAGATGTCACATTTCTAGCAAACAAATTGCAAGAAATCGTGTAGATTTTTGGTGTATGTGACTACAAACAAGTAAGTAGGATTTGTTATTTAGTTAATTTGAATTCATATTGGAAAAATCAGCTAAAAAAAATTCAAATTCAAAATAACAGAAGATAAATATGTTAAAGTGCCAATTAGATAAATTTTAGTATAAGTTATAGACGTGCAATCTAATCGAATAAGTACCGTCTTAAGTTCTCTCTTAGCCGACAAATTAATAGGATGCTTATTTTAAGGGTCTAAACAAAAAATTATGATTCAAATTCAAATTTTTATCTGAAAAAATTTTTTTGAACCTATTTCAATTTATTTATTTTTGGAAAAATGGCTAAAAATGGCTTACTTCAGCATTTTGTCTTGTCCCACAATATCAAAAGAAGGCTGATAGGAATGGAGATAGCTACTTGTATCTTCAGAATGTCAATTCTGAACAGCTTTTAGCTAGGAGGTGAAAAGTGGTCGGCTGAGGTATCAAAGTCCTTTACGTTTGTATTTTTCTTAGCTGTCCTATCTTTATTTGTCCCTAAATTACATCTAATTTTTATTTTTTGCAAGACCCTTATATTTTGAATACGTGGTGCACAGAAGTTTGTTCTTAGTACAATCACATTATGTGATATCATGAAACCATACTCTATGATATTGTCTTACGTGATAATAATGAGTACTTGTGCATTATCGTTTTAGTGCGTTGAATTTGGAATTGCGATTCTCGAAATTACAATAATGTTTTTTTTTTTAAATAAATAATTTGGACAATAACTAAAATAGTATACTAAAATATCGTAATTAGATTGACAATTTTTAATTCATCCAGAATTCTATCCGATATTATGAACAAAGAGAAAAAATTAGTATAATAAAATCATAATTATGTGTGTACATATGTAATAAATGTGTATAAATACGTATGTATATATATATAAAAAAACAATACACGAGCCATCAATTAGTAGCCTTCTTTCATAGTGCCAAATCTTAAACCATCTAATTTGGGGACTACATTAGTATTTAATTTAGAAAACTTATTTTATCTTTTTCTTTAATTTGAAACTACATTTCATGATTTAAAATGTCTACAATAAATTCAAATTTTAAACATCTATAGTTTTATTATTTTAAATTAAATAAGATATTTTTTAAAAATTTATAGAATTTTAAAATAAACAAAATAAGATCCATATTGATTTTTTTCCCAACATATTTTACAATTTTATACTTTTTCACTCCACTTTTTTCCCAATACAAGACTAACATCTGGTTTCCAAACCAAAACACATCACTAAAACCTCCCACAAAGGGATCCCAAGACATATGTAAGACTATCACCATTGACGCCCAAGGATGAACAGAACAAAATTTGCTACAAAAATCCACAATTCGAAGGGTGAAGAATTCAAGGTTTAGAGATAAAAATGTAAACCAAATCTATAGTATTTTAATTTGTTTTTGGTAACATACCCGTCAATAACCACTAAAACATATCCAAACTCTTTAAAATTACTAGAATACAAAATGAAGCCAAATCTCATATATAAATCTACTCGTCCAAGCAATATTATCCTGACCACTCAGTCCACCAAATGGAGCGTGGAACAACAAAATTATTCACGTTTTTATTTTATTTTATTTTTTCTAGTTTCTGCTAAAACGAAAACAAAAACGCTCCGCAGCTCCCCAGACTTGGAGTTTTGTAGAGCCCATCCCTGTTTATTGTGAGTCCAAGAAAAATGCTAAGCAAAAATATATGGGAGACTGACAACTCTTTACCTGTTAAGACAATTCGTAAATTCATATTGCAACTTGAAATCCTATAGAAAATACAAACACTATTAACTCCGCAAATAAGGTAAAATCAAACACTCAGAATAAATACGAGACACGTCTATAGGGTAAAGACCATGTTCATTCTCTGTATCCAGAGAGAAAAACCTGCAAAATTTCGATTATGAAGGGTACAACAAAATATCATTACGAATTCAAAATCACTCATCAACTTCGGCTTTAATCTCTCTTTGTAGATCCTCCTTGTACTCCTCAAAAGTCCCTGGGTATGACTTTACGGTGCCGTCCTCAACGAGCCAAATTTGACTCTTTTCTTCATCCTCGCATACGCGTGATATCAATCTAGAATCGTGACTGACCAGTACTACTCCACCGGTGAACTCATCGAGTGCATCAGCCAGCGCATCAATGCTCTGCATGTCCAGATGATTTGTAGGCTCGTCCAAAAGCAGGATGTGGGGCTTCGACATGGATATTGATGTGAAGACAACCCTCGCTTTCTGCCCTCCGGATAATTTTGCGATTGGAGTGAGATGATTGTGGCTGGGTAGTCCAAATTTTCCGAGCTTTGCACGGACAGCCTCCTGCTTGCTAAGACCCTCCTGGTCTGGATGGAGACGAAGAAGATACTGAACTGGTGTTTCGTCCATTGTCAACAGGTCCACGAAATGCTGAGAATACCTACCAATCCTCAACTTCTGACTCCTCCGTGCTTCACCTTCACTGGGAACCAAATCACCTGCAAGAAGGTTGAGCAATGTAGACTTTCCAGCTCCGTTAGGCCCAACAATGGCAACTCGGTCCCCCATATCAATGCCCACATCAACATTCGACAGCCTAAAATCTGGACGATTAGAATAACTGAAGCTGACTTCAATAAGTTGCAGGAGTGGAGGTGAAAGCTCAGTTGGTTCAGGGAAGTGAAACTCCACGCTGTAATCCCGCCACTTCTGTGGGACCTCACGTGGTGTGTCATCCTCGTCAACATTGTGCTTTCCTTTACCCTTGCTTTTTGATGCTTCCTTGGCTTGCACAAACTTTGCTCGATCCTTAACCTTCTCTTGCTGGGCCCGATTCCCACTCCTTTTAGCAGCTTTCACCTGCTTGTCATAAATCTCATACTTCTTATTCACCTCTTTGCGACGTTGCTCATACCCACTTTCAAAATCATCAAAGTTTCCACGGTAGAAGTGGAGTTTCAGGTCATGCAGATGAATAATCTCGGTGCAAACTGTGTTTAGGAAATCCCGATCATGTGAAACAACCACCAAGGTTTTCTTCCATCTACACAAGTATTCTTCCAACCATAAAACAGCCCTCAGGTCAAGATGGTTTGTGGGCTCGTCAAGCAACAAAAGAGTTGGCTGCACAAAAAGCGCCCGAGCTAATGAAATTCTCATTCTCCAACCACCACTAAATGACCGAGTAGGACGGGTTTGCATATCCTTTGTGAATCCCAACCCAGCAAGAATCTTTGAAGCTTGAGATTCTGCAGCATCTGAACCCATTAATTGCAATTTATCATATAACTCAGCAAGCTTCTCTCCTGCGTCATTGTCATCATAATTGTCGCCTTTTTCGTCACTCTCTCCAGTTGAAGCTGAGCTCTGCAATGACGCAACCTCTTGCCTAAGTTTGACGAGTTCTTCATTAGCTGAAACAACTGCTTCAAGTGCAGTTTTATCATCACCGACAACCTCCTGTTCAACTAGAAGCACATCGATGTTTTTTGGCACCGGAATCTTCCTCCAGGCAAGAAGCTTCAATAGAGTGGATTTGCCCTTACCATTTGGTCCAACCAAACCGTACCTCTTTCCATGAGATATTTTGACCGATGCATTCTTCAAAAGTTCCTTTCCCCGTGCTGACACAGAAAAGTTCTCAATTGTTATATCCTTGACATTAGCATTAAGATCATCTTCCCCATCTAGAACTGAAGCCCGACTTCCAATAACAACGGTGAACGCATCATGGTCATCTCTAAGAGCTTCCTTCTTTGCCTGCTCAACAGCATAGGCAGCAAGAAGATCCTTCTTTTCACGCTTTTTTAACTCTTTGTCTGTGATCGACACATCAAGGTTCTTGGAATCAGGCCTTTTTTGACGACTGGATCGTTTGGGTCCATCATCTTCTTGTTGTTCTTCTTCTGAAATGTATTCCTCTTCTTCATCATCAGAGGGAGGAAGGTCGATACCATCAGTATAAGCAGCAGCTTTTGGAGCTTTTTTCGCCTTTGTGCTTGAGGAAGATCCTTTACTGGGTTTATCAGGTTTCTGGTCCATGTTGGCCAGGAGAGTAGAGACGGAAGGTTTCCTACCATCTTTAGAGCTGCCAGTCTTAGCCTTCACAGCTCCACCAGCATCTTCTGTCTTCTTCTTTCCCATTCCAGATACCGCTCTGAAAGAAAGCGAACAACAAGTTAACACAAAACTACATTACTTCACTTGATGTTTCAAATTATAGATACACTAATATATAAGATTATATAAGAAAAGCGATAGGATCAGGAAGACTTTCGCAACCTCATCGTATAGCCATATAATCAGTCCTCCTGCCTCCTTATACAGACAATAGAGGAACGGATTTCCCCAGTGGGAATAACAAGAAGCAAAACGATTACCACACTAAAGTCACTGAAATTTTGATCATCAAAGAAAAGATTCAATCACAAAGAAACGGGTCGTGATTCATAAACAAGGAAAAAAAAAATATATATATATATATATATATATTATATATGAAAGGATGAAAAAAAAAAAAAAAAAAAAAAAAAGAGGATTTGATAAATACCAGATTATGCACGCATTTACAAACAGATTACACTAAACATTTTTTTTTTTTTTAAAAGGTAAAGAAAAGAGATGAAGTCTGTTCCATTCAAAATCCATGGACAAGGAAGGATCTAAAATTCTGGGAATGATAAACCCATCAAAGAAGACAAAAATCTGAATTTTACCTTGCCACTAAAATATTCTAAAGATATCAAAATGAATCTTGTTTTCAGAGCCTAATTCAAAAGACTATAACCGAAATTGAAAACCCAAGTGAGAATTTTGAAAAGAAGGGAATATCCTACCCGTGTCGTAGCGAAGAGAAACGAAGAACGACGGAAACCGGTGCTTCTTCGACAGCAGAGAATCGGCCAAAAAGGGCAGGTGTGCCTTTCGATTCTCCTCAGAAACTCGGCTTTTCTTTTTGGATTTCGATTAAAGTAGATGTGTATAAGAAAAGGAGAAGATTATCAGAAAATCAGATCCAAGTAGAGAGTATCTACGTACATAGGGAAAGAAGAGGCAGCTTACAAGGTGAGGAGAACAGAAAAAAGGAAAACTAGGAAAGAAGCACGAGGTGACGTCCACCGCCTTAAGAACGACACAAGCGTCAAATTGGGTTGTTTTAGTCATTTACATTCTCGGTAATTTATCCTGCATCCCAAACTTTTTAGTAGTTGATAATTTTCCCCTTTTTCTTTATTTTGACCAAAAACATCAAAGATTTCTTAAAATGAAAATAATGAGTGTGGTACGAAATTTGGATTTAAATAAAATAAGTTGATTAAATTTGAAATGGGTCAAACATACTAAAGTATGTTATTATGCATCATTTTTAATGATAATGTTATTATTATGCTTCATTTTAAGGATAGAAGGATAATTGATCTTTAATAAAAAAGATTAATGGTATAATACGTCGATGTAATGTCTTACCTCATCTAAACATATGATTTATTTACCTCTTTATATTTTTATTTTTTTCTTATTCAGAAACTATATTTTACGTTTTAAGTTTTGCATTTTATATCATTAGATTATTTTTAATATATAAACATATTTCATTGTCAATACTTTATTTTAACTTACAGATGCCAAAAAGACCTTGAGAAGAAAAACTAATATTGAGAGTTATTTATCATTTTATATCATGTATAAGTTGTATATTTTGAAATTCTGTATTTTTATATTTTTAGAATATGTTTGATATCTAAATCTATATTTTTTTCTCTTGTTTAACACTTATTTTGATCTAAAAAATACTGAAAATGCCATCAAAATTGAAATTAAAAAACAATTGAAGAAATTCAAATTTAAAGATGATTGGGCATTGTAAGGCCAAATAAAAAGTTCTCAAAAAACATATGACAAATTACTAGAATAGTCATTTAACTTCTTAGGAGGGTACCAATTGGTTCACCAAAAAAAAATGATTAATTGGTCCATGAATTCTTGAAAAATTATGGAAATTTGTCCATTTCACTAACGGAAGTCTAAAAGCTCCCACTTCTCCATTTTATGATCTAAATTTGCCAACGAAAAAACTAAACTATCCCTAACATCAACTACCCAATTTTCAAAACTTAAAAAAAAAAAATAAATAAATCGTCATTCTCCCCTGCAAAAATATAGCAAACCAGTAGATCAAAATTATACTCATGGACCATTTCTCTCCTCTTCTCACTCAACCCAACGAATACATTTTTTTCTATCATGCCATATCTACGGAAGACCGGAGGGGGCTGCGATCTCACACGGTTAAAATGCATGACCGGGGTTCGTGACAATGCGGGCTATGTTCACTATGGTTCGCGGAAGCTCTCGATGGCAAATCTGGGTTCATGGGGCTTGGTTCACGGAGACTCATGACGGCATATCTGGGTTCGTGAGGCTCACGGTGGCGAGAATCTATTCGCAGGGGGTGGGTTCACGAAGTTTATCGACGACAAATCTAGGTTCACAGAAAAAGCAAAATCTCTAACCCACCGCCCCCTCACACAGCAGCCGCGAACTCGGAGCCCGTCGGCCCACCTCTCACCGTTCCCGATAAACACCCACCCATGTTTTCCACCGTGATCATCTGCAAACTCATTCCCTCTGAGGAAAACAACCTGCGAAGAGAGAGAGAGAGGAATTCAAAACCCAACACCGAACCAATACCAGTTTTTCTGTCCGTTTCGATTTGAAACCCATGACCTCCGTTTTCGGGAATTCAAAACCAAACGCCGAACCGATTTCGGTCAGTTTTCCGATGCTTCGGTTTCGGTCGGAAAGGTAACTTGGTAGTAACCTATAGCTTATAGTAGGTAATCTGATCAGTTTTTTTAAGCTTTTTCCTATTTTTTGTAAACACAAATAAAACGAAAAGAAAAATGGAAAACTTGCAAGAAGAAGAAATTGCATTAGAGAAAAAAAGAAAAAGCCCATTTTCAAGAAAGAGTTGAAGAACAGGAAAGAAGAAAAAGATCCCATGATCCCATCGGTTAAACAACAACTAAAATTTTCTTGTTATTAAACTCTCTTCATCAAAATAGTTAACATAGAAAACAGTTTTTCATTTGAACGTAATAATTTCAATTTTTAAAATGGTAATGAAACAAAGCATTTTTCAAAAAACTCTTTCATAACCTTCACTTGGGCAAGGTTGCTTGCATGCTAATAAACCTTCCTTATAAACTCAATCGAGACCCCCCTTTGAGAAGAAGAGGGTTCTGCTGAACAAGCTAGCACTCAGACTCACCAAATCACATATTCACACCACTTCACACAACTAACTTAAAAAAAAAAAAAAAAAAAAAAAAAAAAAAAAAAAAAAAAAAAAAAAAAGAAGAAGAAGAAGCATGTACTTCAGTCGGTCGGTTTCAAACTGAAAATGAAACCAAAAACCAAACTGAATTTCTCAGTTTTCTGACCGAATTTTTCAGTTTTAATGCTCGATTATGAAGTTTAGGTTGATTCGATCGATCATCAATTGGTGTCGGTTTTTCAGTTTCCTATAACAAACCCTAGCTATAAAAGATGAATAATCCAATTTTTAATATTTCTTTTTAAAGATATTTTAAGGATTTTAAATTAAAATTAAGTATTGATCAACAAAATATTTAAATTTATATATGTATAACATGATCATATAAGATTGTAAAATTACAAAATACATAATATATTTTCTAAATAAAAACACAATTAAGGATATTAAAATCTAAATCAAATATTTTCACTTTCAATTAGCCGTTGTTTCATAAGATTCTAATTTTGTTGTGATACGTTCAAAGTGGATCTATGGCGCAATGGTAGCACGTCTAATCTTGATTAAAATTAAATGTTGATCAAGAAAATATTTAAATTTATATACATGTAACCTAATAATATAAAATTGTAAAAATTACAAAATGCATAATATATTTTCTAAATAAAAACATAATTAAGGATATTAAAATTTAAACCAAATATTTTCACTTTGCCGCTTTTTAATAAAATTTAATAGTACGTTTGGTAAAATGGTTTGAGTTAAAATTTTTAAGTTTGAGTTGGTTAATTTTTTAAAAACTAAAAAGATAAAAATTGACGAAAGGGAAAGGGAGTTTAAGATGGTTTGTCAAACATTAATCTAATTAATATTTTTGTGACACGTACAAAGTGGATCCGTGGCGCAATGGTAGCGCGTCTGACTCCAGATCAGAAGGTTGCGTGTTCGATTCACGTCGGGTTCAATGCCCTTTTTTTTTTTTTTTTTTTTTTTTTTTTTGTTTGGCCTTTTTCTTTTTCTTTGGGGAAAAACCTTAATTAGTCTCTTCCAAAAGGGTGACCCAGAGACCCATCATCTATAATGGCAATGTCTCTGCTTCTTCAACCTTCGAAATTCCTCGGCGCCAACAACCAGCCATGGCCGATTCCGACCATTCTGCATCATCATCAAGAGAGACCTCCTCTGTTGAAAATCTCGTGCGTTTCGACCCGACCGAAGCGGAAATCGGCAGTCAAGAGAGACAATTCGGAGGACCTGGACTTGGTTCGGCTGCTCGTGAGGAGCTTCAGCGACAAGGAACCTCTGCTGAAGACGCTCAACAAGCACGTCAGGACTGTCCGTACCGAGCACTGCTTTCTTCTCTTCGAAGAGCTTGGCAAGACCGATAAATGGCTTCAGTGCCTTGAGGTTCTTACTTCCTCACTCCCTTTTCTAGTTTTTTTTTTTTTTTTTTTCCACTGTTTCTAGTTTTTTTTTTTTTTTTCCCACTGGGTTTTGGCTAGAGGATCGTATTTAATTTGAAGACTACTTTCAAGGAAAGAGTTCGGACTCGATCCTATAAAACTGTCTTGCAGCTTCCATTAGAGTTTTTGATTAGGCATTTAGCCTTGTTCTTTCTTTGATGGTTTTTTCTTATTCCTTCTTATTAATCTCTTTTGTAGTTTTCGTTTATTCTTACAAAAAGTGGGATGGAAAAGTGAATAGGTTGAACGAGGGTCCAAAACCAATCATTGCCTGTGAAAGTTGGCTATGATACCAAGATGAATAGGCTTGGATAAAACTCAACAACAAAAGCTAGCTTTACGAAGAGGGTGCTTAATCAACATATAAACACCATAACAATCAAATGACTTGACAATATAGGACAAGTTTAACTTCTAACAATAATGTGGATGTGATCCTGCTTCTGTTGGGAGATATGTGGAATACCATTAGGTGTTTGAACAGTTTATCTTCCCTTTTGATTTTTTTTTTTCCCTCTATCACTAAGGAGAACATTGTTGAGTGAAGTTTATGTAGGAAAGACAATTGTTTCACTTATTCATCACCACAACACACAGGTCTTCAGATGGATGCAGAAACAGCGTTGGTATGTGGCGGATAACGGCGTCTATTCGAAATTGATATCGATAATGGGAAAGAAAGGCCAGACCAGGATGGCCATGTGGCTCTTCTCTGAGATGCGAAACAGTGGCTGCCGACCTGATACTTCTGTCTATAATGCCCTCATAACAGCTCATCTTCACTCTAGTGACAAAACGAAGGCTTTGTCCAAAGCTATCAGCTACTTTGAGAAGATGAAGGGAATGGACCGGTGTAAACCCAACATTGTGACGTACAACATTCTCTTGAGAGCTTTTGCTCAAGCTCGAAACGTGCAGCAAGTTGATTCTCTGTTCAAAGATCTTGATGGGAGCATTGTTTCCCCTGATATATATACGTACAATGGTGTGATGGATGCATATGGGAAAAATGGGATGATTAGAGAAATGGAGTCCGTGCTTTCTTTGATGAAGAGCAATCAGATCAAGCCCGATATCATCACGTTTAACTTGTTGATTGACTCATATGGAAAGAAGCAAGAATTTGAGAAGATGGAGCAGGTGTTTAAGAGCTTATTACGATCCAAAGAGAGACCAACATTGCCAACATTCAACTCAATGATCATAAACTATGGGAAAGCACGGCGTCTCGACAAAGCAGAAAATGTGTTTGGAAAGATGACTGACATGGTATACACGCCAAGCTTCGTCACATACGAGAGCCTAATAATGATGTATGGGTTGTGTGATTGTGTTTCCAGGGCTCAGGACATATTTAACAAGCTGGTTGGATCTGGGAAGGAAATAAAGGTTTCAACATTAAACGCGATGCTTGAAGTTTATTGCATGAATGGCTTGCCAATGGAAGCTCATAAGCTTTTTGAGAACGTGAAAAAAATAGGAGTGGTTCCGAATTCATCTACATACAAACTTCTCTACAAAGCTTACACTAAAGCAAACATGAAGGAGCTTCTAGGTGACCTTTTGAGGCATATGGAAAAAGATGGTATTGTCCCTAACAAGAGGTTCTTCCTTGAGGCCCTGGGAGCATTTTGTTCTTCGAAAGCGAGTCCGGTTTCTACAAGTGACACAGCTGCACTGAGCGGGGCACAGGATAGTGTAAAAACTTAGTGACAACTTGATTTCTTCATTTTTTTTTTTCGTTCAGATAATTCTTTAACTAACCTCAGATTCTTATGAAATTCAGGAATTTTGGATTGATTTCATAGATGCCAATGAGTATTTAGTGCCATCCAATAACGTAGTACATGTCTTTTGCTTCTTTTTTTCCCCTGTATTTGTAATGGCCCTCCGGCCTGTAAATCTATGTTCAGTTTCAACAGCTAAAAGTTGTCATTGTTCCTTTTTTTTTTTTTTTTTTTCATTTGCATTTGCATATGCTGTAGTTGATCCATATTTGAGTAGTTTATTTTGTATATCATTTGTATTTATCAAAATAAAGAATGCACAAAGGTTTGAAACCAAATTAACTGAAAAACACTGCCTTTTTTCCAATTAGTTCAAATCTTTAAAAAAAGAAAACGGAAAAAAAAAGAAGAAGAAGAAGAAGAAATATTAGTTAATAACTTTGTTGGAAATTGTTAGAAAAAAGAGAGTTAATACTTCCTCAATTGGGGCAACTAGAGAAAACAATATGAGACCATGCCAAACGGATGCCACGGCTGCTGATAGCAGTTTAACAGCATATTACTAAGGGCCTCTTTTATGGACACCCTTTGAAATTCTTGAATTTGACAATTTAGTCCCTAAATTTTTTTCTTGACAATCAACATCCTAAATTTATCATTTTTGACACTGTCAGTTCTTATTCAAGTCTGTTAAAATTCGGACGATTTTTTTGAACGCAACTTACGTATTATAGTCCAAGAAGGGCATTGCTAATCATTTTTACTTAATTTCAATATAATTTTCTTTAAAAACTTAAACCAAGTTTATAACTCAGACTTGATAGAAAGCAAAGGAATAAAGAAATACAAAAAGTAATCCTATACGGAGTCCCGA
The DNA here is from genome assembly GCA_025413025.1 of Ficus hispida. Lineage (NCBI taxonomy): Eukaryota > Viridiplantae > Streptophyta > Magnoliopsida > Rosales > Moraceae > Ficus > Ficus hispida. Next base: position 2,891,687 of record CM046365.1, read on the forward strand.
ATTTGGGTTTTTCCATAATTCTTGAACCGTCACGCCGTCATAACGAGAATGGGGTGGTTAAAAACTTTAGAAATGAAAGGGTAAACAGGAAGAAGAAGATCCTTTTGCCTCCTGCTTTTCCCTAATAAAAAAGAGGATCCAGGAAAAATTCGATGCAGATCCCACCAGAGTGCCCAAACATGACGCAAAGATCATCGAACAGAAAAAATATAGCGTCTTTTGCATAAACCTTAACAGTCTCAGTAAATTGCAACTTCGCAGGGAATATGATATAATGTACATACATTCACACGCCTTAACTTTTCAAGAGAACTCTTCGCAGTCATGACCGACTACTCGAATGAAATCCAGTTAACCCTCTTCGGACTCTGCACAAGATTCCAATTCCAAACAACAGAACAAAACTATGAGAAACAAGTGAACAGCCCAATCAGAGGGAAAAACAAACCTCACTCCAGCAAAGCATATATTTATGTTAGTCCTTTGTAATTTACGCCTTTTGTCTAGAATGCAGAAAAACACCAAAACAATAAGAAAAAGTCATGTACCATGTATAGCTTCCATGTTGTCTTCCTTGTAAATGCCGAGAGGTGAGCCATGGACGGATAAAAGCATCTCCCCGGGCTTTGGGAGCCTTAGTGTTTTGGGTGTCATTCCAATAGAGAGCCTTTGGCTACTCATCTGCAGCATAAATGATTAATAAAATTAATTCGCCATCTGAGAGCAACCCAACAGCCATTAAGATAATCTTTTAGCTCGAGCATAAATAATGAGACCAAATACTACAAATAAGCTAGTAAGTGTTCCTTTATTACTCGTTTTTCCAACTTCTTCAGTCTCTTGATCCTACTAGGCCTTCGACCAACTATTTACTACTTTTATAATTGATGTTTCTGAATCAGAACAGTCGAGAAAAACCATACGAATATGTAATGATAAAAATAAAAGAAAAGAAACAAATTCTGAAGCTACAAACCCCAGGTGTTCGCAATGCGTCTTGCATTCCTAACATCTGACTCTCAGATGGTTCATCCAGAACCTACAAACAAAGAAATTGCAGTAAGGAAAACTATAAAAAGAAAGCAGCGTCTTTTTTCAGTATTACTTGGATGGTGATTTGAAGGATTTTGTATGTATGAACGTTGTGGTAAATTTTGAAGTATACTTTGTTAGATTGTCCTAAAATAATGAGCACAAAATGTGTTGTTCAAGATTTACCAAAAACTTATTAAAAGTTTATTTCATAGCTAAGATACGTAAATTCAATTAGGAACAACATGTAAAAGAAAGCATATCGCATTATTTTATATACGATTACACAAATTAAGTATTACTTGATTTTCTTAAATAGGATTATACACATCCAAACAGAACTACAAACTTCGTGTAAATAAGCATATATAGAAATTGCAAAAGAACATACAAACTCTCCAATATGCAGATCATCAGCAGCTAGAAGACTTGTTTTCACTGCCATAGACCAATTAATTTGTGTGAGATACAATAAGTGCTGGAAGAAATTTGATCTACTGCCTACGAAAACAATAATTTTTCCATACCTGCTTTACTAGAAAATTCAAAACCCTCCAAAGATGTGACTGGAGCAGAATAATCAGAATAAGCGATGGACAATCGGCGCAAAAGGGAAGCATGGACATCTTTTCTATCATCCATATATTTTCACCTTCTTTATTATTCCATTGTAGTTCAGCCTGTTCATTTTTTTCACTTCTAACCAGTGACAAGTTGGGAAAGTTCTCCACAAAAAATTGTAGCACTGGGATCTGCAACTGCTCCTTGTTGAAATTTGAGCGAAGCAAACGCAACTTGGTCATCAGATGCTCAATCTCCACATCGCGAATAGCCATAATGGCAGTGGTTTGTCTCTCAACTGATAAATTTGAACATGACAATAAGAGTACTACAATCAAACTGGAAAATTTTTTCAAGTTTACACAACATATTAAAAAGAAGAAAGTTGTTAAGTGTTAAGATCATAATTGCGGCTCAAATTTAGTAAATTTGCATCTTAACATCCATCTAGTATTCGACAAACTTTCTTATAAAACTGCAGTTTACCCAGAAAGTAAAATGATGGTGATTCAACAGCAAAACTTATAAAAAAAATTCAATTCAGATTTTGTAGGCAAAAACTAATTACCCACGGCCATTATGTAGCCACATATAAATGCTCAACGAAAGAAATTTTCAATTAATTTGTTTACCTATGTTTGGTAGAGTAGAAAAGGGAGAGGAAGGAAATTGGAGGGATTTCTAGAGAGCAAAAAAGGAATCTTGGGTTGTTTGGTAGAGAGGAAATTGGGGAGGAAAGAAGGAAGTTGTAAATCCATGTGACCCACCATTTGTAATCCTTCAATCTTTTGAAAGAAAAGAGGAGGGAAAATTTTTGACATAAAGTGGTATGTAAAACATCTATTTTGACCTCAATCCTTGTTCATCCTCAGGTATAACTGTAAAATGCACTAGATTAGACATTTCCTTTTATCTTTTCATTCTCCCCTATCAAACAACATGAAAGAAAATCTTTCTCATTCCCTTTTTTTTTTTTTTTTTTCCTCACCCAGGTATTTTACTTATCCTTCCTTTCGACTTTCCATCCTTCTTATCTTTCCAAACAAATTAAACCGAAAAAAAAATAAAATAAAATAAAAATCGATAACTAGGATTACGACGGATACGTCCTAACCGTAGAAAGAAACAACGAGCATCATTAGAAACAACATATGCAAATTCTATCCCTTGATGCAATTCTTAAGAAACTTAGCCCAAAAACTCTAAACAGATTTAACTTGAACATAAAAAGCAAACAAAGAAGCAAACAAGAGAAAGAAATGAACACAAACAAACAAGAGTTCAAAAAATTAACCAGTTGAGAGAAATTTTTATACCATCTGGGTCTGTGAATTGAACATCTTCCTTCTCAATTTGGGGTTCGTTCACTTGGGTTGCGGCTTGTTTTGCAGTTTTCTTAGTAACCTTTCTCCTTCCCATATAGACCAATAATTACAAAAATCTCAAATCTCCATTTTCTGCAACAACAGAACACCAACATTTCTAATGTCGTTACCTAAATCATAGTAAAACTTCGTTTTTTCACCAAATTGTTTCTGAAAAAACTTTTTTCTTTCGAATTCAACGGAAACACGTGAAATTTGAGTTTTGGCCACCAATTTGGAAACGAGATTTGAGTTTAAAATTTTAAATATATATATATAATAAAATCGTGACGAAGATCTTTCATTGCTTAGTTCGAGTTTACCTGTAATCCAGCGAACGAGAAAGGTAGCCGAGAACGAACAGCAAAGAATCGATCGGAATTAGGGGGATTTTTTTTTTTTTTTTTTTTTTTTTTTTTGAAGGTGAATTAGGGAAAATTTTTAGTAGCACTGGGTAAGAAAAATTAGTGGGAAATTTTGAATTTTTCTTGCACACTCGCACAAAACAAAATTTTGGGGGCCAGGAGCTAAAATGAGTTTTTGGGCTTTCCCTTTTTGGGCTTTCTCTGTGCCTTATGAGCCTTTCTATTCAAAAGCCCACAGTTTTCTTTCTTGGAAGGGCCTACATTTTCCTTCAAGTTAAAATCGCGGTACGTTTTTTTTTTTTTTTTCTTTTTTTCTTTCTTTCTTTCTTTCTTTCTTTCAAACTTTAGCCTAGGAATTCAAATATGTACTTTTAATTGAAGTCATATATGATATTACAGTTAAACTTTATTTGTAATATGTTTATGTAAATATTTAAATATTTAAAGTAAATAATAATAAATTTTTTAAGTATATCAACTATTTACTAAGAAATCATTAAAAGTAGTAAATTTTTTATTTATTCCAAATATTTTTAAAATATGTTATTTACTTTATTAATGTAAAAATGTTCTTTTTTACTTTAGAAATTTGTTAAACTATTATTATATGATGATATAAAGTCTATGACTTCTACTTATTAAAAAGAAATGAAAATATTTTTAGGTTTTGAGCCTAAGAACTTTTATACTTCCACTTAATATTTCGCTTTTTATTTAAAATCTGTTTTTGTTATTAGAGTAATTAGCCTAGATAGTCCTTTAACTCTTATAAAAGTGACGGTTTGATCTTTATTTTATTTTATTTTATTTTTTTGCCGAGATAACCATAAGCTCTATTTTTTTGTCGTTATTATCTTTTCCGTCAAAATCTGTTAATTTATAATAAAAGAGAGGATACTTTAGTAATTTATTACTAATTAATTTTTAAAAAAAATCTTTCGCTTCTTTCTCTCTCCTCCAAACCAAAGCCATTCATTCTCTCTCTCTCCTCCCCTCCCTCGCTCCTCAGTCTCTCTCTCTCTCTCCTCAAAACCAAAGTAGCCAAGATCTAGGGCCAAGATCCGAGGGTGGGGCAAGCTCAGTAGTAGGGGGATGAAACCAGATCAGAGTGCTCGGGTGGTGGTGGGGGTGGGGGGGACCCAGTTCGGTTCTAGATTTTGAGCTAATCTCGGCGAGGGTGAAAACAGTGGGGGGGGGGAGGGGAGAGGGAGCCTCGACGACGGCGAAGATAGGAGGAAACAAATTGGTGATTCTGGGGGGGGGGAGGGGGCGAACGGCGAACAACGACAAGAAGGGGGCTAGACAGAGAGAGAGAGAGGAGGGGGGTAGGAGTAGGAGGGCCAGACCAAGCGAGAGAGAGAGAGAGGATGGGGGTTGGAAGGCAAATACCAGCGGGAGTAAGGGGCCAGACCGAGAGAGAGAAGAGAGGGTTAAAGGTGAAAGATGAAAGGGTATGTTAGTAATTTAATTATAAAAATAATTATTTCAATAAGATTTCATTAAAAATTTAATAGATTTTGACGGAAATGACCATAATGGTTAAAAAATAAGAATTTAGGGATATCTCGGTTAAAAAAAAAAAGAATCAAATCATCATCTTTATAAGAGTTCATAGACTATTAGGCCAATCACTCTTGTTATTAAAATTTTTTTCGCATCAAATTGGTGGGGTTTTTTTTTTTTTTTTTTTTTTTTTTTTTTTTGATATGGCATGTTGTATTACTTACGCACTTTGAAAGCCTTCCAAAAAAAGTAAACAACAAGAATATATGATATTATTGTACGTATTTATATGTTAACCTGGTTTCCTCTATTTACAAAAAAAAAAAAAAAAAAAAAAAAAAAAAAAAAAAAAAAACCTGATTTCTCTCTCTCTTCTTTTCTTGCCCCGTATCTTATTTTAAATTAAAATTGCTATCCTTTTTTTTTTTTTTTTTTTTTGCGTATTTGATTCTTTTTTAATACTTTTGAAACAGGGGTTTTGGGAATTTCACTTATAAATTCTTTATTATTATTTTCAAAAAAAAAAAATTCTTTCTTACTTTCATTTGTTTAGAGTCCCGGTCCCGGATTTGGTTGGCTTGACACTATTTCCATTGAAAAACTTTCCCTCAAAAAAGATTTTAAAATTTAAAGAAAAAGAATGTTTTATTAAATGGGGGGCTAATTAAATAAAATAAAGAAAAAGAATGTTCTTCTTAACATGGCAGCATGCGTTTAGTGTATATGTTATAGTTGAGTTTTTTTATATTGAAATTATTTGGTTTTTTAAAAAAATATAAAAATGAATTGAGTTTTTGGGGTTTAATTTTGTACAGCAAGCACGAAGTTGTACAATGTAATTTTAACAAAATTAGAGGACACATGGCAATTGAAACAAAGAGTGAGGAAAATATATTTATATGTTTTGATCGAAAATATATATATGTTAAGCGATCGAACATTTCTCATTAAAGAAAAAAAGAAAAAAAAAAAAAAAAAAGTGATCTAACATTTCTAGTAACTTCTTTGTTCAAGTTTCCGGCTTTTTTTTTTTTAAGTTGACTTTCCACTTTTTGGGGATTTCTCCATTGTTGAAGTACGATTCTTTTGGTCTAAAAAAAACTTTCACGCCCCTAAAAAAAAATTTCACTTGTGAATCAACGTTGTGCAAGATTCATTTTGGCAAGAGAAAATTAGAGAAATAGCTATAAATTTGACATATTCTTATAATTATACCCTTTATAAAATACAGTTGATAAATTTATTATTTTATAATATTTAATTAAATAATTAAATAATAAATAATAAATATACAAAAATATCATTATCTCTTTATTTTCTTCTCTTTTTTATTTATTAAAATAATTTTCATATATTTCCGACTCCACTCGCCAGCCGATCTCTGGTCACCGATTACCAACTGGTCATCGATAAAATACAAAATGAATTATGATAGAATGCAAAAGGAATTCTGATAGAATGCAAAATTAATTCTATCAGAATCCAAAATGGTATTGTACATTGTTTTAGAATATGAGAAGGTAAAATAGATTTTGATAAAATGCAAAACGGATTCTATTAGAATGTAAAATAGATTTTATCATAATGCAAAATAGATTCTAATAGAATCCAAGAAGGTAAAACGAATTCTGATAAAATGTAAAACAGATTCTGATAGAATGCAAAACTTATGTATAAAGAAAAGAATTTTAAAGTTTTTGCTTTGAAAATCGATATAAATTCGTTTTGTTTTTCATTTTGCTTGCTTGATTCGACGAACTGGTTTCTTCGTTTAGTGCTGTATATTATATACATTATATACACACACTCACTCACACCTTTATATATCCACATATATGTATATATTTTACATATAAGGTCGGAGAGATTTAAAGAGCAAGATGACCTTAATTTTTTAATGATTCCGTTGGGATCATTGGTTACAATCCAATCAAGATGCCAACCAAGTGCATACCATTTTTTTGATATAGAACTCAGTGTAATAACATGCACAAATGATTTTAGTATTATGAACTTTGGAAAAGTACTTGAAAATTTTGATAGAATCCATTAGAAGCATGTGTTTTTTTTTGTGAATGATTTGTTTGTTTTCGGTGGTTTGTTTGTCTAGAAAATTTATTTTTATTGGTTTAGTTTGTTTTTTAGTGATTTGTCTGTCATGAACATTTTTGGTATTGTAGGGTGAAAATAAAAACGTTAATGATTTTATGTTTCAAATGGATATGCGGAAAAAAAAACTATAAGAATTCGTTTTGAATTCGATCAGAACGTGTTTTACCTTCTCAGATTCTAGTAGAATTTATTTTACATTCTGATAGAATCCATTTTGCATTATGATATAATATGTTTTGCATTCTTTCAGAATCGGCTGTTTTGTATTTTATTAGAATTCATTTTGACTATTTTGCATTCTATCTTAATCTATTTTGGCTTCTCAAATTCTATGAGAATTTGTTTTGGATTCTATTAGAATCTTTTTGCATTTTATCATAATGTATTTTGCATTATATCATAATATGCTTTTTTTCTTATCGGATTTTGGTAGAATTCATTTTACATTTTGATACAACCCGTTCTGCATTCTATCAGAATCTTTCTTTCCTTTTTACATTCTCTCGGAATCTATTTTGATTTATCGGATTCTGATAGAATCTATCTGTTATTCTAACAGAATTTCTCTGACTATCGAAGCCGGATACTTCTGGCTATCTTTGTTAAAAACCAAAAAATATATATTCTATTACAATCTATTTTGGATTATAATAGAATCTCTCCGAGGACCAACATCGACGCTGGTGAATTGAGTCAGAGATATATAAAAAAAATTCTAATAAAATAAAAAATAAAAAAAATAAAGATATATAATATTTTTGTCTATTTACTATTTTTTTCATCTAATTATTTAATTCACTATTATGAAATTGTAAAATTATCAACTTTACTTTTATGGATAACAAAATTATTAGGAAGTGTCAAATTAGGACATTCTTACAAATTCCCCTTTTGCAAATGATCCACTTGCACATTGGAATGTCATAGCCTCTTTTCATAGTGCTGTGAAGCTGTTAATGGTGGTCCTATTTTGTTTCATTGGATCCCTTGTGATTCCAATGTTATGGCTGATGATATCGACCGCACAACTTTGAATGCTAATGTGTGTTTTTTTTTTTTTTTTCCTTCTTATAGATGGGAAAATTTCATTTTCAACTCAAAGGAGAGACACTTGTAAAGAGTACAATTGATTTTATAATACATAAGATATAACCTTTTATTAAGATCGATTATATCAGTAAATTTTTATAAAGTTTAAAAAGAAAGATGTATGCATGAAGTTTGATGACCGGAAAGTACCTTGACACATTAAAATCGGATACATATAGAACTCTTTTTACAAAATCCCTACAATCGATAGAAGCATTTAATTAATCAAGACTAGATAAATAATATACCAAATTACGAAAAATAAATTGACTTTGATTGTCCAACATATTTATTATTTATTTTAAATATTTTACAACCTTACAATTTATTTAATTTAATTTTTTTAAAAATATATCATATATTTCAATTTTCACTATATAATTAAGGGGAGTTCTACAATAAGACCCTTCATTTTACTCCATTAATGGGGTAAAAATTTTAACCATTGGATGATTCTTTGATGGTTGAGATTTAAATGTTACACCAAACAATTCCTAGACAATGTCATACCTGATCATTATTTTACAAAACTTTTAGTGAGCTGTGTTCGTCCGATTCTGACGCCGACGGCCATCCACCTTATCTGCGACGGTGGCCCGACTCGATGATAACGAGCAGACCGGAAGACAGTGGCAGAGCATGTCGCCGGATAAGAACCCGCACCAAAGCTGTGAGAATTGCGTGCAGCCAGCACGAGGAATCGCGATGGAGGACGCGAGAGATTTCGGCGGAGGTGCGAGGGAATCACGACGGGGTTAGGGTTTCAAGTGCCTTCCATGGGCAGAAAACTCTGGCTGGACCCACAAACCATAGTCGACAGTGGTCGAAACAAGAAACTCGGTGATCGGTCATCGGTGTGGCGAGGAGCGATTTCCGACCTCGACGAAGGTGTGGGGAGGTCGAAGGGCAGGCAAGGTGGGGGCTCGATGGCTCGCGAATCGCAGTCGCTATATGGACCGTACCTCATCGCCGGTGGAAGAAACTGCAGAGGGAATTTGGGTGGAGATCGGGACAGATCTGAGTTTGTAATTTGGGCTAAGAGGGCCGACGATGTGGCCACAACTTCGTCGTCGACTGGTCGTTCCTCAGCATGGCCGACGAGGTCGGAGACGATGTGGTTGGGTGGCCGATGAGACCCACGGCCATCTCCTTCCTCGCCATCTTTCTCTCTCGACGACGGCGCCATTTTGCGGTGGGAAGAAATTTTTTTGGTTGATAAGTGTTTGTAATCAGACGTTGTTCGAAGCACGATAGTTTCGTGTATCGTATGAGATTTACACCGTTCAAATGCAATCCAATGGTGAAAAAATTTTACTCTATCCAACATCCATAAGGTAAAAAAGCTTGGCATCATTGGCTGATAATTAAACAGTCTCTTTTGACATGTGTAAAAAGTCGAGAAAAAAGACACCGTCTTGAACAATTAGGAAAATAATAATAATAATAAGGTAGACGTGTAGTCTACAATTCTGCATGATAAGAAGAAATTAGACAATACAACTGACAAAAAACAGCGACTACACTATAAACATTTAATGACCACCGACCAATGGTAGCTTTCCAGCTTTCTCACTCCAGACATACGTGAGTATATAAAAAATAATATATGTGTGAGCGTATATGTGTATACATATATATATATATATTTATGTGTGTGTGTGTGTGTTTGTATGCTCATCGGCATCTCAAAGGGATAGACAGAACAGTCAAAATCCCGCCAATGCCAAACCACTAGTTATGGTAGGTAGTTAAGGCCGTAAAGTTCTGGAGGAGGAAATAAGAAATTACTACCTTGTTTGGTTGAGACGAAAAGAAAGAAAAACAACAAAACAAAAATAAGAGCCCAAGAAAATCCTCTTTCGCCTTTTTTCCCACCAATGGGTGGTTGCCACCTGTACTTATTCATACATTTTCTCTCACCCTTCAGTGGTGGAGAGGAACTGGTCCTAATCATTGAGAGAATCTTGACCTTTTTGCGTCACGAGTAATGTGCGTTCCTACCCATTTTTTATATGCAATACCTTTGCCAAGTGGCACACACACACACATGTGTGTGTGTAGATATATATCAAGTGCAATCAATCTAATGCCGTTTTGAGTTTGGAAAAAAAAAAATCAATTTAAATTAAAGAATCTAAAAAGAATGGATGTTTGGAAAATTAAAAAAGTATAAGATTTGAAAAAATAAAAATAAAAAATGGATTTGAATTAAATTTTGTCACTATAAAAAGGTGTGTCAAACTAGAAATTTGGATGGGTTTTGTTTGGATTAAAGACATATCCAATTCCAATCCATAAATGTAAGAATTTGCTGCTTAAAAAGCAGCCCATTCCATAAGGTTTACCTTTTGTTTGGTAGAGTGGAAAAGAGAGAGTAAGGAAGTTTGATGAGAATTTTAGAGAGGAAAATGGAATATTAGGTTGTTTGTAAAGCAGAAAAAGAAATGAAACAATTTGTAATTCCATAAGATCTACCATGTATTAATCTGTCAAATTTTGGAAAGAAATAGTGAAGGAAAATTTTGACAAGAAAAAATGACATGTAAAATAATTATTTGGACAATAATAGCTTATCATCGTTTAATTTATATGAGAATAGAATTATAAAATGCTACCTATTTGACATTTACTTTTCTCTTTTCTTTCTCTTATACCAAACAATATTAGAAAAATCTTTTTTTTTTAATTTCTCTCACCTAGATATTCGACTTTTTCTTCCTTTTGTTTTCCATCATACTTATCAAATGGAGCAATGTTACGGTACATAGTGATATTCAACATCACTAACTAATAGAGAGTGAGTCTCACAATATAAAGTCTATATATGAGGTCTATTTCTCTATTAATGTGATATTCCCTAGCAGTTTTCCACCAAATGTAGCATTAAAGGTGGATTTTTCAATCCATAAAAGGCCTTTTTCTTTTTTTCCTTTTTCTTATACCAAATAACATCAAGGAAAACATATTTTTTTCCTTTTTATTTCCCTCACTTAAATATTTTACCATTTCTTCTCTTTATTTTCCATCATTTTTACCAAACATAGCGTTAGCGTTAGAGTTGGACTTTGCAATCCATAGAAGGCATTCTTTTTTCTTTATTAGTGATATAAAAGAAAATTAACCATTTTTAAAATGTTTGACTTGATCTGAATATCCATCGTGGAATAGCTTGTCGAAAGGGGACTTGATATAAAGCTCCTTCTGCCGGCACCATTATCTTATACACAAGAATACACTCCACTTTGTGAGAAGGAAATCCAGTCTTTTCTTGGTTTGGATAAAGAAATTCTTCAGAAAATTCAACCCAAGAAACTCCTTCTCCTAGAATTTGATGATGCTAACATGTAAGTTATCAGGGAAAAAAAAAAAAAAAAAAGTTTACTTGGCAATCTTTTTCTTCCATTTCTGTTTTCCCGTTTGTTTCCTTTCCATAAATTTAATGGTTGTTTTGGGATTGGCTTGTTCATTGAATTCAATATTAACATATAACTTGATTTTGCAGCTCCTATTTTGTCATGGCGTACCCTTATAGTTATTTTCCTATCACTATTTCTTCCAATTACCACAAGCCTTGACCACAGAAGAGAGGCAATTGTGGCACGCCATGGTGCCGTTGCCACGGACGACGGGAGATGTTCCCGAATCGGGGTGGGCGTTCTCCGTGAAGGCGGCCACGCCGTGGACGCGGCTGTGGCCGCCGCTCTCTGCTTGGGGGTTGTAAGTCCGGCGTCGAGCGGCATTGGTGGCGGAGCCTTCATGCTTGTGAGACTAGCCAGTGGGAATGCACAAGCCTTTGACATGAGAGAAACTGCCCCTTTGTTTGCTTCTGAGGTCACTCTTATTTGCTCTACACAATTCTTCTCCTTCTGTGCTGTGTGTGTTTTATTTATTTATTTATTTATTTGTTTCTCCTTTAGTTAGTTGCTTGTACCTTGACTTGGGAGCTTTTTGATTTTTTTTTTTTTTTTTTTTTATCAAAAGAACAATGGTTAGTTTTCAATTTTTTAAAACTTATTTAAGCTCCCAAGAAATTTTTTCTATTTCCAAATTTTATGCTAAAATTTTTAAAAGATTACATTTATACCCTTAAATGTAATATAAAATTTGTTAATTTGCCCCTTAAAATTATCCAATTCTAAATTTTTAAAAAATATATCTGTTTAAAAGTTTCATTTACAGTCTTAATTTTTACTTTTCATTATACTTTATTACACGCTTTATTTAGTTTATAATTTTGATTCAACTCAAGCCTCCAACTAAAAAAAATTTTCTGGTTTCGTCCCTGCTCAGTAAAATACTCTTTTATTAAATGATTTCAGAACATGTATGCTGGAAATGCTTCTCTGAAGTCTCAAGGCAGTCTCTCAATAGCAGTTCCAGGGGAACTTGCAGGGCTTCATAAAGCTTGGAAACAATACGGACGGCTTCCGTGGGCGAGGCTCGTGAGGCCAGCTGAGCGCCTTGCTCGTTTCGGATTTAAGATATCACCTTATCTCGAAATGCAGTTGATTAGCTCCAACTCATCAGTCTTGGGAGATATAGGACTCAGTAGTATTTTTACCTCAAATGGGAATCTCTTGAAGGAAGGCGATATCTGCCGCAACAAGAAACTTGCACAAACACTCAGAAAGATTTCAGATTTTGGTGTAAAGGAGTTCTACAACGGATCAATTGGAGTCAATTTAGTTAGAGATATTCGGAAGGCTGGCGGTATTTTTACAATAGAGGACTTGAAAAGCTACCAGGTTCAGGTGAAAAAGCCGATTTCTGCCGACATTATGGGGCTCAAATTACTTGCCATGCCGCCTCCTTCCGGGGGTCCTCCTATGATACTTGTAACAAACATCTCTCTCTTCTATTTGTGTTTTGTTTTGCTTTTTTTTTTTTTTTTTTTTTTTTTTTCCGTCTCGTTAAATTTTCAAAGAAAATCATTTTTGAACATTTCTAAATCAATTATGCCGTCACAGATGCTGAACATTCTTTCCCATTATGGATTTCCATCGGGAGTATCTGGTGCTCTTGGGGCCCACCGCGAAATAGAAGCTTTGAAACACACATTTGCGGTGAGAATGAACCTCGGCGATCCGGACTTTGTAAATGTGTCCGAAGTTCTTTCTGATATGCTCTCCCCTAAATTTGCTAAAGAATTGAGGAAGACCATAAATGACAACAAGACCTTTGGTCCTGCCCATTATGGTGGCAAGTAAGCTGTTTTAAATACAATCATTGGTTATTTTTTTTTAGATTCATTGACATGATATAAAGAAGTTTAATGTTTGGACACAACCTGTTGAATGAACATTTCACTTATTTTACGATTCAAAATAACACAACAGTACTAGTTGTAGGTATAGTCTAGCAATAATTTCATACCCGACTTCACCGTAAGGTGCTGAATTCAAATCTCCCGCTCCCCAGGTTCTAAAAAATAATAAGAAAATTATAAGCTAGTAGGTAATGAAAAATTTTAAATTTATGTCATTTAAAAGCGATATTTGATCTTGAACAGATGGAACCAGATTCATGATCACGGCACCAGTCATTTGTCAGTCATAGATACTCAAGAGAATGCAGTATCCATGACTGCAACAGTAAATGCATATTTTGGTTCAAAAATAATGTCACCAAGCACAGGTATAATCTTGAACAATGAAATGGATGACTTCTCCATGCCGGCAAAAGTTTCAACGGGCGTTCTACCGCCAGCGCCACCTAATTTTATCAGGCCAGGGAAAAGGCCATTGTCATCCATGTCCCCTACTATAGTCCTGAAAGTATGTTCCTTGGAGATATCCCATTAAAATTCAACCTTAGACATTAAAACTCCCAAGAAAAGCTTCAAATACCCTTACTTTTATGGAGATTCTGGACAGTTTTTTTTTAAGTAATTGTTGGAGAAAAATCCCGCATTTGTTTACAATTCTGCAGGATAATCATCTTAAAGCTGTAGTAGGTGCAAGTGGTGGAGCTTTCATATTTGGTGCGGTTGGTGAGGTCCTCTTAAATCATTTTGCCAATGGAATGGACCCTTTCTCTTCTATTATGACTCCAAGGATTTATCATCAGGTTCTTCCATCAAAATACTCTCTATATGCATGTATATATACGCGCGTGTGTGTGTATATATATATAAGACCTACATAATGTATGGGTGTGTGCATCACCGCCAATTTTCATACTAGTAATTTCTTCAATTATGCACATGCAGATTGGTACCAAGTACAAATGCCAACATTTTACACCAACTGTAGATTTTAAATTTTTCTTCTTAAATTTTAACAAAAACTCATTTAGGCGATTTTTTTTTTTTTTTTTCAAATCGTAAAGAGTACGTTGTATATTTAGAAATATTACAATGACAGTCTCTTCAAAGTTATTATCTTAGCACCTCGAAGTGTCATTTTTACCCACAAAATTGTAATATTTTGTAATGTATTTTTTAAATTGTGAATACAGAACTTATTTAATTGAGAGGGTAAAAAGGACATTTTTATTGGGAAAAAACCACTGGGGGTATAAATTTAATATTTGTTAAAAATAATAATTCACTACTGATCTTTTTTTTTTTTTTTTTCGTTAAACAGCTAATACCGAATGTTATTAAATATGAGAATTGGACAACCGTGAGTGGAGACCACATTGAATTTCCTGCATATTTAAGGGAAGCCCTTCAAAAGAAGGGCCATGTCCTACAGGGTCTTGCTGGTGGGACTATTTGCCAGTTTATAGTTCAAGATGTTGAGATTTCCAAGGCAAATAATCATATCAGAAGGATTGTAGCTGTTAGTGACCCTAGAAAGGGTGGGTTTCCTTCTGGTTTTTGACATTGTAAAACTAGTCTTATGTAATGGATATATATATATATATATATATATATTTTTTTTTTCCAAGGTCACCGTGTTTGCTAAATTGTCTTTTCCTTTTATTTTATCGTTGGGATTATTGTTTACAAGCGAAGAGAAACTCCTTGTCATTTTTTGACATTACAAAATTTTTAGGACTATTTTCATCCATATCCTTTGTATTTTAGGGTCATTCTCACTTTATCTTTTAAATTTTGAATTTAACCTCACTTTATTCCTTTTATCGAAATTTCAGTAAAAAGTGAATTCAGTGCAGCCATGTAATTTTATTTCTATTAGTTTTTAGCAGAATTCCTAACAGAAAAAGTTTAGTAAGACTAATTCTCTTATTTTTCTGTTAGTATTTAACTAAAATTCTAATTATAAGGGTAAAATATGATTAAATTAAAAGTTTATGTGACAAAGTTGGCGTTTTTAAAATTCAAAAACTAAGTGTAAATAACCCTAAAATTCATGAGTATACATAATGCAAATTTGTAACTAAATTACATTAAAAAGCCATGTGTAAAGCAACTCTCTTTAACCTAGTTGCTAAGCAAAAAAGTGATGTTGTCGCATAAAATGGTTGTGGAAGCAACTAATGAGTGTCCTTGCACAATTTTTCATTTAGGCTTCTCAATTGAAAAAAAAAAAAAAAAAAAGGATTTTAGCCTATTTTTCATATGCCACAAATACATAAATGAGCTATACTAAGGACAGTCCTGTTGTCTTTTTTTTTTAGTCGTTTGATCAGTGCGAATCGCACTAACAAGACACATCAAAAGCTTACAACATTAGTTAATTTTTGAGAATGAGCACTCACCTCATAAATACTAAACTATTATTTGTTACACAATTTGCTAAAAAATCATTTTTGAAAATCGAAACCTAGTTAGTAAGGGAAGAAAGAAGGCCCCAAAAAATATATATATAAATAAATAAGAAGACAGACAGAGTCTGAAATGTTGCAGCATGGTCCAACACAGCTCATTGGGCTTTGTAACCTAGCCCAAATTTTGAATCCAAAAATTTTTTTTTTTAATCCAAATTTCTAACGGCTATATTCAGTTTTTTTTTTTTTTTTTTTTTTTTTTTTTTTTTTTTGGGGTGGTGGTTGGGGCTTTGAAAGATGAATATCATTCAACAAGAAAGCCAAAGGCCATAAAACAGACATACACAATAAGAACCAACAAAGAGAGCAAACCAAACAAACAGAGTCACACCAAAGGAAAAACAGAGACCATCCCAAAGGAGCCAGAGAAACAAAAACTCCTGCCTCCTACTTTCATTTTGCTCCTGCCAAAACTCTTTTTCTCAGAATCCAAGTCTTCTATTTCAACCAGAAAATGAATTTAGATCTACAAATTATACATCAACAAAGTTTTATATCTGCAATTTTCTCTCTGGACTAGTTTGTGTTTCTCATGGAGGCTCCAAACTCATCCTCTCATGGCTTTTCTTCCGAATTCTATACCCATCACCTCCAAGCGAGCCTCAAACTGAGAGACCCTTTTGCTGGAAAATCGATCCACGCCCAAATCATTAAGTCCGGGTTTTACATGGGCGTTTTCTTGATGAATAATCTCATGAATTTCTATGCCAAAACTGGGTCTGTTTCGGATGCTCACCGCGTGTTCGAAGAAATGCCTGTCAGAACTACGTTCTCCTGGAATACGATTCTCTCAGCTTATGCAAAGCAGGGTCGGTTTGATGAAGCCCTCCGGATTTTTTACGAAATGCCAGAGCGTGATTCTGTTTCGTGGACTGTGATGATTGTGGGATATAATCAGATGGGCCGGTTTACTAATGCCATCGGGATGTTTGGAAAGATGGTTTCGGATACAGTTCCGATTACCCAGTTTGCTGTTACTAATATTCTTGCCTCATGTGCTGCCATTGAAGCTTTGGATGTTGGTAGGAAGGTTCACTCGTTTGTCGTTAAAAGCGGCTTGAGTGGTTATGTGTCGGTCGCAAATTCATTGCTAAACATGTATGCTAAGTCTGGGGATACGACAACTGCAAAGATTGTTTTCGATCGGATCAGGTCGAAAGACGTTTCAAGCTGGAATTCTATGATTTCTTTGCATATGCAGTATGGCCGTTTCGACCTTGCTCTTTCTATATTTGATGAAATGACCGAAAGAGATATAGTTTCTTGGAATGTTATTATCACAGGATACAATCAGCATAGACTAGATAACGAAGCACTGGGTTTCTTCTCAAACATGCTGAAAGATTCTTTTTTGAAACCTGACAAGTTCACCTTGGCGAGCGTTTTGTCAGCTTGTGCCAATCTTGAGAAGTTGGAACTTGGCAAACAAATCCACGCCCACATAATAAGGAATGAGGTTGAAATCTCTGTAGCTGTGGGAAACGCTTTGATATCAATGTATGCTAAATGCGGCGCGGTTGAAATTTCAAAAAGGATTTTAGAGCAAAGTGGGACTTCATATCTCAATGTTATAGCTTTTACAGCCCTATTGGATGGATATATAAAACTTGGGGATATAAAACCAGCCAGAAAGATATTTGGCTTGTTGAAATACCGCGACGTGGTTGCATGGACAGCCATGATTGTAGGATATCTACAGAATGGTTTAAACGATGATGCTCTTGAGCTTTTCAGATTGATGGCAAGAGAAGGCCCCAAACCGAACAACTATACTTTTTCAGCCATTTTAAGTGTCAGTTCAAGTTTGGCGTCTTTGGATCATGGAAAACAAATTCATGCTAGTGCCGTAAGATCGGGTGAAGCGTCATCGGTTTCTGTGATTAATGCTCTAATTACTATGTATTCTAAAGGCGGATCCATCTCCGCTGCAAAAAAAGTATTTAATCTGATGCGCTGGAAAAGAGATACTGTGACTTGGACTTCAATGATCATATCCTTAGCTCAACATGGTCTCGGAGAAGAAGCGATTGAACTTTTCAAGACAATGCTTGCACTTGGTATTAAGCCTGATCATATAACTTATGTTGGCGTGCTTTCTGCTTGTACGCACGTGGGATTAGTGGATCAGGGAAGGAGCTACTATGATATGATGAAGAATGTGCACAAGATTGAACCGACCATGAGCCATTACGCATGCATGATTGATCTGTTTGGCCGTGCCGGGTTGCTTCAAGAAGCGTTCAGATTTGTAGAAAGCATGCCAATTGAACCGGATGTTGTAGCCTGGGGCTCTCTTCTGTCTTCTTGTAGGGTACATAAGAACGTTGATCTGGCGAACGTTGCAGCAGAAAGATTGCTACGTATTGAGCCTGAAAATAGCGGGGCCTATTCCGCTCTTGCTAATGTATATTCAGCTTGTGGAAACTGGGAGGATGCTGCGAGAATTCGAAAGTCGATGAAGGATAGGGGAGTGAAGAAGGACCAAGGATTAAGTTGGCTTCAGATTCGGAACACTGTCCATGTGTTTGGCGTTGAAGATGGCCTTCACCCACAGAAAGATGCTATCTACAAGATGATGGAGAAGATCTGGAAAGAGATAAAGAAGATGGGGTTCATACCAGACACGCAATCGGTATTACACGACCTTGAAGATGAGGTGAAGGAACAGATTCTTAGACATCATAGCGAGAAACTAGCAATTGCGTTTGGACTGATAAGTACTCCGGAGAATACTACTATAAGGATCATGAAGAACCTCAGAGTCTGTAATGACTGTCATACTGCCATTAAATTTATCTCCAAGCTAGTGGGCAGGGAAATAATTGTGAGAGATACTACTCGTTTTCATCATTTCAAGGATGGTTTATGTTCTTGTCGGGATTATTGGTAGGCAAGAATCCAATTTTGAGAATAATGTGATAGCTAAGTTTACTGAATAACCAATTTGGTGTTTTTTGTCGGACAATTTCACTTGACCACAAAACAGGTAATTCTTTGTTAGATCCTAATTTGAAGATGGTATGCTAGTAATATTCCATGAAGAATCTTTCATCGGATCTCTTAAAAATTGCTAAATCCAAAACTCAGAGTCTTTCATAGATTGCTATACATATATATGTGTGTGTGTGTGTGTGTGTAGGAATAGGTGGGAGGGCAGCTTTAACCCCGCGAGGATTTTTTTGAAACCTCTAAATCCGATCACCATAGGAGGCGGGCAGGTCATACCACGGGTGATTATGTGGACCCATTTCAAGCGGGACAGGGCTGGTTGGCGGTTTGGTTGAGTTGGCGGGTTTTTTGCACACTGTGAGTTGCAATCTCTTAGACAAACTACTTTCTTTCCATTATTTTCCTTGATTTTGAGTTGAGCTTATTTTCTTAGTTTTCTTTTCATACTTCTTCAACCCTTTGTTGCAATTTAATTTCTCTGTCCAGCATTATAAAAATTCAATACATAGTTATGGTTGATTTGTATAATACGTCATCCTCTAAACAATGAATAAACTGATTGCCTACAAGCCTTCTTGTGCTGCACGCAACAGCAGGCTATCGGTTTAAACTAATCGTCAGAAGCACGGTACGTAATGTGAATGGCAATGCATGGTAACTGATGAGCTAAACTGAGAAATTGTTTTTCTAAATTCTTCCTCTTTATCTTTCGATTTTTGCTACGGATTGCCGCTTCCATGGTTGTCTTTGGTTAGCACACATGTTTCACATGGCAACTTACCTATGCTTGACAGTTGATAAACGGAAACTAACGTTCTCCTTTCTCTCTCAGTAGAGTGGTTGATAAGCACGGCCAATTCAATCTGCATAAATTTCATAAGTTTTTATTATTATTATTATTATTTTTATTTTGGGTCCTGCTATGGTCCTCTCAATAGGACCGTACTTTCAATGTAACATATAAAAATAAAAAGTAAAACATGACATTTATCTAACGCAACACTGACGTTGAAAAGGTGTAACAATAATTCAGGATAACTATTTTTTTAATTTATTTTTATCATTACTCCTTTCAATTTTAGTGTTATGTTGTATGAAAGTCATGTTACACTTTTATAATCTGCCAAGTGATAACTACGATGTTTTTTTTTTTTAAATTAAATTAAATTTTTATTTTTTATTTAAGTGATAGCTGTGATGTTAGTTGGGCTAAGATAAGGAATATATTCCCTTGGTAGCTCAAGCACCAAACACACCAACATGGACAGCCTTTATATTACCCCCCTATTTCTATAAGCTGTGAACTTTGATATTTTATATAAACTTGTTTTTTCTTCAGGTGCCCATCTTTTTATACTGTCCCCACCATTTTTTTTTTTTTTTTTGAGTGAGCATGTTGCATTTTCTTGACTAATATCTCCAACTACTCATTGCATGTGCAAAACATTTATAGCATAATGTGTGAAATATATGTGTATACTTATATACATACTTTTTAAGGACTCGTTAGGAATAGCAGTTCCAATCGAGATTTTGGCTATTCAATTTTAAAATTCCCAAATCTAAATCTCACCCTCTCTTTTAAATTTTCATGAAATTCAAATTTTAAAAATCTATAATTTTCTTATTTTAAATTAAAATGAGATGACTCTTATATCTAAATACTCACATCGGCAAGATAAACGAAACAACGTTCATATTACATGTTTTTTTCTGAACACATTTCAAATTTAACATATTTTTAAATTACGTATCTTTAAATAAACTCTTTTAAGTATTAGAGATTTTTCTTTTATCACTTCACTTGCGAAAATAATTAGCAAATTAGAAATAAAAAAAATGCTTGTGATTTTAGAATAGTAAAATTTCTTATTAAAAAAAAAGTTATTATCTAAAAAGCACGTTTGGTTTATGTTTATAAATGATGACTTTGAAACATTGGTTTAGTGTGAAGATGACGAAGTTTTGTGACCACAAATAAAATTAATTAAGACCAATCAAAGAGACCTACATTCCTAAACCAGGAATCATTTTCAATTAATTATAGTACTATTAGAGATAAGTGCTACAACGACCTTACGTGTTCATATTCAGAAACTTTGAAAGAAAGAAAAGAAAAATGATATATATCTCGAGTGTGAGACACATAAGATTTATTCGATTTTGGCATCCGAAATGTTATTTAATTAATCAAATTATATCCTGTATTTTTTCAAGTTATTTTGATACGTCTAATATCTAATTTATCAAATAACATGATATATGATGATTGAAAAAAAAAAAAGAAAAGAAAAAGATTGATTCGATATCGTTTAAGACATAAAAATTTGATCAAATAATCTATCCCCAACCCTATTTGCGATTTGTGCACGTAAAATTAAAACATTCTCAACTAGTACCAGAGATGATTCTTAAAAAAAAAAGAAAAAAAAAAAAGAAAGAACTAGTACTAGAGATAAGTGCTACAATGACCTTACGTGGTTCATGCTAAGAAACTTTGAAAAAAAAAATAAAATAAAAAGAAAAAGTAAAACATCACGAGTGTGAGATGTGTAGATTTATTTAATTTTAATATCCGAAATATTATTCAATAATCATATTTTATCACCTAGTTTTTCAATTCATTCTTCATGTATAATATCTAATCTATTAAATAATATAATGTTAAATTATTAATTGCACATCATTTAGTATACTAAAAATTAAATCGGTACGGATAATCTCAATCCCCAACCCTCGGCTTGGGCTGGCAAAAGAATAACATTCTCAACCATTCATACTTGGGAAAAAAAAAATCCCAATTTTTAAATGTCATTTCGAATTTTGGCTTGATTGGTTCATGCTAATAATCTTCAACAAATGGAAGTCCTCGTCAGAGACATCACCAAAATCACCAAAAAGGGCCTCCAACCTTCCTCAATTTACACAAATAACATAACGAAATAAAGACAAGATATATATTGATTATTTTGCTTAGATTTACTCTCGAATTTTTTTTCGACCATCTAAACTATAATTTTTGACACAATCAATCCTTTTTGTTCATGTTTCTTAAATTAGTCTATTTATTATTATTATTATCCAAGAACTCAATTTAAGGTAATATGTTACGTCCAGCATTACAACCCTAAAAGAGTTGCAGTTTTTCATCCAAAGATCAAGTTTGTACTGCCATTCACGTTCGATAATTTTAGCTTACCATATAACTTCATATACAGCAATCTTTCCAAGTTTTAAAGAAATCATAATAAAAATTAAGCTTACATTTGACTTATCGATAAGAGATTAAATTTTTAAATTAGAATAAGTTAACTTTTTAAAACTTAATTATAAATTTTATTAATTTAAAAAAATATATAATAAATTCGAACTTTCATCTTAAACAAGTGGAAGTCCACGTCAGATAAATAACTAAAATTACCAAAAGGGGTCTCCACTCCAACCTTGCTCAATTTACACAAATAGCGTAAAAGAAACACGGAAACGAAAACCAAACCCATAACTTGACAGTCAATCTCCTGTATCCTCTCCTCTCTTCTCCTGTGTGTGTGTGTCTGATCGATCGGCCATGGCGATGTTCTTGAAGAAATCCCTCCAACAACCCACCAACTCCTCCTGGCTTTGCCGCCATTTTCAGAGCTTCACTCTCTGCTCTTCTTTCTCTACTCTCTCTTCTTCTTCTTCTGCTGCTGCTTCTGAACTCGCTCAGGCTCCAGTTTTGCCGCTGTTTGATTACCAGCCAAAGCCGTACAATGGCCCTCTCGCCGACGAAGTCTTCCAGAAGCGAAAGAAGTTTCTGGGTCCTTCCCTCTTCCACTACTACCAGAAACCTGTAGGTTTTTTTTTCTTTTCTTTTTTGGGTTCTTTTATTTTTCTGTTAAAAAAAACAACAGAATGTTTTGTTAAAAACATGAACGAGATTTTTTTTTTTTTTGTAAGAGTATCTGTTTTTTTTGGTTTTGTGTTTGTAAATATTGGGTATGCTTTGGAATTTTAATTGCTCTCTTTGTTTTCATGTTTGGATTGATATATATATATATATATATATAAATATATATTTTTTTTATAAGTTTTGATTTTGAGTTTGACTAGTTTGGTGATCTTTTTTGGCTGCTTAACCAGAGGAGAAATGGAACTAACCAGATGTGAAAAGTATCAAACTGTTTCAAAATCTGTTATTTTTCTCTTTTTGTGGTAATTTTCATGGTTGTTAAATTACATTTTTTGGATAGTGGATGTGATTTAAGATTTTATTTCTTGGGAACATCAATTAGAATCTAATTAAAAATTTTCTTTTATCTTCTTTCTCTCTCGAGTTGCCTTGATCAAACTCAATTTATAGTGAATTTTATGCTGATTTTTTTGCTTTGGTAAGGCCAGTGAGGCTTTTAAGCTGATCAACAATTTTCATTCTGTTCCAAGTAGTCAGATTTAACTACTAATTAAGTTCTTAGTTTTCTCTGGAGCAAACATCCATTATATATGTTTTAGAAATGAATGGTCTCGGATTATATATCTCGAAAATCAGTTATGGTAGTTGTATGCTTTTAACAGAATGAAGAAGTAGTTTTTCAACTAAATTTCCGTTATGATTACAGCTAAATATTGTTGAGGGGAAAATGCAATACTTGTTTGATGAGAATGGGAAGCGCTATCTCGATGCATTTGCTGGGATAGTAACTGTTTCTTGCGGACATTGCCATCCTGATGTTCTAAGTGCTATTATGGAGCAAAGCAAGCTTCTGCAGCATGCCACGACCATATACTTGCACCACGCAATAGCTGACTTTGCGGAGGCATTAGTGTCAAAAATGCCTGGAAACCTCAAGGTTACTTTCTTTTTTCTATCTTCATTGGATATAAAATGATTATACATTTGGTAGAAATATGATACTTGTGTTTTTATTTAGTTAGGCACAATATTTGAGCCTTTGCTTTTTTGTTTCAAATTGTATTTATTTGGTGCTATTGTCGAGTAACCACGGGTTTAGAATTGGATACGGTGCTTGCATTTTATGATTCCTCTGTTATCAAGGAATTTCTCATACTGTCTCCAATAATGTATATGATTATGTACATTCTCAAAAGAAACTAGATTAGAGTTTATTTCTGATGTGAATATTTTCAACAACCATTTAAATGCAGGTTGTGTATTTTGTGAATTCCGGGTCAGAGGCAAATGAATTAGCAATGCTGATGGCCCGTCTCTACAGCGGTAATCTGGGGATGATTTCACTGAGAAACGCATATCATGGAGGAAGTTCTAGTACAATTGGATTGACAGCTTTGAAAACATGGAAGTACCCAATTCCAGAGGTCTGTATACCCCATCATAGCTTCAGTCAATGTCATTATTCATCATAGTACTTTCCGAATATGAAAAAATATATCTACATACTCAAAAACATAAAATACTACTTATTCAGAAAACTAAACATTACTTGAGATCTAGAGACTGCCTAAAAGTGATTTTGATTTTCTTTCTTTAACTTCTAGTGTACTTAATCTGTTTATCCAAATTTTAGCTGAACTTCGTTTGCATGTGAATTGCTACACCTTAGACAATAACTCCAGTGATGTGTGTCTAAAAAATGTTGGTTTTTGTTGCATATATCAGTAGTATCAAGTATTAACAAAACCTCTGATATGCCTGTGCCTTTCAAGCTTTTCTCTTGGCAAACAGTACGCAACCAAATTTTTTATGTATAAAATAGCCAAGCATGTCACTGATTAACTGCTTGAAACTCTTTAAAATCAGATTTCCACCAAATATTGATTATTTTCGCACTTCATAAGCCCTCCTGGTTTTGATTTCTGATAACTTAATATCGGTAAAATAGTCGCGAGACGCATGTCAACTTAACTTGCATTATAGATTTATATCACTCACTTGAACATATGAAAACATGAACCGTCAATTAGCATACAGAGATTTTTAATCATTTTGCATCTTGATTTCTTTCTTGTATATCAATATGGTTATTATAAAACTATTTGTCTAAGAAAAAGACTTAGCTAGAGTAGCCAGCTTTTCTGATTTATCTGCCCAAAACTACTACGACAATATGCAGGGTGAAATTCATCATGTTGTAAATCCAGATCCATATCGAGGAGTTTTCGGCTCTGCTGCTAAACTTTATGCAAAAGATGTCCAGGATCACATAGATTATGGTAGTTCAGGAAATGTGGCTGGATTCATAGCCGAAACAATTCAGGTTGGTGGTGTTTCTGTTCACTGGTGACAAGGTCTAAAATTGATCTGTATGTCCACTCTGATTAAGCCACTGCTAGTTCTAAAAGCACCTTTTTTATTATTATTTTGTAACTTAAGGGAGTTGGAGGCACAGTTGAATTGGCCCCCGGATATTTGAAACTGGTGTATGACATTGTTCGCAAGGCTGGTGGTGTCTGTATTGCTGATGAAGTACAAACTGGGTTTGGTCGTACAGGAAGCCATTACTGGGGTTTCGAGACACAGGGTGTCATTCCAGATATAGTTACAATGGCAAAGGTCTCTAAAATTCTCCTTTTGTTTTATTCTTATAATCAATGTTCACACATATGCTTTGGCCTTTTTTTCAAACGACTTGTGTGGCTCTTCAGTTAGGTTCCTAATCATTTCTTCAGGGAATAGGAAACGGATTACCATTGGGAGCTGTGGTGACAACACCAGAGATAGCAAGCGTACTCGCGCAGAAGATTCAATTCAATACCTTTGGTGGGAACCCTGTTTGTTCTGCCGGAGGGCTTGCAGTACTCAGAGTTATTGACAAGGAGAAGCGCCAAGCTCACTGCAATGATGTTGGTTCTCACTTGCTTGAGCGATTGAGGGCTCTTCAGCAAAAACACGAAAGTAAATACTCTTAAACTCATGATTTTAAAAAGTTTCTTCATAATTTTGGTGATTACATAGCTTAGAAATTCTCCAATTAATTGTAAATCAGCCAATCTTGGTTAGATGGTTATTTATTTATTTATTTATTATATTTTAGCCACAGCTGACACATTTTTCAACTAGCCACTCGTCTCCACGGTGGTCAAACAGGTTTTCTTATTTGAATTTGAGCTTTCTTTTTTGCTTTTTTCAGTAATTGGAGACGTGAGAGGCAGGGGCTTAATGGTAGGGGTAGACCTCGTAACTGACAGAAAAGAGAAGACGCCTGCCAAGGAAGAAACTGGTGTTCTGTTCGAGAAACTCAGAGGTATCAAATTGATGTTTTCTTCAAGCCAAAATATTAAATTTGAAAGCTATACTTAAAGATTTAAAGTTGCATTTTTCTCCCTCCAAAATATCCTACTAACACTCCAATGCGGTTCCTGGTTGAAGAACTCGGAGTTCTAATTGGGAAAGGAGGACTACATGGAAATGTTTTCAGAATTAAGCCACCGATGTGCTTTACCAAAGACGATGCAGGTATTCTTCATGCCTTTTATCTAGTATTAGAACATCTCCAATTCAATGTTAAATTTCTTTGCCAATGCCAAAATTTGGCATTTGCGTAATTAAACCGTTATGAGAGATATCATGCTTAATATCAATGTTGGCATATGCTATGCTTGGAGCCAAAATTTCCACCAAGTATAGCACATGCCAAATTTTGTCATTTGGTTCCTTATAACATTGCCATTTTAAATTATTTTTGTAAGATCTATTTTTATCAATTTACCGGATTTAATTAAATCATCAATTTAATTAAATTACCGAAAACATAAATATATAAAAGAACACGCAATTTTTACGAGGTTCGGTCACACTTACTTCTCGGGGCCACACCCAGCTATCGAATAATCCACTAATATTAGATGATTACGAGCACTCTCGAACTTATACAACCCAAAGACTCCCTCTTCCTATTGTTACAGGTCATCTTGAACATATTAGCCGGATCTATTCGGCGAACACCACTCGTCTTGTTGTTGAACTCCCTTAAACTAAAAACGCCTTCTCCCGAATAATGACCACACGAACTAAATCTCAAATTTGTGTGAATTTCCAAGTGTCCAGGGTTAAGCAAACTATATTTAAGACCCATATAAATAGCAGCAGCAACCAATCTCCAAGTACATCTCGGATTAAAATATAAATATAAATTTCAAATTGTTTCCTGTTGCAACACTTCCGGAAACATTCTGAAATTCAAATATTCAAATTTCGTCCATAATAACTGCTAGCAAATCACAAAAAACCTTCACAAGAATCACTGGAAATAAAATCTTCAAAATTTCCTGATTTCAAATGCAAGATTCTTCTTTTTTGGGATAGTTTGAATTTCTAATTTAAATAGGAAAAGGAAATCTACTCAAATCAGAAACCTCTTTTTAAATGAAATCCCAAAAGAATCTCCAATTCAATGCACACACACTTCTCAAAACAGAAACTGCCAATATGTAGACCATGAAGACCAAGTCAAATACACTCTGTCACGTTAGCTTCCAAAACAAGTAACTTACCCAACTTCCAAAACAAGCATAACAAGTAACTTACCCAACTTTTAAAATAAACAGCTAGCCATATATTCAAAACAAGCAACTTACCCAACTTCTTAAAGCTTGCTAACAAAATATTGTTTTTGGTTTTTCTAACAAAGTTGCCATAAATGCCAACATACAAAAAACCTAACAATTTTCTTCAAACAATTTCCGAAGCTTAAAATCATAACAAAAAGTAGATATATAATTTAAAATAGCATCATGCATTGGATTGCAGAACAGAACAACATATCAAAATATTGTGTATTTAGCACTGATACTCCTAAACTTTTAATCTTGGCAATTACTCCCTGAACTTTATATATTGTTGTAATATGCCTCATTGTGTTAACTTTCCATTAAATTCTAGATTTGAAATTGGAAGATCGGTATTAGGGTTTATATTAGATTTGGAAACTTTTGTCCGAAATGGGTTTTCCGTCATCTCCCTTTTTTTTTTTTTTGGGGGGGGGGGGGGCGGCGGTGGCGAAATATAGCATTGGCATTAGCATTTGCATTGGAGAAGGTCTAATTCCTTTTGAGGCTGTGTTTGTTCCTGCAGATTTTCTTGTGGATGCTTTGGACTATGCAGTGTCAAAGCTGTAAGCTTGCTCAGTGTTGAGCCACTAAGGTCATCTACTTTCTTTGTAAAGTCCTTTGCTTCTAGCTCTGTAAAGAACTTGAAAACCTGGAACTACATCAAGTGAACTTGTGGGGTCTGAGCTCATTTAATAAAATCCCACTTTCATTTATATATGCATTTCAATAAAGAGCAAAGAAGGGATTGTACGAGAGACCGGAAAAGATGCAAACTACCCTTCAGTGTAGTATGTTGCACCTCAATTTCTTGTCACCAATACAATCGATCTTTAATGCACAAGAATTGAAAGGGCCTTTGTGTATGCAAGCCAAGATAAAATAGCGCACCTGAGGCAGGCAAGTCCGAGAATTGGAACAGATTTAAACCGCCTGGATGAAAATTAATGGTTGATGATGGTGCTACCCCCCCCGGTAACAAGTACATCCTACTGTATATTCTAAGCTCTCTTCTCTGTCTTCCTTCTCCCTCCATGTCTGTTCTCCCTCTCACCCTCTCCGTCTATTTCCGTCTAAAATAGAATGAAAGTCCTTTAGTACTTGACATTTTTCGTTTATGTTCACTATCCGGGGGTAAAACTATCTGTATCAGGCATGGCGTGCGAGTTCGTAGTAATGCAGGGAGGAGATTAAGCCTGATAAGACTTAAAGGCTGCAGAAGAATCATCAACCATCATGGGGTTACTTTCAGATGTTAGATCTGTCCTTTCAATATGGATTCACCTTATGAATTTTAAGCAGAGTTCGATCCAGGCTCATGATGAATGTTGGGAGCTTTGCTTTCATATTCAAGTCAAATTGATTGACCGGTAAAAATACAAGGATATCGGTCAACCGATAATTGACCATCATTATCTCTTTTCTTTTTTTTTTTTTTTAAGGAAAATTATCCAATTTTTTTCATACAAAAAATAACAAAAAAGGAAAACATTTTCCTAATTCAATAAAGCTTGGACGTTTACAAGGGGGGGAAAAAAAAAAAAGCTTTAAAAATGGTTATTCCCACATATATCCCATTTTTCTTTAGGATGACACCAGGGAAAAAAAGAAGATCAAGTCAAATTAATTCAATGCGTACATAGATATATGTATCCATACATGGCACAGAAAAATAGTGTGTTCAAGTTTGTCCACGAAAGGAGGCACATTCTTCCCTTTTAAGTAAAGAGTAATATTTATTTTGAGGTAAAAAAAGTAAAAGATAATAGTAATATTATCATTGTCTTGTGCATTCAGATATACGGCATCGGAAAAGCATATTGTAGACGTCGAAATCTGTCGTGAAAACGAATTTGAGTTAGTAACCGGATAAAAATTGATCGTAAAAATTGAGATCATTGATCACAGCTAATAAAAATTTGTCACTGAACATTAATCATCGTAAATAAAAATTAAAAACTAATGCACTAAAGTAAATAATAACTCCGAAATTTCTAAAAGATTCACTCTGGAACAAACTGAGCTAGTTTTTTGTATTTGAAGATTTTCACTATCTATGAAAGTGAGTATAATGGTGAGTACAAGAGAATGAAGGAGCAAGAGTGCTCTCCTCCTTTGAATGATTAACTTAAAAAAAAAAACTAAAAAAAACTAAAAAATAGTGAGTACAAGAGAACGATGGAGTTGTTAGTTTTTTTTTTTTTTTTTTTTTTTTTTTTTTTTTTTTTTTAAAAGAGAATGATGGACTTGATACAGTTGAGCTTACTCGTAGAGTTAGTGGGGGTAAGCCCACTACTTACTTAGTGGGGTTGAACTCGCTGTCTTAAATGTATGGGAGTTGATCCTCCACTTTGATTATGAGTAGTTTTATGTTGTCATGATCTCCTGATTGTATGATGCTCGACACACAGATGACTAAAATTGGAGGACGACGTTCAAAGCCAACTACTGAGTACCTGGCAACCAATCCTAACAGCTTACCATTGCACTCCAAAGAACAGGGAAGGTTCGAATTTCGACGAGATTGGTTTCGATTATTCAACTCCGATCGTTCTACTGTTTGGAGCGAAATGTCGATTGATAATTATAGTGAAGTAACTTGATCATAGTAATTACAAATACTACTAATTCAAACATACCCTCAAGACTCGACAACTGCAGTCGTATCTACGGAAGATGCGTTTTGAACACCATGACAATCTACCACACATTAATGAACCTCTTGGTTCAGTTGTCTCAGAGGTACTTGCTATATGTTTTGCTCATTAACACACAAATATGAACACATACATATTTGCTCATTTTGAATCTAGTTGGTCAAGTGTCACTTATGTCCCTACAGAAAGTACGGAAATACAATAATACAAAAATTAATATTAATATTAATATTAATAATAAATAAATAAAGGTAGGGAAGTAAGAAGAACGAGGAAGAAAAGCTATTGAATTGAAGCACGGGCAATACAGCTCAAATCATCATCGGCATTTACTGTCGTAGAACACATATTCAGTTTCGCAGCTGAAAACCAGACAGCGCCCAGATTTCTGCAGTAAAAGCTTCTATACGCCTTCGAGCGAGGAGCTCTCAGCTTTGTTTGCTCATATGGTTCTGCATGACAAGAAATTCACTTTTCCATGGACCTGAGAATAAATATGAACAAATTAAGATATGTATTTCCATCACAAGAAGGAATGCATTGAACCACAAGAGAAGTTGCATTAACTAGGCATTACATAAATATCCGGGATTAAAGTTTCCGTCATTTCAAAGCACAAAGAAACAACTCTATCCCTTTTTTTTTCTTTCCTTTTCGTTTCGTTTCGAAGCACAAAGACACAACTTTACATCAAACACAACAAGATGTATGCAGATGCATTGAAATTACAGAGATAGAGAGACAATCGGAATAAATATTTACACGACATATTGGTGTCTGTAGACTCGAAATGAAAATCCGAAGAATGTTCCTTTCATAATAATATACACAAAGCAGCGAAATTTTCCAATTTACTAAGACCACCTCTTGACAAAATGGCTATTCATATGTACAATTTCTCAGAGATATTCGAGGCTGCTTGAAAAATGCCAGCAGCTTAGACTTTGTCTACATTACGATTTAAGGGGCACTTAGCAAAAGCACCTCATGTTGTGGAAGCATGGCTCTGGCAGTGACTGTATTGTTTCTGTTCTGAGCTTTGCTTGTGTCTTCTATCGTGCTAAGACTAAGCAGGTTCGCGAGGACGAGTAGCCCAAAGCGAGCTCAAAGCCCATAGGCGTTGAAAGTACTCCCCCATGGCAAGCAGGCCTCTCGCTGCCTGGCGCGTTGTTAAGATTCGGGACATCTGCTGCAGGGTTTCCTGTCGAAGATGGTCGGCCTGTTTGGATAAATCAACAATTAGTTGGGGGGAAAAAAAAAAAAAAAAAGCGACCTTTCAGAAGGTTGAGGCACAAATATTGGTACAAAAAACAATAGAATGTCATAGTGAAGACTCCAATAAACATATATATGTCATACAAATATGAACGTAGGCATGTCGTTGAAACCTGATTAAAAAATGCCATCCCCGTTCAAAAGTTCAAAAATTTGAATATGAGTCAGCAAACATTTAAAAAGTGTGCTACGAGTGGGTACTTTTGTAAACAAACTATCCTATTCGAATAACATTAAAACTACACAAATCGAAATACTTGAAATGATTTTCTCAGATTCTTCTTCATTTTTTTTTTAATTTCTCCTAGATATACATCATGATTATTTTTGTACAACAAGAAACAAAACTTAATTTTAAAAATTTAAAGAAAGAAAGTTGGGCAAAGGCGCAAAGCTTATGTTAAAAAAAAAAAAAAAAAATTTATCACCAAATATAGAAATGAAGAAACAAGACCATAATATGCTACAATTTTAAGTAAAAGATTGGAAAATAAGCGCAACGAATTACCTGGTTCAAAAAGCTGACCAAAGCTTCTAACTTCTCCATGGCAGTACCCATCTGTGGTATATAGCTTCCTTCACCTAGTTGACCAGCAGCTACACTCTCGGCAAGCGTTTGCTGGAGTTTTTCCATGCCTTGAGAAAGAGCATCTTCTGCTTGCTGACATGATTGTCTTAGGTTATAAACATCCAGAAGTTGTTGATCGGTCAAGGGTTCAAGATGGGGCCCAAGAACCTACAATCAACACAAATCTTTGAGATGCCAACATAAAGAGAAGAAGCAAGAAAACACGCACACATTGCAAATACATAAAGATCCCTAAGCATTATAAGAAAAGCCGTCTTTCCATCAGTAATTGAATTGGATCATACAGCACCTTAAGCAGTTCTGAAGGGCGGAACCCTCCAATCCACAAGAAAAATCTTTCAGCCGATGTCTTCCACATTCCAGACATCACATAGAACACGTCAGCTTTTGCAGCGGTTGCTTTCATGCGGAAAAGTTCAAAATAGTGAGTCATGCCACTATCTACCAGCATGCGAAGCTCTACATCACTTATATGCGCATGCAAAGCTGTCCTCAGTTCACAAATCAATCTATTTTGTTCTTCCACCCAATGCCCATACTCCATCTCGAATGAAGCTATGCCTGCAGACCATGATGTTGGCAATTTTAGAGCAGAAGAAACGAAAATGAAAAGGCATTTGTAAAGAAAAAACAAATAAGACCATATGGAAAATGACAAGATTTCCAAGTTTCAGCTACTGGTGCTAATCAACGAGTCACATACTAGACTCTTACTCATAAATGATGAACATACTCATGGTCTGAAATATCTCTAAATGGGTAATTGGACAAATATCTATTGTGCAGTCTCACTGCTTAACACGGTATGCAGGGAATACTTTTTGTTTTGACTGTGAAAATTGAAATGACAACACACCTACACTCTCAACCTCCAGGATCTCCAACATAAAAGTCATCAATCAACAATTATAACAAATATAGAGGAAAATTGAAAGCTCTCTTACTAGTTTGCAAAAACAAAAACTTCAAGTCAACCTCTTGATAGACTAAAAAGAAGAGCAACTGATAACCTCAAATGAATGCTAAACAAAAAGAAGTAAGACTATATGGCATACAGTCAACTTACTCAATCTCTAATTTTGGATTGTGTATATATATAAACAATGCATCTCATTGCTCGATCGTGTTACAAAAAAAAAACATGAAATGTGAAAAACCAGAATTGGCATGGGGGATAAAATCAACGAGACATGGCAGCCATGATTAACAAACCTGAGTTCGTGGTTCCAGAGAAACCCAATTGATTAGTATCTAATCCTCCACCACCTACATAGAGTCCCTGTAGGTGAAAAAATTCAAAAGTTGAATAATTTTACACGAAAAAAGTTCATAACTTTGGTCAAACTCTGATCTTCAGTTTGCTTTCTTCTTTTTGTTGCTGACAATGAATTAAGAAGTTACAAAGTAAATTAATCTAACACTTACTTGTTTTCTGGCTCGCTCAAGCTCTTGCTCTAATTGAATCAGCTTCAAACGACTAGTTTCTAACTGCTGAACGTAGGCCTGTACGCACACAAAATTCCCATCAAATTAGTTTTTCAAATAGTTTTCATTCACAGCATCTCATCCAAAGCATAGGCCTTCATACCTTCTTCCTCAAACGACTTTTACGAGCAGCCTCCCGATTCTGTGCAAGTCTTCTCTGTACCTGCAATTGAAATAGAGTTGTAAACTGGTAACCAAGAAACAAAGTTTCGACTGTCACTTACAAACGTATATCTTTATGATGCACTAAACCAAAGGCATAGAGTCATTCTTACCTTGTCTGCAGGTTTACTTGCTTCTTGGTAATACTTGTCAGAAGGTACCAAAATTCCATTCGAGGTATCTTCCGACTACAGAAGTAAAATAGGACCAAAAAGGTTAGCCAAACATTTAAAAAAATAAAAAGAATGATGGAATATGAATTTCAAACATTTGCACCTGATCATTTAGTTTCACATCCGCCTCCACAATTATCGGTGCTGGTGCACTTAAGTTACTGTTGCTTTTGAAGCTATCTCCCCACATGCTCATCTGGTGGATAGGCTCATATGCACCCATCCTTCTCGAGGTGACAAATTGGGCTGATGTGGAATTCATGCTTAGTTAACTGAGAAGATGAAGCTTAGTAAGACTTCAGCACAAAAAGACAGCCGACCAAAGGAAAACCCGAATAAAGATGAATAAAGAGCTAGTATTAATCTGTACAACGACATAAAGAGCGAACAAAAACTAGACACTGGCTATGAATTTCAAATTGACTGCAGCATCCTAAAACAATGGAGATGTTGTAAACTCGGCATGGTTCTATACTTAAGCACACAGTAGTGAAGAACAACGAAGCCGAAATTAGCATGTCAGCAAAAAAAATTCATAGAGATCCAGATATACCGGACCTTAAAACCCAATCCGGCATCCATATTTACGAGCCAAATGCATAATAGCAAACCGAATTCAACAGAGAAGAGACGTGTCAAACAAGATTAGAAAGGACACATCCTTGGTTCAATCAAATATGCAATTAATGTCATGTAGAAATCCAGAAACCTCTTATACTCCAATGCCCTTATCTATAAATCGAAAAGGGGTTAGTTTTCACGGCATGTCATATATCAAAGGAATCTCAAACAAGCTGAGGAGGTATGAACAAGAACAAGAATGTCTAAGAACGGCCTAAAAATTCGACAACACAGTAGGAGGACAACGAAAGAATCAAAACTCATGCTTAAACCGTATTAAAATATCGAATTGTCAAAATAAATAAATAAATAAAGATAGAAGAAGAACAAATGAGATTCTACTGCAGACGAAATGAATTGAGCTCATAATCTGATCATTGCACCAGTGTTTTTTCACCTTGTAAGAGAATTTATATAGAACTTTTCATAAGATAAACCCAGATACCGAAATCCAAGTCTATTTCATTTGGTTCTTTTACTTATGTTCTTCCTCTTCTCTCTCTCCTCAAGAAAAAAGGAATAAGAGTACGACAAAAGGGAAAACAGAAAAACTGATGTCAAAGCTCAATATTTCCGTACATACTTTTCATTAATTCCTTCCAAAGTTTCATTAGCACAGAACGAATTCACAGACCATAAAGGAATATAACTCACAAAAAAAAAAAAAAAAAAAAAAAAACACACACACACACACACACACGCACGCACACACCACTCTCTGATCGTCAGAAAACGGAGGAAAACGAGATGAAAGAAGGATAAAACCTTTAACCAAATTTACATACGCATACACACACATAAATTATATATACACACACAAAAATACACACGTATATACGTATGTACTTCTCCGTGTATTTCTGTCGAGAAAATAACACTTACTCAAACCAAACTCCCAAAAAAATAAAAAAAAATACGTTTGCTTTCTCTTCTTTCACTTCGGTTTTCTCCACAACCAAACAAACATCAAAACAAAGGGAAAATTAACCAAAAAAAAAAAAAAAGAAAGAAAAAAGAAGATTCAGAAGTGAGTTTGAAGACCTATAAAATCTTCAGTTGGAGCTCAAAATCCGTGAACTGGAAGTAACTATGGAGTAATCCGAATCCGAAAAGCCCTAGAGAATTACATAGTCGTCTCGTAGGAGGAGAATAATAATAATAATAATAATCGAATGAAATGAGAGAACACGACAGCTTAAAAGAAGAGAAGAGAACTTCCCCCACCAAAAAAAAAAAAAACCTTTGAATTAAAATAATAATTATCATCGGTATCACTATAAATTATTACTATTTCAATCACAATTATTGTGTAATTCCCAAATATTTATTTTTTTTATAATTTATTTTTATTTTTGTTGTTACTTGAGAAAATTGTATTTGTCTCCGACTGTGATACCATACCAAGAAACTCCTAGAGAGAGAAACAGGAGAGAGAGAGAGAGAGAGTCAAAGCTTACAAATGAGCTGAGACGTCGTGGTCGTCATCTTTCCACTATGCCCCTTCTAATGTGCGCACCAGGTAGATCGGGTTCCATACGCCCACGCCTCTTAACCTGTGCACCCCACGCCCAGCCACACTATGAAACAATCCCGCTGACGTCATTTCCCAGCGAATCTTCCGCCGGAGATACTTTTCTCCGGCGAAAAGGGGGTTTGGGACGCACGCGCTAAGGAAGAGCGTGGAGGATCGGTTTGTGCGTGGGTAATCGCGGGAATTGGAAGTGTTTAGTTCCTCGTTGAAATCGCGGGAAAGGATGAGAGAGAGATAGAAAGCGCGTGGGGCTCACGGGCTTTGGTTTGTGTGTGGGGTCGGAACTCCTCAAATTTTTATTTTATCACTATTTTATTTTTTGTTTTTTTGGGATTTTTTTTTTTTTTTGGGAAAAATGTTTTTGAGTGGGAATAGTAACGGCTATTGCCATATTGAGATCCCACAATTCCAAAAGATTGTCAACTTGAGGCCAAAATGAGAATTTTAGAATCTCTAGGGTCCTAGAGAATTTTAGAAAAATAGGTGTGACATTTATGTGCGCATCTTTTTTCTTTTCTTTGTTAATTACAAAAGTGGTCTAGAATATGAATCCTAAAACACACCTTTTAGAAGAAATTCGGTTAAATTTTGATTCTTTTTTTAATGTTCTTCCTTGTAAATTTGGGTGTTTTTATCTTGTTCAATGCACTCATGGTGTAAAGTAAACTCTAAAAAGATACTTGTTTACTTTACTGATAAAATATATACTCATTAAAATTGTTCGAAAAACAGTCTCATCGACATTAATAGAAAGAGGGATTCCATCAATCGGTGATTTGAATCACTTAAATAATGTGCAACTCGACATTCTGTATAGGTTGAGATTCGGTCTAGAACCAAAATCGACTAACTCCCATACCCATTTTCTTTCAATCTCAAATTATCTCGATCTCCATCTTTGAATTCGAGATCTCAGCTCTTAATATCTCAACTCTTTGTCTCGCCACGCCACCAAGCCGTCAGTGCCAACAACCATTTGCTAGAAGCTGCCACAGGTAGTCGGTGAATCTATTGATTTCCCTACTTAACTCCATAGTCGATTTTACTTATCTGAAAATCAACAAGGCTGAGTAGGTGATCAAATCGACTAAAACCGTCACTTTTTCACTGACAAACAATTTTACTATTCACCAATGTAACATGGATGCATGCAAAAAGAACTTTTTAAATATATTTAATTATTTAAAATTAAAAAAATCTAAATATTTAATGAAGGTTAAAAAACAAAAAAAAACAAAAAAAGCAAGGTAAGTTATCATATATAGCAATGACTTAGAAACCGATAAATAAGTCCACAACAAAAAAAAGAGAATATTGTTTTTTAAGCAATACTTGGAGCTGACAAAGCATTATTTACGTTTACAAATAATACAATATAAAAATATGTGTTCCATCTCATCTACTTCGATACTAATTATGGCAAACACGACAGAAATATGTATGTGGACCTTACAAGATAGCCTTATAAAAATAAAATTGTTAATTAATACAAGACACTCATTAACTGACAAAAAAATTAGTAACTCCAAATCAGTCAAAATCTGTTATATATTCTCCCCCTTCCTATGGCATGTTTTATAATTACTAATGATTCATTTGGGTGAGAAATGTCCACGGAGTTTTGAAAATTGATTTTAAAATATGTATTTATTTGAAGTGTGAATTAGAAATAAAATTTGATATTTAAAAATTAGTGTAAAAATTTTTTAAAAAATAAAATACGTATTATGGATTTTGTTTCATCTCATTTTGTGTAATTTAAAAAAATATATCATCTCATTTCGATTTTAAATAAGAAAATTATAGACTTTTAAAGTTTGAGTTTTTTAAAATGGAAAAAAGATAAAAAAAAATGTAAATTTTAAAATTTTAAAAGAATATTGTTCCAAATTGAGACTAAGAACATTTGGTTGAGTTCCATTCATTTATTTACAAAAAGATTTGTTCCTAAAATTATTATGAAAACATTATATTTATTTTATATATGTAGTAACTATTTTATAAATATGTAATAGAGGGGTTATATATTTTGAAAAATAACAAATTCAGTAAGAATAAAAGTGTAGCATGCATTTATTTTTTCTTATTACACCTTTTTAAAAATACTATTATATATCGTAAAAAAATATGTCAAGTTACACCTTATTTTTTTAACTATTATATAGGATAATCTTTTTACAAAAGACCATCTGTCTTTCTTTCTTTCTTTCTTTCTTTTTGAATAAATTACAATGATATCTCCTGTGTTTTCTCAAAATTACAGATACATTTCCCTTACGATAACTAATAACACCAAGACGCCTTTCCTGAACTCTCTTAATTTTGTGTTTGAATTGACTAAACTATCCTAAAAAATGTCAGCCATTCATTTTATCAGAATAGATCCTAACCCTTAATTTTTTAGTCCAACTTAAACTGAAAAAAAAAAAAAAAAAAAAAAAAAAAAAAAAAAACCTAACAGTCAAATCTCCGTCTCCTTTATCGATCTGCACACGCGCCGAAGCTCTCACCTGCCCCCGAAATTCGCCAGCTGCGCCGGAGTTCGACTGCACCAGCGCCGGAAGCGTCGGAGTTCGCCTGCCCCTGCGTCGGAGTTCACCTGCGCCTGCATCGGAGTTCTCCTGCGCCTACGCCGGAGTTCTCTGCACTGAACGCCGGAGTTCGTTGGAACCCGAGTCTCGAAGCCGTCCAGCAATGGTCCCTTGAAGCCCTCCGTCGCCAAACAAATGCCGGAGTCTGTCGCGCCGTCATGTCCTCCACCGCGACCCCGAGTCGCAAAGCCCCCTCGTGAAAATGGTAAATTTTTTTTCTTTTTTCGTTTTTTTTATTTGTATACTAATTTGACACTAAAATATTATAAAAACAGTTGGTTGTTTTGTTAGAATATATTTTAGTTTCATATAGACAAAATTTGTCAAATTTATTTTGTGTGGTTTGAATTTTGAACTTGTATGTTTCCTTTTCTTTTCGAATTTAATCAAATAATGTGAGAACATGTTGTTTGTTTTTGTTATAATTTGTTAATTGCCTTTTATTATATTGTATTTTGTTTTGGATTACAACTTTTGCATTTTTTCTTATGAAAACAAACTTATAGTTTGGATATTTTTGTTGTAATGCTTCCTAATAAAACAAAATTACTACTTAATTTTATTCAAATATCTTTAGCAAGTCTAAATCGTCCATCAAAAATAAAAAAGGATTTCCGAAAAAGAAATAACAAAAATGCAAATTATGATTATAAATGTTTAAAAATCAATTAGAAATCATTTTTTGGGTCAAGGAAGGGTAAAATTGTCATTTAATAAGTAGATATATGGCTGAAAACTTTTTCTAGTGTAAGGAGCGGTACTTCTAGTATTTTTAGAATAATTAACTATCAAACTCACGGTCAACTAACGGAGGGGATGTCTCTGTAATTTTTTTAAAAAGTCAGGGGGTCTTGGTGTCATTAGTTTTGCTCAATAGGGTGTCTCTGTAATTTTAAGAAAATATATGAGGTGTCAGTGTAATTTATTCTTTTTTTTAATACATTTTTAGAAAATTTTTACATTAACAGATGCTTTTTTTCACTAATGGTAATGAAGGTTATTTTAGCAGTTTAATTAATTTTTCATTGGTTTGATTTATAAGTGGAAGTATTTTTTTCTATGTGGTGTATATTTTTAATATGAATATTCATAAATCCAACCACTGATAAATTATTCCAATAACTAAAAGAGCTTTATTACCAACCTATTAAAAAAATAAATAAAAAATAAAGAATAAAGACTTTATTAGCAGAACAAGTTGATGCCTAATTGGATTATTGGGTAGAGCAATTGAATTTTAAGCGCTTTTTTTTTTTTTTTTTTTTTTTTTTGCGTGGTAAGCAAAGCTTCTTTCTTAATTCGTTTTTTAAGTTGTATTACAAAAGTACCAAGAAAGCAAATATAAATTTAATTAAACCCATCTCGTCACCATTTAGCTAAAGAGAAACTAGGCGCCACTAGGCCTAATTAAGAACTAGATACACAAATATATACACACAACCTATATATATTTATACATATATATATATATATCCTT
Source organism: Ficus hispida (assembly GCA_025413025.1). Taxonomy (NCBI): domain Eukaryota; kingdom Viridiplantae; phylum Streptophyta; class Magnoliopsida; order Rosales; family Moraceae; genus Ficus; species Ficus hispida. The sequence continues at coordinate 2,931,462 of CM046365.1, forward strand.
TTCGATTTTTCTTTTTTTAATAAGAACCTTTTGATGTTAGACTGTTAGTTAGATCATGTGCTGTTGGATCTAATTAAATTTAATTTGTCAAACTTCTATTTATAAGCATGCTTGTGTAACTGGCTCTTCGAATCCTACAGGGACAAGACTGACCTCAACCCCTTCAACTCGAGAAGATAATATTAAATTAAATTAAAATATTGTGTTACTCTGTTTCCTTTATTAATTTCTACACTGTTGCGTAAGATAGTTTTTGTTTTGGTTTATTTATTTATTTATTTATTTTGTTCATTATTTTAATTTTTTGTTTGAAAATGGATTATTACTAGTCGACCAGCATATATTCTAGGCCTGTAAAATGCATGGAAGGTAGGCTTGCGGGATCAATGCATTAAGCAAAAAATAATTTTTTTTTATAGAGTTGTAGTTTTCGTATGTAAATTCAGTACAAAGAAGAGAATTAGAATCTTTAATTAAACACATATAAAAGAAAATTCAATTGGAGGCCTTGGCTCAACATGGGATCGAGCCGGCACTGGTCACTTTATATCATGTGGTTAATTAATATAAATAGTTTGAAAATAGTCTCAAACGCTTTTTATAAAATCTAAACTTAGAAATTTCTTATCTATCAAACTATTTGATAGCAAACTCAACACCACCAGGTTACCACCTTAGTGGTCATGTATTTGTCCTATTGCTGCTTAAGAGTTAAATTATTTTCTCTTCAGCTTTAGTGGTCTTGTATTTGTCCTATTGCTGCTTAAGAGTTAATTATTTTCTCTTTGGCTTTGGCTTTGGCTTTTGCCTTTTGAAGGGGCTTTTTTTTTTTTTTTTTTTCCCAACACCCCAAGCAATATCTTAGCTAATGTTCCTTTCACTTTCGGCATTCAGTATATATGCAACTGACTGAATATATATTAGTGGCAGGTATATATATATATATATACAATGACAGAACCGCCCTTGAATTTTATTTTATTTTTTTCTCTTCTAAATGACTTCAAAAAATAAATTTTGGTACTTGCCTGTTTTCTCCCGTTGAGATTCCGTTTTGTCATACAGATCCCCGTTGAAATTTACACGTTTTTATTTTTCTATTTAGGAGAGTTTTGAAATAAGAATTTTCGTTTTTCATTATAAAAAGAAACTACAGTTTTATTTGTTGGATTAATTTTTCAACTGTTTGATCCATAAATGATTTCCGTTTTATATCGCGTCCTACAAATTTTTAATGTAAATACTCATATATTAGACTGTTGAAAAGTTAATGCAATGGTTAAAATTGTAGTTCTTGCTTATAGTAAAACAGTGATGAAGCCAACAAAAAAAATTTGGATGAGGACAAAATTACAAAAATTAAAGTTAACATTTATCTATCCAGCCATGAGGTAAATCAGCCGCTACTCCTCCAATACGAAAATAATTATGCATCATTCTCATACCGGTGGCATCTTCAAATAGATCTTATGAATCATCAACAATTTTTTCTGGTCTGGTATCAATAAAGTGTTTATTTTATTTTTATTTTTTCCTTCTAAATGACTTCTAAAAATAAATTTTGGTACTTGTATGTTTTCACCTGTTGAGATTCAGTTTTTTCATACACATCCCCATTGAAATTTACACTTTTTTTTTTCTTTCTTTTTAGGAGAGTTTTACAATAAGAATTTTTGTTTTTCATTATCAAAAGAAACTACAGTTTTATCTGTTGGGTTAATTTTTCAACTGTTTGATATATGAATGATTTCCGTTTTATATCGTATCCTGCAAATTTTTAATGTGAACACTCATAGATTAGACTGTTGAAAAGTTAAACAACGCTTAAAATTGTAGTTCTTGCTGGTAGTGAAACAGTGATGGAGCCAAAAAAAAAAAAAAATTCGATGAGGACAAAATTACAAAAATTAAAGTTAGTGTTTAATCAGATGGAGACATAGTTATAAATTTAAATTGTTGAGTACAAGCAACACGACTACGTGTTTCAATTATCGACTGGGGACACACATAACAATGTTTCTGAAAAATTTCAATTAACTAAAATTTTTTAAAATTAGATAAAAAAATTTAAAATCTAAAAGTTGAAGCGAGAAAGAGATAAGTAGCATATTTAAGAAAAGCATAAAGAAATAATACATATCTGTGAAACTGTTGAAGTACACATAATATTTACAAGTAAGTAGATTTCGTTAATAAAGATTAGATAAATTATTTAAGTAATAAATAAACTTAATAATCAAGTAAATAATCTATTTATTAATATTTATTTACTTAAACTATTTATCTGATTAATAAATTTATAAACTAATTAATAAATATGTTATTTATTTCAATTGTTTATATATATTGCTATTACTAATTTTAGCTTTGGTAAACATACTATTACTCTATATTCTTAAAATTGAACGGCAGCATGCGCTCATACTCGCACCCATGATGACATGGCACTAGCCAAAAGCCAAATGAAAAAAAGACGGTGCTTATCATGAAAACTCTTATTTAGTATATTTTTATCTGTGCTCTTGGATTTTAAGTTATTCTCATTTTATTTTGTTGAATTTTAAAAACTCTCATTTTTTTCTTTAAATTTTGAATTCAACCCTACTTTACCCATTTCGTCAGAATTTCAATTAAAAATAAACGAAAATAATAATGAAATTAGTTTTACTAAACCCATTATGTTAGGGGTTTTGCTAAAAATAAATGAAAAAAATACCATATTGTTAAACTTAACTCATTTTTTTAAGTCTGTTATGCTAGAATGGATAAAATTGGATTAAATTTAAAGTTCAAAAAGGTAAAAAGAGAGTTTTTAAAATTCAGATAGTAAAATGGAAGTGAGCATAAAGTTCAAGGACATAGATGGAAATAATCCTTTATAATAAATCACTTTACTCTTATACTCTGACATAAAGAAATACGATAGGAAAGGCAATGTGATTGAAAAGTAAAGTAATAGGATTGAGGATATCATTGATTCCCTCTATAGTGTTTATTTACCTATTGGATGGTGTAAAAGGAAACAATATTATTCTCTTAGTAGTGTTTACTAACACTAATTATGTTTACTTTATTAATGTAATTACTAAAATATCATTTTACACAGAAAAAAAAATATTAGCAAATGGAAACTTATTAAGGGTATATAAGTAAATTTGGAATTTATTACCCTTGATATGAAATCAATACCAATAGGATACAAGGATTGTCATTCCCTTTATTTATTACATGTATTGTGTGACTCGCTAAATTTTAATTCTCATTTTGTAAGTAAACATATGATTAATTAGGAAAGAAAATGATTTACTCACTTTCTCTTTCTTTTTGATGCAAAATAAACATGCTCTAAAATTAACCTCATTGATCTCCTATAAGAAGCGAGAATACAATATTTATATAAGAATGATGTTAAATTTGATACCTGATGATATTCGACAGTGTTAACTTCAGTTACCAGATTTAAGACTTTGTACGTGTATATAATATATATATATATATATATATATTCAACTGAAAAATTGAGTGTGTAGAGATTAAAAGAGCGATTAATTTGGGAATGATGACCAACAACCTTTTGTAGGTTCAAGTCTAAAAAGATTGGTGCCTTCTTGAAAAAGAGATGTCATGAACCCCAATGCAATGACTCCACGAGGGTGCATAATTAGTGACTTGTCCAACCTCCATTTTATGATGATCATGTGGTATGCATGCAAACGGTTCGGAATACATACACGCATTATATATATATATATATATATATGTGTGTGTGTGTGTGTGTGTATCATATGATTGATTGTGAAGGATCCAGTCTTTCATAGCCACTTCCTTTAAATAATTTTTTTCGTTATCCTAAAAATACTTAAAAACTTGTTTGACCCCCGGCCTCTAGAGAGTTGCGGCTAATGTGGTACGTGAATGATTGAACTCTCAAATGATTACGTGTTCCAAAATTCCATGGGGGGTTTTGTGATTGTCATGTAAATAGAAGGCACAAGACTGACTATCATGAGTTACTTCATAACATCAAGTACTGATGTCCCCTGTCAATTATCAATTATCGTATACTTCTCTTTTCATCCATTAAATGAAAATCAAAAAAACATTGAATATATCACACACACACACACACGTGTGTGTATATATATATATATATGTGTCTATATATATATAAATCTAGACGGATCGTTTTACTCGTTAAAAAAAATTAAGCATTATTGATGTTAAAAAGTTGTTAACTTTTTTTTAATTTTATATTAAAGTGAGAAGTGGTATCTTAAACACATATCATATTATACTTTTCAGTTTATATATATAAACAAATATATATATATATATATATATATTCATCTAGAAGGATCGTTTTCCTTGTAACATATAAAAATATTTAAAAGTAAAGTAACATTGATGTTAAAAAGTTGTTAATTAGCTTTTATTTTTTTTATTTAAAGGAGAAGTGATATCTTAAACATATCTCATGTTATATTTTTCAGTCGGAAAGACTTTTATTAGGATTCTTCTGAGAAATCGTATTTTCACGTAACATATAGAAGTCATGAAATGTATAACATAACATTAATTTGTTAGTATACACTAACGTTCGAAAAGTGCAGCAATAATCTAAGTATTATTAACTAAATTTTTCTGTGTCAATTCTTTTCAATGTGAATTGTTCAATTGATATTAATATATATATATATATATATCATTATATTACTCGTTTTTATATATTACGGGAAACACGGCCCTCACCTTATATATGTATGTTTCTACACATACATATATAGTGAGGATGAGGGACAAAATATACCACAAACATTTAACAAAAGTTTTATTTTTTCCGATGTTTTATTTTTATTTTTTTATTTTTTTCCAACTACACACCCAAATGAGAGAAACAAATTTCCTTAAAAACATGAAAGAAGAAAAAGGAAAGAGTACAATGTTTATTGATTGGATTTATCATTGCTGTTTTTAGTTATCAATAACTTCAGTTTACTATTTAAAAATGTTTTTTAATTTTTTAAGAAAACATTAACTAGATTTGTCTGATTATAGTGGGTTCAAGTTGCCTTTTGCATGCGTTATTACTTTAGAATATAAGCCTACTTCTTTAAGAATATTAAGTATATGAAATCTTATTAGAGATCACTTTCTCTTGTACCCAAATCTTAATGAGAATATGTAGGCCCTTGTTTCCCCAATGATGCCAATTCATTTTCTCCCAATTTTGCTTTTGCTTAATTAGGAAAATAACATGCCTACATGCAAGAGAACTTTTTGGTGATATAAGCAATTTTGTGTCCATGAACTTTTTATTAAATAAATTAATAAATAAGACCCACCCCGTTAGAGGAAAATTAACAGAGTGAAGAAGTCTTGACATAAAAATGTTTCGGACAAAAGAAGATCTGATCCGTATTTTAGGTTAAATATAAGAGGCGTCATATTAGTTCTCGTTTTTATTTTTGGGAGGTTCTGCGCTAAGAACCATCAATTTTGCACTATTACTACGAACAATCGTTTAAATTATTTAATTAATTTTTTAACAGTCTGATTTATGAGTGATTTATGAGTGGAGTTATTATGCATGATGTGCTGTAAATTTTTAATATACACAATCATAAATCAATTCCTATTAAAAAAATGAATATATTAAAAATTAATCAATTCCTAATGAAAAATTAATCTCACAATTAAAAAGCAATTCCTATTTAAAAAAAAAAAAAAAAAGAAGCAGTTTCTACCACAAATGCCAGATAAGAGGCCTTAAGGTAAAGCTGTTTGACTTTATTTCTTTGTTCTCTTTCGGAACATGATTTTTGAGACAATAGACAAGGTAGAAGCTAGAAGCTGGATCCTCGGTCAAAATGGCCAAAAATATGAAAACACAAATGTACTTGCTTTACATAGCAAAAATGGAAAATATCCATTACTCGATATTATATATCCTTTTATGCATGTCCTTGCCTTGCAAATCCCAAAACAAATTAATCCAATTGGAGAAAGGTCCAACAAGGCACTCTCCATTTACAAGCTTTAATAATCATTATGATATTCAACTATATGGATTATCTACTTAGAAAGACTTTAATTTAAAAAGATAAAAATAATAGATTAATATTATAAAAGAAAAAAGAAAAAAAAATAAATTCAAAAGATAGGGATAAGTTTAAATAATTAAAAAATTAGGTCATGGGGGCAATGATGTGTATAAAGTTTACACAATGATAGAAGTAGTGGGGGGGTGGCCTCTAAGTGGTTTTTCCTTTTTTATATTCTCTCTCTGTGTATTTGTTTGAATCAAGCAGAAGAAACGTCACGCAAACACTTGTGCTTTTTCCTATTTGTGGTCTCATTCTCAAGTGCAATCTAAAGTGGCTTGCCACTAAGAATGGTTAGTGTGGCGTCAACAAAAATTTTTCATATACCAAAATAAAAATCATTGTAATTTAGATTCTCAAAACCCCAATTGTTTTTCTTTTCTTTTTTTTCCCTATTAATTCATATTTTCTCTATTTTTGTAGGACATTTTTTTGGTATCACATACAGAATACAAGTATCATATAAAATTCACAAATAATCGTATCATATCATGTTACAAATAATCATATAACGTTTGAGGTTTATAAGTTTAATATTTTATTTTGCAATTCCGATGTTCATAATTCATAAGTAAATCAATGCCGGAAACTCTTCTCTTAACACCATGTAAAAGAAACGCACATTGTGTGTTTACTATGTAACTCTTCTTAATTTTCATTCTTTTAAGACATTAGTTTAATTTAGGGTCCGTTTTGCATAATTTTTGCTTTTGCATTTTAATCAGTAAAAGAAAATAAGCAAAATATATAGTTTTTTAATAAGTGTTTGAGAACCAAATTTTTTAAAAGAGCTTTATGAAGACAAAATAATTTTAAAGTTTTGTAATAAGTAATAAAAATATTGAGGGGTTGTATATTGACACCCATCATTCTACTTTTCCCACTCTCTTTTTAAATTATCCAATAATTAAATTTTGAATATCAATTACTACTTGTTATACCCCTCTTAATATTCCAAAAAAGTCCCTACAATAATGTCCTAATTTTAATCCTTTTTTCCACCCACCCACCCATCAATAAATGACCCTCTATTTTTTTAAACAACCTTTTTTTAAAATCAATTTGGTTGCTCCTCTTCTTCTAACTTCGATATGAATTTGGGCAACAACCCGCAAGCCCCTTAGACGATTTGATAAGAAAAGACAGAGAACCATCCAAGGGAAGAAAATGACGAAAAGGGTTGGACCTATTGGCTGTTGGGTACCTACTATGACTGGGGAAGAAGTCGAGCTGAAGAGAAATGAGATCATAAATCGCATTAACCCATTAGAGAAATTAATGTCCTATGGATACAAAATTTTCTAAGAAGAATAAGAAGAAGAGTAGCCAAACTGAAAAAAAAAAAAAAAAAATTATATTTGAAAAAAAAATATAGGGTTATTTGATGGTGAGTGGGTGAAAAAAAGATAAAAACTAAAACTTTATTGTAGGGACTTTTTTGGAATATTGAGAGAGGTGTAACAAATAATAATTTATATTTAAAATTTAATTATAGGGTAATTTGAAAAAGGGTGGGAAAAATAAATTAAGGGGTGTAAATAGGCACCCTCAAAAATTAAAATGAATTTTATAATATCTAATTTAAACTTTAATATATATATGCTTTGAAGTATATTCAAAAGAGTTTTTTTCAAAAGTTATTTTTTCTTATTTTGATAGAAAATTCTTTTGAAAATTAGAAGCTTTCATGATAGATCATATAAATATTTTTAGAAGCAGTTTGTGGATCCAAAACGTTAAAAAGAGTTTTAAGGTCTTCTATATTGTTGGGAAATTACTTTTTCCTTTTCCTTTTTTTGTTATCTTTTATTTGGTAGAAGCATTTCGTTTTCACTTGTTGAAATATTTATTCGTTTGTTGCTCTGCTGATTCTTTCACATGCACATCTATATATGCACAAAAAAAAGGTGTACTTGAATAAGTGGCATATACTTTACGTAAGTGTTTTTCTTTCTTTCTTTCTTTCTTTTTCTTTCCCTTTTTTTTTTCTTGCTTTTTTCCCCCCTTTGTTTGTGTGTATGTTTTTGTTCCTTCCATTAGAAAGGGAATGAGTTGGCGACAACTCTCTTAGGAAAAAAAAAAAACGACTTTTATGGGCATGCACATAATATTAAATGTTAGAATAAGTTGGTATATTATATTCTACTTGTGCAAGTTTTTCAATCATCGATGACATCATCCTGCATTATTTTTGGGTTTTTTGGACTTTTTACCCAAAAAAAAAAACTTGCATTAATGCATTTCAAAAGTATGACGTTCTTTAAAAATAAATATAAAATTTGTATAGCAAGATCGCATGTATGTCCATAAAGAAGAATTGAAATCTAGTACTGAGTTTACGTGGTCTTTAAGAATTTTATTCAGAATCTCTAAGAAAACAAAGAGGGTTTTGAGCAAAAAAAAAAAAAAAAAAGAAGAAAGAAAGAAAGAAAACAAAGAGGGGACTTAATGACTAAGGAATTAATGATTTTAACTAATAACCAAATTAAGAGTCATATTTTTCTACATAATTAGAGTCCACGATCCATCTAATCCCGAGTCATCTCGACTCGAGATGAATAGAGGCAACGTAATTTATGAATATTAAGTTTTGAAAGTGAGCTCCTATCTGTATGCCAAGTGTAAAGAAAACGTCTTTAATCCAATATGTGCATGCAAATTGTAGCTCATATATAAATTAGAATTGAAGAGAATGAAATCCAAGATAAACATAATTGTTTTTGCACACTAAATTGGTAAAATGTAAAATTAAACTAGGTAGATAAATTGTAGGTCATAAATTGGAGATGAAGAATGAATATAAGATAAATAGAATTTTTTTGGCACACTAAATTGGTGAAGTGGAAAATTAAATTAGGTAGAAAAATTATAGGTCATCATATTTAAATTAGACATTGAAGAGAATGAATTTATAGATAAGTAGAATTGCTTTTGCACACTGAAGTGGTGAAATGGAAAATTAAATTAGGTAGACAAATTTTCAAGCTTCCAAGCTCTCTCATTAAAAGTTCAATAATCAATACAAGCCAAGTACAATATATACATATATATATGTATACCTATAGATATATAAATATATAATAAACAGATATATAGATTATTTTTGGCTAAAAAATAAACAGATAAAGATTGATCCTCTTCTTATCTACTTGAGTGTAAACGTACAGCACCTTTTAGAGCTTATATATAATTGCCTAGTTCTAATAAACTATCTGCCAAATGGGTTTATCCAGCATCCTTTTTTTGATTTTTTATTTTTTTGCTCTGATTTCAACTTTTTCTCTCATGGCATAGACAATGTTATTAAGTTTCAGGAATCACATACTTCTTTTTTACATCCCATGTTTATCCACTATCTTAGACTATATATATATATATATATATATATATATATAATCCATGCAATGCAAGTACAGTGCAAAAGTACAAAAGATCTAATGTGCATGCCATTTGGAGTTAAAAGGTTAGAGAAAAAAGAGGTGTAAAGTATGCAAGGGAAATTGGATTGGGCTTCATTCTAATCCAATGGTTACCAATCTTAGGGCAATGGGGGGAAAAAAAACGAAACAAAATAAAACAAAAAATCATGTTATGAAAATTTTGCAGTCGGATATAAATTAAATGATGGCTTACGGGTAGAATACAGTTTGGAACTATTGTAATAAATCATAATTTTCTAGTATATATAATTCTGATGAAATTTAATGGTTTATAACCGAACTCTATTTGAAATTATCTTGTAACATTATCATTTTTTTTATTTAATACAATTCTGATGAAATTAGATGGTTTATAATCAAACTCTATGTTTTCTTTCACCATCATATATTATTCTGTATAAATGTTTATATTTTTATTTTTGGGGGAAAAAAATGAGTGAATGAAGGCAAGAGTTGGTTTTACTAGTTGAGGAGGTACAATAGGAATGATCTGAAGTCAACAAAGCAAAATGGGAAGCCTTTTCACTTTTCTTTTGCGGGACGGAATTGAGAACTTTTTTTTTAACTTTAGAGGTCAAAAATCAGAATTTTGATCACCGTTTTCACTTTTCAGGATCTACCACATGAATTTTGGGTTAGGTTTGGTAAGTTTGTCGACAAAAGTACTTTTAGTTGACGTGGGACTTTTTTGATATTTTTCATGTTGAGACCCGTACATAAATTTTTTGGGACATCTTCAATACACAAGGGGGGAAAAAGATCCTGTTCAAAAAAAGTCGAAAGGGGCAAAAAAGAAGCTAAAAATAAAAATAAAAAATAAAAAATAAAAAATAAAATAAAAAGAAGAAGAAGAAGAGTGTGGGGAGGGGATAAAAGAAGCTTTAATGATAACTATCAATGTTGAACACGCCTCTATAGTTTAGACTTTAGTGAAATTATTATGTGATTAAAGATGATAATTCCTTTTTTTTTCTTTTTCTTTTCTTTTTTTTTTTTTTTTGCCTTAGATGAAGATTTTTAAATGTTAAATTTTCGTAATTTTCATCATAACCACATATAAACTTTAGGAAAATGGTACATATTGAAGTGAGTATTGGATCAAAACCATTTTTTTAAAGCATCATCTAATCTAATTATGAAAAAAAAAAAAAAAAAATTCCCTTTCAAATCCAACTAATATAGTCCAAATGCATTGTTATCATCCAATCCAATCTAGTCCAAAATTTTATTTGATTATGTTTGTGCTTTCATTTAAACTTGCTAAATTTCATAAACTCGCTCAACATAATGAATTACATTTTCAAGATTTATCATGATTTAACATATAACCAAATTCATCACGATAGCAAATAAAGTAGAAAAATTAATACAATCCTTGTCCAAATAAATACAAAAAATTAAAAATAAAAAATGAATTATGATATTGTACAATCATCAAGTTTATAAACTAGTCCAAACTCTACAAATGTTCAACTTGTTTTCAATTTTCTATTCTAAAAATTTCCTTTTATTAAACGTAGTACATAACATATTTAATTATTTTCATAAAAAATACAACTATATTGAATTTGATCGATTTTACTAGATTTTCAAATTCACATCCAATGTCCAACCCAATCCAATTTAATAAATGAAAAGACCATCCAAATCCAATATAATAGTTTTTGGTACTCCAAATTTTTGGATAATTGAATGATTGGAAGTTACTTGATGTAACATGGAACTAAGTTATAATTTGTTTCAAGAAAAAAAAAAGGACAAAACTATCATATAAATTTATCAAAATATATGGAATTTGAACATTTGTATATTCATGATATCAATGATAATATTTTCTGTGATTTTTATTATTACTTTAAATTATAGTTTCAGACCTAACGTTAAAACACACATTGTTATGGGACAGTTCCTATCATAAAGCTCGATCTTGTGATTTAATTTTAATAACGTATCTTTAAATTTTATATTGTGTTACTTAAAATAAAATTTGTTTATCTTTTGAGTAACCTAATCCTATATATATATATATATATATATATTTTTTTTTTTTTTTTTTTGCTGAAAAAGCTAATCCTATACATGATAGACTGTAAAAAATATGTTCTGAATTTGTTAGAAAGGTTAAACTAGAGTCGATTATAGAGGAAATGGCCTATAGTGTACTCAAAGTCACATATATAAATGTTTTTTTCGTTTTCTTTTTAACCCTTTGCATTTGTGCATGTGCTTATTGTACATTTCGCTTTGCTAAAACGACAATATGCATGACATGAAGGGACTGAGCAAAGTAAGGTTCAGAGATTTAAAAATTATTCATGTCCTTTCTTTTTTCTTATTTTTGCCTTCTAAAAGTTTAAAATTTTTTTAAAAATGTTTTATAATGTTTCATTCAAACATTTACTTTTTTTTTTAATATAAAATTTGTTACTTTGCCCACTAAAGCTTTCTAATTAACCAAAATTTAATGCAGAACATTTTAAAAAGTTTGATTTATACACTTAATTTTTACTTCTAATTACATCCCATTATTTCTTCTTTTGTTAATTATTTTCTGGGTATCGGTTATTTCATATTTAAGAACTCAAATTATCAAAAATTAGGATACAATAATACTTCAGCTTAGATATATATGGAGAAAGAAAAAAAGGATTAATAGAAAATAAGTAAAAGAACAAATGGGAATGAAAAGAAAGGATTATGAGACTTTTAGAAACAAATTTTCTGGTTTCGTCTTGGATGAATGTTCTCTTTTTTTTCTTTTCTTTTCTTTTTCTTTTTTCTCTTGTACACTTGCATGTGCTTACATGAACCATTATCATTATTCAATTTGAATTTTGTAGAAGATTAACCACTTTGTATATAGGGATTTAATGACAACTTTATCCTCATTAATTTCCATCAAAAAATAATTGTCCTTGTTTCTTAAGATTTGTGTTATAAGCGGAAACTTGCATGACACTTTCAAGCAGCAAAACGGCCCAATGATGATTAGACCTACAAAGGGGCTTAAACTGGGAAACAATGGGACTTTAAACAAATGCCAAAAATTGATGCCTTGAATTGATTTTTGCTGTAAAAGAAAAACTCTTGTACAAAAACATCATATCATGACATCAATTAGTACTTATTTATTTAGAATAACAATTGTACCCTTAAGTTAATAATTGATATTTGTAATAATATCGATTGGTATCCACGATGATGTCGCCGATGGTTATCAGTTGGTTACCATCCGATATCCACCATGATACCGATCAATAATCACCACCGTTGATTGGTTACCAAACTCTGCCTATAGAATACTGGATGGTTACTGGCTGGTAACTAGCTTCACCGGCAGGAGACCAAATGGTTATCAGATGGATACCGATTGGTTACCAATCGATAACCACTAAATTCATAAGATTTAATCATTGGACTTATGAGTTAAAATTAGAAAAATTAATAAAAAAATCACAACAACCAATAAACACCACAAGACATACATCAAAACGATGAAAAAATAAATATAAATAAAAATAAATAAAAATTACATAATCAAAAAAATAAAGACCGACATCTGGTTGTTGTCCTACTTATAGTAACATCAAGTTTTTGGACATCGAATTAGGTAAGTTAAAAGTCAATATTTAAGTCTAGTAGAAATTACCACTAGCTAGTCAAAAAGGTAATGTCACCGGAATCAACATATGTTACCGATGGTCTCCGATCATTAGAGAGTAATTGGTCTACTAGATTTTTTTTTTTATTCCACTGGATTAATTTTTGTATTCTAATAGATTATTTTTTATATTATGTAAAACTAATAACCATAATTTATCAGACTATGTTTTATTTTTAACACAAAATGGTCGATCATCTCCTACTCTGGTTGCTGGAGAGTGATCAAGAATATTAGAGTAATCTAGTAGAATAAAGAGCATAATCTATCAAATTAAAATATCATAATCGGTACATAAAAAATCAAATTACAAAATTAAATTACAGCAAAAAAATTCCAAAAAGATTAAATTCAAAAAATAGGAAGAAAAACGATGATACCAAAATTCATCATCCAAAAACAATTTTCAGAATCATTAATCAAATTAACCAAACCAAATTATCATTAAATGAGAAAAAAAAATTAACGAAAGCAGATTATCAAACCACAAAGTTACACAAACTAACCAATCAACACATATTTTTTCAAGTCCCAACAAAAATTTACGCAAGAAATTAGGACTTGAAATAATTAAGTCATCAAATTGTAATTAGGACTTGAGAAAGTGGAGTTTGCACTTCGAGGATCTGCACTGTCGAGGATCTTGAGAGCTCTGCCTCTCCAACAAGCTTAGCAACTTCATCACCGATTCGGAGAGCTAAACCTCACAAGGCCACAGAAATAACAACCACATTGTCTCCGATTCAGTGTTGAATCTGTAGAGAGAAGAACGAAATGAATGAAAAAATTAAAGAAAACATTATACGCAACAGAAAACCTAGTATAGTGGATTTTAAAATTTTTTTATCATACTAATATCCATTTTGCTATATATAATAATTAATTGACATCAATACATACCGATTTGACAATCAATTCTGGAATATTAAGCTAGTTTCATGTTCATGATAAATTCTGAATTTTAAAAGCTTTTATTACCTTTGGCCATAGACTATAGGCTCTTTTTGACTTTACCCTCTAACTTTTCAAAACTCTCACTTTATCTCTTAAATTTAGTTTGAGTCTCACATAATACCTTTTTGTTTTGATTTTTGTCAAAACATATAGTTAGGAAAACAAGAAAAAAAATAAAATAAAATAAAATAAAAAGGGGAGGTAGTATATCACATGATCTTATGTTAGAAATCCTATTAAAAACTAAAGTTAAAATACCATGTGATCTCAATTTGTTAACAATATTTCTAAAAAAATAAATTAAGTGTGACTAGTTCAAAGTTCAATGAATAAAATAAGAGTTTTTAAAATTTGAGGATAACTCTACAATTTGAGGAGCACAGATAAAAAATAAATCCAAATACAAAAGTACATCCCACATTAATTATAGGTACAAATAGTAATTTGCAAAGAAATTAAATATATATTTGATCTCAAATATTTAGTTAACTTCAATTTCATTTTTTTATTTTTTTAAAAAATTTATTTTTATAAACCACATCCATCAAATTGTTTTTTTTTTTTTAATAAATCTTTATCTATAAATAGGCAAAGGCTACTGTAAAGTCTTTTTAATATACTTTATCGGTAAAGCCCATTATATAACTGTTTGATATATTTTAATAGTTAATATGTTATTTATATATGATACTTATGATGCATAGTAGCTCACAGTATTATAACCTAAAAAATTAAAAAAATTCGAAGAAATAAAAAAGAAAAAAAAACTGAACCATCGATCATTCTCTCGACGACCGGCACCCCCCTCTCTGACGACCTTCTGTTGATGTCCCCCCACCCCCAAAAACCCAAACCGGCGAAAAGATCCCAACTCCCCCCCCCCCCCCCCCCCCAAAAAAAAAAAAAAAAAAACTCTACCTACGAAGCTCCCCCCCAGTTCGGCAACAGCAGATCCACCCCCCCCCAAAACCCGACCTTCAACTCCCCTGCCTCCCCCCCTTTGGTATTCAGAGACGAGTCCCCCCTTCAAAACCCAACCTTCAAGGGCCCTCCTACCCCAAAAACCCAACCTATGAAGTCCCCCCATTATGGCGACAATGATTAGCTCCCTCACCAAAAAAACCCCAACCCCTACAAAACCCATCCCCCTTACGTTTCGTGACAGTGAATCAACCCCCTAAGTGAGAACCTGACTTGCAACGACCTTCCACAGGCCCCCGACGAATTGCCCACACCGACTTGACCTGCAACGTTGAATCGCCCACCTCGGGCCCCCTTCGACAACCTTCCACCGACGCCCCTCACAATCAAAGGACTTGAAAAGTTTTTTTTTTTTGTATTTTACTTATAATACACCCCTAACTTCTTATCCATTAGATTAATTTTAAATGCCCTTAGATAAAACTTTACCGATAGAGTATATAAAATGGTTTTTAGCACAGTTTTTACCCTATAAATATATTAGAAATGACAAAACTTTTTATTGTTCATGGGGTTTTCAACCAAAACGGTCATTTTTGATTGAAAACTTTCTAATATCTATTTTTTAATTCCCCTTTTATCCCTTTTTTTTTTTAACAAAAGTTTTTTGCTTAAAAGTTTTATTTTTTTATTTTTAGTTTTTTTTAAATGTTTTTTTTTTCTCTTGATTTGTTCTTGTTAAAACAAATCTTCTCAAAATACATTTCTACCCTTTTTTTTTTTTTTGGCTCTGAAAATACCTTTCTGCTTATATATATATATATATATATATATACATATTTGTAAAGCCCTCTTAGACTTTTATAGAATGTGACTTTTATAAATTCTTTTTTCTTCTAATTGCCCTACTAAAATAATTGTCTATAATTTTTATAAATTCTTTTTCTTCTAATTGTCCTACTAAAATAATTGTACAGCATATGGTTTTTTATTTTATTTTTCCTTAATAAAAAAAATCATGATAAAACATGTAACAAATTTAGTAAGATAAATTACTTCAAAAAAAAATTTTAGCAAGATAAATATACACATACATGGCACTTTTTTTAAAACTAATTGTTACATAAAAATTTCAAGGGCTTCAAATGAAACAAAAATCAGAGTCAAAGAAAACTTATTTCTTAACAGTTAATGAATATTAAAAAATATTTTAATATTTTAATTCATTTTTCTTACTTGTTACTATCATAAGTCTTTTGATTCATTAGTTTTTTCTTTTTTTTACTTTAATTCATTAGTGTAATTTTTTTTCTCTGCTTTAAGTAATTCAACTAAGATTTTTTTTCTCTCTGATATTATAATTCCATTACGATTGTTCATGGCTTTTTTTACTATTCAAAAACGAGTGTTGGATTCCCTCCAAAAAAAAAAAAAAAAACTTATGGATATCATTTTATTTTTTTTGGCCCTGCGTAGTCGATTGATTGTTTTAACATGGATTTGTCCTATTTATCAAAAAAAAAAAAAAAAAAAGGATTTGTCCTTACTGGGTTTTTGTTTCTAGTGCACTCGTTTGGTGTCTTTGAATCATTATCCTATTTGTAAAAATAAAATAAAATAAATAAAAATACAACCTTCAGATTTTGAGCGGCTACCATTATTAAATACTTCTGAATCATGCTTTTTGTTCATGTACCATAAGTTTCTTTTTTATTTTTTATTTTCCCCCGCAGATGTTGTCTTTTACAAAATAAAATAAAAATGAAAGTAGAGACGGTTAAATTTCAATAAATATATATAAGAATGAAACATTTTTAGATAAATGATATTAAGAAATATTAGTAAAAAGATATTAAGAAATATTTATTAGTGGGGAAGATTTACAACTTTATTTCGTGTAAATATAACCACCATTCTTTATAGAAAAAAAGAATAGAGAAGAAGAAGAAGAGAAATGCATGTCATAAGTATGCATAGTCAACAACACTCTATTGGATTAAGGTAATTTTTGGATTGTTAATTAAAAATTTTCTGTTTTGATAAAAAAAATAAAGATTCCAATTTCAATAGATCATTGAGTTGAGATGGATAAAAAATATATATTATTCACTTTATTAATTACCTAGATTTATGTGCAAAACATGTGAATTTTTGTAAAAACATATTGATATTCTAATTTGGAGATCTTTACAACATATATTTAATTTATAAAGCTAATTACTAGAAAACCATATTCACGGGAAACATTTTTTTTTATATATATATACAAACAAATACATGCATATTCTCATAATCTAAATTGATCACATAAATCTTTAAGAATAAGATCAAATAAACTCATAGATCTTATTAAATTATAATTTTTAGTATAAACATTATTAACCAACAAGAAATTCAGACCATGTATAAAATGCAAGATTTTATTTGCTTTAAAGAAGAGTTATTTACTCATTTGTCCACTTTATGTGAGACAAAAACTTGATGGGCACGGCATTCAAAGACATAAAATCAAATGATTGGTTCGATTTGCCACAAGTTGTGTTAATTGGAAAAAAAAAAAAAAGGAAAAGAAATTTGAAAATAATTAATTCCAACATTTGTGAGATTTCTTAAATCACTAGCAAATACCAAGCAAGTACCACACAAATGATATAAAATGGTCGGCCTTTAAAGATAATGTTGAATAAGTGCCTCTTGTTTTTGTTTTTTATTTTTGAATAAAACTTTGGGCTAAGTAAGCTAACAACCTTTTTGTCGCGTTTGGATTAGTAGCTTAATACTTGTTTAAACATTAATTAAACTCGGGTAGAGTTTATTAACCTAACTATGGTTTCACATATATAGAATTGATCACATACATGCACAACACGTGAGGGAAAAAATATCTTCATTTCTTCGTCTTTATATTAGTTTTTTAGAGGATTTTAATTTATATTTTTGAATTTAAGGTTTGTTAGTAGTAAAAAATCTAATATCATTCTTTAGAAATAGAATTAGGGCAATTCTACACTAGGTACACTTTACTCTAACAATGGGGTAAAAAATTTTAACCGCCAGATTATTTTTCAACGATTTAGATGATATGTGCACATGAAAATTACTATGCATCTAACTACATCTTATCACAATCCAATTACCAAAAAAATCAACCCAGCTTTCTTCCCCTTCACCGGTGGTACTCGTCGGAGATGGCGGAGCAAGTCGTCGGCGACTCCACCTTTTATAGTCCAGATCGTCCGAACTCCACCCAAGTCGTCCGCCGGATTGACAGATCCGATGCGAGCCCACTCCGGTTGGAGATATTCCGTTCGAGCCCCGATTCCCCACCGCCACGAGGACCTTCTCACCGTCGGAGGGGATGTCCAGATCCGGCGAAGACCTACCACCGTTGCAGTTCCCTGACGGCCTCCGTCGTAGATCTGACATCACGCGTTCCGTCGACCCCTTCCGGTGCGAGCGCGAGCAGCCCACCGCCCACACACCAGCCCCGACACCATCGCCCACGTCGCGAGCTCGAGATCCGTCGCCAGAGATCTCCATCGCCGACCGTTGTTAGCTCTCGCCGGGAAGCCATCATCACCGTTGCGATTTTGAAGTGAAATTGGCATGGTCGTAGACAACGTTGGTTGGCCGACGAGACCCACGACCCACCTCCTTCCTCGCCTCCTTTCTCTGTCGACGACGGTGGCCAACCCCTTCCTCGCCCTCGCTGATGAAGATGAACAGTGCAATCGAAGTAAGAAAGAATAATTGACCTAAATGGTCTCCAAATTATTGAAGAGATGACGATTTGATCCCTGTTTTTTTAATTTAGAACGAGATGATCATAAACTCTCTAAATAGTGATAATCTAGTCATTTTCATCCGATTTCATTAAGTTTATAACGAAAAAGATTAAGTAACACATCACATGAATAAGATTAACCATTAAAAGATAAATACCCTTATTTTTTGAAAAAATAATATCCAATATACATAAAAAAAAAAAACAAACAAATAGGAGAGAGAGAGAGTTGACTTAAATCGCCGAGCTACCCCCTCCCCTCGGTTCTCCCTTAGGCCGAGCTCTATTGCCTTGCTGGCGAGCTCAAATGCCTCCACCCCACCCAAACGAAAAAGGAACCCTTCACCCCCTTGCGTAATCTCCCCGTGCTGAGTCCCCTCCCCTCCACCTCCCTCCCAGATTTGGGCTTGCCGAACTGAAGAGCCCCAGCGCCCCTCCTAGCGATTTGGGCTCGTCGAAGTGGTGGCTGGGTACGATGGAAAAGCTTCTAGCAGTGCTGGACCTCCTAGGGGTGAAGAGCTTCACGATCCGCGTCCGCAAGGCATACCCAAGGCTCCTCGACTAGTCTGCCTCCGACGATGTCATCGCTGTCGCCCCTCCCCTACGCCGATTCAAGTCAACGTCACCCACCCTTGCACGAACCTTGTTGTCCCTCCCCTCACGTGAAAAGAAATGGGTTTTGGGACGACGAGAGAGAGAGAGAGAGAGAGGGGGGGGGGAGGAGAGAGATAAGAGGTTAGCCTAGGATTGTTTTATGAGGTTTTTTTAAAAATTAAATAAATTATTAAATTATTAAAATATCATATCAAATCATATCACATGCATTATACCTGACATATTCCGTTAAAAATTTAACGATTTTAGATGAAAATGACTATAATTATCAATATTTAAAAAATTTAAGATCGTTTCGATTAAAATAAAAAAAAAAAGACTAAATCGTCAACTTATAAATAATTCAGAAACTTTTTGAGCTATTTATTCATTAAGAAAGCTCTTTTTTTTAATCATATTAATTAGTTCTGATCAAGTATACTCAAAAGTATGTTAAACTCTCTACATCCTCACCGGGTTGAATATGGACCCTTGCGTCTTATTTCAGCGATAGATAAAATTTTACATTAATATAGAATTGCCCATAAAATAAAATAAAATAAAATAGAGCAAAAAATAAAAATGTAAATATAATATTATAAAAAATTAGATAATATTATGGAAACCCACACTTGTCCTTACCTCTTCTTCGGGCAGCTAAAAATACGTTCCTCTTTTTTAACCACGATCGTTATCAGGACGTTGCCCGAACTGCCCGAAACCTGACTGGAAGAATTACGGGCAGTCAGTCACCAGTACTCTCTCTCTTCTCTTCTCTCTCCTTCTCACACACGCTCTCTCTCTCTCGGTCTCTGAACTGATATTTCTATCTTCGATTTCTCTGTGGTTTCTATGATCACGATCGGACGGTCCAAAATGAACGGAGCTTGTGTCGCTCTTTTATTCAGGTTTTAGAGCCTGAAACTCTCAGATCTGCTTTCTACGATCTCAGATCTCTCTTACTGGTATGAATTTTCTCTCCGATTTTAGAATTTTGCCTTCTTCTTTTTCGCCGTTTTCCTTTATTCCGAGCTTCAAATCAAGTTTTTTTTTTTCCTGATTTTCAGGTTTTCAAGTTTAGATTTTCTTGCTTTCTCGATCTTTTTCCGCTTTCCAGGTTTGAAATTCGCCGAATTTAAGCTTCGATTAGGTTTTGACCTCCGATTTTCTTTTTCGCTTTTGAGTTCTGGTCGGAAATGTCGATTCTCCGTCTAATTTTCTGGTGATTTCTCCTTTTGAGTTCTTCGGCGGCGATTTTCTTTTCGCTGAAAGTTTTTCTTTGTCCTTTTCCCGAGAAAATCTGTTAGTAAAAACATGGATTTTACGTATTTCCTATCACGCGGTGTTTTTCTTATAAAAAAAACCTTTTTGGTTTTTTTTTTTTTATAAAAAAAAAAAAAACTGGTTTAATATAGGGTGTAGATCCAACGGCTTGAGAGGTTTTGAGGGACAGATCGGACGGCGAGGAGGTGATAATATATATTCTTTTGTTTGAATGGTTGCAGGTGAGTTACTGTTTGCCAAAACAGATGGAAACTAACTACAGTTCGGTGGGAGTTACGCTCAGTAACGGCGCGCTAACGTGCGCCGCGGAGGCTTTAGCGGCTTTGCTTGTCTCGGCTTTGCTCAGAAGCCAGCTTTTGGCTCTCGTAAGTTTTTCCCTTCTTTGGATTCTGATCTGATCAATTATTTCCTCAGTGATTTTTCAGTTTTTTTTTTCTAATTATTATTTTTTTTTTCCTCTTTTCGTTTGTAAATTAGCCCAACTCTTTTTTCAGTTTTTTTTCTCTTTTCTTTTCTCCTCTGAATTTCTTTTTTTTTTTCCCTTTAATTTTTGCTAATATGCGCGTGTTTGTGGTAGGTTTCCATTTCATAGCTTTTCCTCTAAAAACTAAAAAAACTAAAAAAAAAAGAAACTTTCCCTTAAAGAAAAAAAAAAACGAAGACTTTCCTTTACCCGATTTGCATAGACTTGGGTTTTTTTTTTTTAACTCTCTTTTGGTCCATGATATTTTTGAAATATTTTACTGTTCTTGCTATCATGCGCCTACGGACCGTTTATTTTGTTGTTTGTTTTGGTAGTTTTGAGTTTTGGTTTGGTTGTTCTGAGAACCTGCAAACGGGCGCTGGATTGGTGTTTTTTCTCTGCTAACTTGCGCCGTTGTTTTCATCTTTTGAAATGTTTTTATCTTTGTTCTGTCACTAGGGTTTGCATTCTCATGTTTTATTATTAATTTTCCTCATGTATTTTTTTTTAATTCGGACGTGAAATCATTATCAAATGTGATTAGGTTGTTGCTTTGAGATCCAAAATGCTTTTAAGTCATTGGTAGTATTGTTTTATTTTGATCCACCGGAAAAAAAACAGTATTGTTTATTTTGCTATTTGGATTCAAACAGGGAGAAAGTATAGTTTCCATCTGGTGTTGTTTTTTAAAAGATAAGCAAGAGTTAGTACTTAAGCACAGCGGGGCCCGCTTTAATTGCTGGTGGGGCCTACTGACACCAAAAAAAAAAAAAATCTTGTCTGGTCAATATTGTGTAGTGGAGTGTTTAGGAGGTCGAAAGTCAAAGTTTAAGAGAATCTATTTTTAGCCTATGGTTTCGGTTCGAATATTCGGTGAGGTTATGCTTTGGCACGTGTCATCCTAGGATATTTTCTAGTTTTATTTATTTTTTAGTACTTTATAATATTAATTATTATTATTATTATTATTGTTATTATCATTTGTACTCGTGTCATATGAAACATGGTTTTTTTTAATTATTAATAAATAAAATGAGACATGGTTTTTACTAAGTAGATCGTTATTAAACTTTATTGATTGAGCGTATTTTTTTAATTAATATAACTTTGATCAAATTTGAGTTAAAAATATGCATTGCAGTAAAAAGCTTCAATTTAATAGGTTACAAATTTTTAATTAATTAAGAGCATAGAAATAACTACATGTTCTTAATAAAACTATAATGTAATTTCGGAAAATACATCCTCATGCTATTTAAAAAAAAAGAAAAGAAAAGAAAAGAAATCGTTGCTAATGTTAAAAAAAAAAAAAAAAAAAAAATCTTATTTTTAACCTTTATTTTCTCTTGCGGATTTTGAGACAAGAAATACTTCGTAGATTTTTACATTTATAGGTATCATTGTTTGTCAAAATCTTTAAAATACACGTATGAATTCTTCCCTTTTTTTTTTTTCCCTACATTTTTGGAGTGACAAATTGACTAATATAAATTCGGAAAATAAAGGGGAACACCCACAATATGCTTCAGCTTCACTCTTACCAACTTTTCTCAGTGACATCTTGAAAGGAGTTGGACTTTCTTAGATACATCAATTTTCCTGTCTCTACGTCACAACACTTTGGCCATTACTACTAACGGAACCACCTATCGTGTTTCCTTTCTTTTTGCTTTTCTTTCCACTCTAGAACAGGACATTTTCCAAGATTCTCATCTTCGTGCCATGGAATTGATCTTCCCTTCATAAAACAAGATTCTGAATATAGGTTTTTTTTTTTTTTTTTTTTTTTTTTGGCCTCCGGTTTGGGTTTACTCTGACTTACTGAAGAAAAATGAAAACACTATTGAGTTTCGAACCTGAAAGCTTATATACAAACCCCTCCCCTCCCACCAATTGGACTAGCCCCAACGACAATGTTCCCATTGTCTATTTGTAGAATATTCTTCCACCACCACCACCAAGGTCATGTCATCAATGTCTTTTATTTATTTATATATTTTTTTAAAGTTGCGTATTCCTACTCTTAGTGCGGTTGCTATTCGCAAACAGAATGATCCTTGACCAATTATTTATTCTTTTTTTTGGCATCTTCATTTTTGTTCTGTTTTTCCATAATTTAGTACTCTTTACATTGAGCTTGACCAATGACAATCTGGGGCTTGAATCCACCACTGAAAATATTCACCACATTGCACTATGCTTTTCTCAAAAATTGGTTGCAGAATCTTTGTGGGTCCTTACCTATTAACAAAGCCATTATCAAAGAAGACCCTCACACTGCATGTGAAGGCGAACCAACTGATGCCGAGGAAGACGATGGCAATGAAGAAGATGGAGATGATGGCGACGATGGAGACGGTGGATTTGGAGAAGGTGAAGAGGACCTCTCGTCTGAAGATGGAGGAGATTTTGGGAAAAACCCCAACGACAAGAGTAACTCAAAGAAGGGCTCGGAAGGGGGAGCTGGAGGTGCTGAAGAGAATGGCGAGGAAGAAGACGATGAAGAGGATGATGGCGACGACCAAGATGACGATGACGATGACGATGAGGAAGATGACGATGACAATGGCGATGGCGATGATGGTGAAGAGGATGAGGAAGAGGGAGTAGAGGAAGAAGAGGAGGACGAGGAGGATGAAGAAGAGGACGAGGAGGCGCTCCAGCCACCGAAGAAAAGGAAGAAGTAAAAGCTAGTAGGCTGCAGAGGACCCCCACACCACCCTCAGATTACTACTCTATGACTTTGCTGTCTAACTTAATGGTCTTTTTTTAGCTCGTGTGGGGGCTTTTTCTTTAGGATGCTGTTTAATTTGGGTAACTATATTTTCATTTCATAATTCAAGCACTATATTACTTTTGAGCAGCGGCATTGAGAAATTTGAGAAAAATGTCATCTTTTTCTTTTAGCTATGTTTTAGTTACTGTACATTTTCTAATCTCACTGCATGGAAAAAGCCATAAACCATTTTATAGGGTCTTGGTGAGAGAAATACATCATACGGGCGTTACTCACAAAGGAAAAAGCACAAGCCTGTCCTATTTTCATCTAGGAAGTCTTTTTTTTTTTTTTTTTTTTTCAAACAATGAAAAGATTTTTTTTTTTTATTGCAAAGAAGTTTCCTTTCTGTATCTTGGAAAAAAAAAAAAAAAGATTATAAAGTAGAGAATGACTTACCAGAAAACTCCGGTACAAAGAGAGCCTTTCGAAGTTGATTGTCTTTATACTTTATCACCGCGAGGGTGAAACACAAGACCTCTAGGCTCTAGTCATGAGAATGAACGTCTTTTCATACACAAAGAACAATGCGCTTTTCATGTATTACAAGCAACAAAGAACATTTGGTAGGGAAAGGAAAATGACCAAGGGTGTCAGGTTTTTTTTATTTTTTTTTACCAATAATCAGTAATATATATATATTTTTTAACTTGGGATTTCAAATTCTATATTTTTAATAGAATCACGATATGATATTTCCTTAGACTATATATATAATCACAATTAATAATACGTTTTTCACATCACATCGCTTATTTGTATTTTTTTTTTTTTGGTCATGTTTTCCAACTAAATGACATTTTTGTGCTTCTATTACTTCAATTATTTTTAAATAAGGTTGAAAAGATCATTTTCTACCTGACACCACAAAGATTTTTGTAAGAATAAGAAACAACTTCCAAGAAATTTCGTCTCTTTTTCATCATATTTTATCCAACCTTTCATTCGCCCCTCCTACCAAGCACTCCCTCAAGGAAACGTGAGAGAGTGTACTTCCTATGTTTGGTAAAAGGGGAAAAAAAAATTATATAATTTACTACTTAAATGAGAAAATTAAAGGAGAAATCAACAGTAGAATGTAAGGATTTTAAATATCTCATTCAATTCATTCCCTCTAATTGTTCACACCAAACAACTATACAAATCTTACTATCTATTTAAACATCCCACCCCTTACTTCGTTCCATTTTTCGACTTTAAGCACCACATTTCTTTACCAAAACTTGATACTTGATAGTCTTCTCAAATAAGATACCAGAAATCATGTAACAAATAAATACCATCGAGTCTAGAAAAAAAAAATGAATAACTAAATAAATAAATAAAGGAGTGAGGACGTAAAAAGATAAAATTATTACGCTAACTCCTTTGCAAGTAATCCAAGTTAAAAATATATAAACAAATAAAGAAATAGAGAAGAATAGAAAAATCGGTAGCCAGGGAAAGATAAAAAGGAAACAATCTATCACTTAAATAGTTTATCAAAACCGATTAGATTTGGGGAAAATGAAAAAGAAAACGAAAAATAAATAAATAAATAATAATAAAGGTTGGCACATTATTGATGCCTGCATTGGAAGAGTGGAAACGGTAAACTGTTGTTCATTTTTCCACTCCACTAAATAAATAAAAACAAAAAAACTCCAGTTAAAAATAAAAGGTTAGAGAGGAAATTTACAAAAGTAAATAAAAAAAAATACAATTTCAAACGTAAAACATGAAAACTTAAAAAACAAACAAAAAAAAAAAAACAAAAACAAAAACAAAAATAGAAGTTACAGTTTGGTTCTTGAACTTTTTTCTTTTACTAATGTACCCCTGAGTTTCATACATTAAATATCATAATCCATAAACTTAAAATTGGCAATGGATTTTTTTTTTTTTTTTTTTTTTCAATTTCGTGCAATAAATTGAAGTTTTACGAAAACAATTACACGAGGTATTTTCACAGATTTGAAAGGATATTAAAGACAATATTTTACTCCTTCAATTATCAAAAAAATATGAAGTTATTGGTTACTTCCATTAAGCTTTAAAAATCCATCGTCAATTACTCAATTAGATGGACAGGAACCGAAAATGCCAAACAAATTTCACAAAAGGACTAATAGCCAAAAAAAAAAAAAAAAAAAAAAAAAAGAAGAAGAAGAAGAAGAAGAGATCATACGGTTAAATTCAAGAGAGAGAGCAAAACAAAATTTTTAAAAAGGGTAATAGTCAATCATATCATAAAAAATTTTAAATATAATAATAAATAATATAATTAAATTTATGATCACATAATACTTAAAAAAAAAACCTCTCATTCTTACTCTTCTCTCTCTCTAACAGTATAAATTTTGTTATTACAAATTAACCATAAATCCAAAATATTTTAGAAAACCCAAAGAAGTATACAGATTTACCAGAATGTATATTATAATTTATCATCTTTTAAAAAATATGCTACAAACTTCAAAGGTACATATAAAATATACTATTTACTATAATTTCCCTAAATTAATTTAACAAGATACTTTTAGAGACTCTTAATACCTGTTTAGTTCATAGATTTGAATAGAAATTCAAAATTTTTTTTTAAAGAAAACCTTGCAACAAAAAAGTCTGAATTTAAACTGCAAATAAGAACCAAATGGATAACTAGCCTGATAAGCCATAGACAACTAAAAAGGAGTAACAAAAACTTTGAAATTACTGATGCTATTTAGAGTAACGAAAGTCACGACAAAAAAGAGTAAAAACAACAAATTAAAGTTCACTCCTCTCATTTTCTCATTAGATGCACAGACGTATTTGTAAAGAAGCTCAGCCCGTTAAGTACAGAAAACCAGAGTAAAAAAGTCTTGTAGACATTGAGGTATGAAAATTCTACGGTAGGACTTCTTATTTTGCACTATTGATAAAAGCTGTTGTTTTAACCGTTGCTTAAATTTTTTAACAGTATGATCTATGACAAAAGCAATTCCGATGCAAATTTTTAAGATGAACATCCATAGATCAAACCGTTAAAAAATTATATCAATAGTTAAAAAGCAATTTTTACCGGCAGAGAAGAATAAGAAGTCATACCGCAGAAGTTTCCAAAATATAACGGAAGGAAAATAAGAAAATAGTATCATACTGCAAAGCAAATCCTCCAATAGTAGACAATAAATCAATTTTAACCGGGATTGAAGGAAAAGCAAAAATTAAAAAAAATAACTAGCCCAATATTAAAAAAAGTGAAAATTGAGGGGAAAAAACAAACAAACAAACAACCAAATAAGCAATTGTAATAACAGACTGAGAAACTGAAAATCAAAATCTTACAATTAAAAGAACAATCGAAAAAAAAAAGGAAAAAAGAAAACGAAAACCAGAGCTGCCCAAGGTCTTTTTCAAGCTCGACTAAAACTAAAAGAAAAGTTCAAAAAAAAAAAACCGCAAGAAAAGAGATTAAATTTAGAAATTCATGTACTATTTATTTCGCATCAAGTTCATAGAATAAAACATTCCCCCAGAGAAATTGTCATCAATCTTGAAGTTCAGCTGCACTTAATCTGCAAATATTAAGCTTAAGCATATAAGGACAGAAAAAACAATAATCTGCCTGTGAAATTCGAAACTTTTCAAATTCTATCAACTTTAAAACATAAGAAAATATAATATAAATTTAGGGGGGAGAAGACATTACACAAAGGTTGTAAACTTGCAATGTAAGGCATCATAAGGCAAAATTTAGGTGTTAAAATTCAGAAAATTACACAAAGAATATATAACATAAATTTAGGGGGGAGAAGACATTACACAAAGGTTGTAAACTTGCAATGTAAGGCATCATAAGGTAAAAATTAGGTGTTAAAATTCAGAAAATTCACGAATGCATACGACAGACAAGGTATGCAGATTGAATGAGTATGCAAATCAAAGAATGCAGCTGGAAAATGCCCTTCGAAACACATGGGAAAATAGTACTAACCCAAAAGAGTAGCCCTTCTAAACATAAAGAAATAAGCATCGTTCTATTTAGCATGACAAGCAATGAAATGGCTTGTTCTATTATGGTGTTGGGCTTCCTCAATAAACTCAACAATCAGCCCAAAAAAAAAAAAAAAAACAAGAGAAATTCCAAATTCCTATGAACACTATAAATTGACTCTAGTATGTAAAAGTTCATGTTTTGTCTTCATGGGGAGACATAGGTTTTCAATAGGAAGGAAAATGAAACCTCTCCTAAGCAATCTATGTATGGCGAATTGTTTAAAATTTGAAAAAAAAAAAAAAAAATTTTGTACAAAAGAAGCTGAGAATCTCATGGAAAACAACAGAAATCATAATAAACCTAGGGAAAAAAAAAACTTCTAACAAGTTGAAAACCGCATCTCGTTATCAATCTAAAGAAAGTGTCGAACCAGAAATAGCACTACAAGTTCATGTATACCAAAAAAAGAAAAGCTTTCAATGTAAAATACCTGATTCCAAGGAAACTCAAATCTCTTCTTAGCAATCTATGTATGAAAAATCATAAAAACAATATAAAAACACACATATAGAGACTAAAAAATTCATCATGAACAGAAGATATCATGAAAAACCCGTAAAATATTGCACAAGTCAAAAACCGCATAAAGTAAAAACCCAAAAGAACAATCGAAAAACAAAAAAAAATCTTGAATCATCAAAACAAGAAACACTTAAAATCAAAACACTACGAAAACGAAAAGCAAATAATAAACACCAAAAATCAAGAAAACCGTGAGAAATAGAAACCAAAAAACCAAATAGAAACTTATCATACCAAGTGTAAGACGACGGGTAACCGGCAACGGCACCACCGGCCCCCTGCGGCCGACTAGCAGACGCCGCAGACTGCCCAAACTGCGAGACATTCGGGTAAACCTGCGGCTGCAGTGGCGCATTCACATTCGTCGCGTAAGTGCCAAGCACCGAGGAGTTCCCTCCCGCTAAACTGCCAAATTGGCTCGCCGGAATCACACCCGGATTCAGCGCCATTGGATTCACAGCCCCGGGAATAAACCCGCCGTACATCATCGGATTGAAAAACCCCAAATTCTGCGGCGTCGCCATCATCGGCGGCTGATGAGGCTGAACCTGCGGCTGCGGCGGAGCCTGGGAAGGATTCGCCGCCGCCACAGCCTGCGTCTGATTCCTGTTCTTCCCCTCCGCCGCCTTCTGGCAATGCAATTGGTGCCCTTCGAACAATTTGTACGGCTCTTGAAGCGCCTTCTTAAACCCTTCCTGATTCCTATACACGAAAAGAGCAAAACCCCTCGATTTCCCGGTCTGAACATCGAATCCGATCGGACCGGCCTCGATTTCCCCAAATTTCGCGAAAAAAGCCCTGAATCTCTCCACATCGGTGTCCGCCGGCACATTGCTGACGTAAATCTTCCTGCTAGCCGGCAAGTCCTGCGCCGACGACGGCGTCGGCGCGGCCGCCGCCGAGGACGACGAAGCCGGACCCAGGGACGCCAGCTGGCACGACGCCATCCGATTCATGATCTTCTTCTGAGGGTTCTTCAGGGCTTTAATGGCGGCTCTTCGCGTCTTGAAGAGGACGAATCCGTAACCCTTGGCCTTGCCGGTGTTCTTGTCGAGCACCAGATTGCACTCCTCGACCTCTCCGAACGGCTCGAAGGCCGAGACCAGAGCTTCCTTGGAGGTGTCCCAGCTGAGGCCATGGACGAAGATCTTGCGGTGGCAGACGTCGCGGTCGGCGAGGTCGCGGATGCGGTGGAGGAGAGAGGAGTCTTTTGTGGCGGCGTCGCAGATGAGCTCGATCAGCTGGTCCTTGGAGTAAGGCTCGAGGAGGGCAGAGAGCTTCTCCGAGTCGGAGTCGGCGTCTGAATCGGAGCCGGAACCGGAAACCGATTCGGAATCGTCAATGCCGTCCTGTCTGTGGTGGTGGTCCTGTTGTTCTAGTTCTTCCGGAGGTTTTGAGGAAGGAGTGATTCTGGATTTCTTGGGTTGGATGTTTGGAGGTTTGGTTTGGTCTGATTTCTTGATGAGTCTCCGCTTCTTGGGTTTCTCCGTCGTCGCCATTGAAGAAGGTTTTAAGGTTTCAGTGCTTGGAGAGAGAGAGAGAGAGACAGACAGACAGTGGTAAAGGAGTTTTGGGGTTGGGTTTGGAGGGGAGAGGGTTTGGCAATAGACTCTAGCTAAGCATCTGGCAGGGTGGCTTTGCCGTTTGGGTCTAACAGAAGGAAAGGGGAACAAGCTAAAAAAAATTTGGAAAAATATATGATAGGGAAAATTACATGGAAAACAATTTTATCTACGGCATATTAAATAATAAATATTGATAAGTTAAGAAACATATATATAAAAAAAAAAAAAAGGAAATGCAGATAGGAATTTGTTGGCTTTGTATTTAGTTCACCGATAAAATTAAAATTTTATATTGGAATTAGTTAATTTTAAAAAAATTAATTATAAATTTTATTAATTTTTTTAAAAAAATTTAAAAATTAATATGTAAAAATACAGTTTAATTAGAGTTAAATTTAAATATCAAATAAAATTTATCTTTTTATTATGAACCAATTTATTATGCATTTTGTGCATGCGGAACAAATAAGCAAAATAAATAACGCAAAACGCATACAGAATAAACAAACAAAACAAAATAAAAATAAAATAATAATAATAATAATAATATCATGTGTCAGGTATTGGACTCGTCACGTGATGATTACTGAAGCATGGATGAAAATAGCAGATTTGCTCTTTTATATGTAGGCATAGATATAAAAAAATTATCTTAATCGGAGATGCAGTAAAAACATCATGGCATTTTAAAATTTAATGTAAATTGTTCGCTTTAAGCTCGTATGGGGAGATTTTTTTAGACAGTTTTGAAGGTTGATGTAGAAATGTATGTTTGATTGAAGTGTGAATTAGAAATGAATTGTGATATAGAAAATAATACAAAAATTTGAAAAGTGTTAGAAAAAAAATATACAAAATAATTTTTTTTCACTCATCTTGTCGTCATGATTATTTTTACATAATAATTATCTTAGTTCGACTTGAAATAAGAACATTATGGACTCTTTTTTTTTTTAGTTTTTTGAAAAGAGAAGAAAGAGAAAGTGAGATGTAGCCTTTGTTTGGTTCTCATGTGTGAACCTAAAGTTTTCATCTCAGCTTGTATCTTTTTATAAAAAATCAACAATAATCATAACTAGTTTTAGAATTGAATAGTCAAAATCCCTTTCGAAGACAAAACCCCAAAGACCCCATTAGTCTGTAATTTTCTTGTGAAGTTGTGATTTGGTTCCTTTTCTGGGGCTAAAAAATACCTAAATTCTTTAAAATGGTATATTTGGATATTTTTACTAAGAAAGACTAAAATTTTAATAGAAAATGCCATCTTAGTCACACATGATTTATATTGATGGTTAAAAATCACTTAACTCTTGCTATAGAGTGAATTCTCAGAGCTATCAAAGCAGCAAGTAATCACAAAACAATAAAAGCATATTCAATGCAAAAAATTGAGAAGACAAGGATTTATAGAGGTTCGTCTTTGGAATAACAACTACTTTTTCTCTTCAATGCTTGGGGTATTCACTATTGGCATAATATGTAGAATGTGATTTTAGATTTATAAAGACCGTTTATCATGTATTTATAACATTCTAGAAGATAACTTATGGAAAATTTAAAGTACAAATATTACATTTTTGAATTTGACGGTAGAGATAATCTTCTATTTCTTGAATTTGATATGTTGATCTGGATAGTTGTTGTTCCTAACGTGATATTCAAATACCTGAAAACCGTGTACATTATCCTACCCGGGTGATAATTTTGTCAAAGCAACATGTCACCATGTCAGAGTATTGAAATAACTAAAATGTATTGTACCTGTCAGTGATTTACTATTGAAGGGTTATTGAGAAAATATTTTACTAATATGATTTAATTTACATGTGTTAAGATGTAATTTATTCCATCTAATTTTTAACATTTACTAGTAACAAGGGATCAAGTTATACCATCTTAAAAAGTTTAGTGACTTTTTAACTACAAAAAAAATATTGAAAACTAAATCACAACTTCGTTAAAAAGTTAGAAACTAAACTAGCAATATAAAAATCAATTTTATTTTTATTTTTTTTAATTTTATGTAAATTAAGCATTTTATTAAAAAAAATCTAAAAACTAAAAAGTTCAATAAATATATCACGACATCCCAATAACAATAACATCTACTTAAAACCCTTATCATCTATTTGTATAATACTATTTCATTTTTATAACATATTTGGATCACTGTTTCAAGACTGATTTTAAGCAACATTTATTTATAAAGTTCTCTCTCTCTCTCTCTTTTTTTACAGGTTTTCTCACCCCAAAAAAAAATTTTAAATCCACTATAAACAATATTTTAAGGTATTTGAGTCAAAATATATACTAGGCAGAATGGCGATTAGCAATATCTGTTAACAAGAACGTAAGTTATATACATATATATATATATATATATTTAATAGCAAAGCAAACAAAAAAGTGAGTTACATGTAATTGGATAAGATTTACAGATAATGATAATATTGACGTATCTAAAATATTTTTCTATATCAATATTGTTATTAAGGGCTTGTTTGGTACACAAGTTTGAGTTAAGATTTTTAAATTTAATTTGAGTTAAGATAAATTGAGTTTAAAAGTGAGGTGTTTGGTAAAAAGTTTAAGTTGAAAAGTTTAAGTTGAGTTGAGTGTTTGGTGAAAAAGTTTAAGTTGAGTTGAAATTTAAAAAAACAAGGACCTTGTTTTCCTGTTAAGAAAATGAGGGGAATCAATTTTTTTAATTTTTTTAAATATTCTATCGTATGTTTTAGTAAATAAAATTAGAAAAAAATGACAGTATGCCAACCTGAAACCAGTTACCCGAACCTCAAACAAACCACATCGAGTTAAAAAAAAAAGTTACCCGAACCTGAAACTAAAATCGAATGAAGCCACAATGGCATAAGGTCAACAACTTACCATCAAGCCAAAATGGGTGCAAAACAATGCCCAAGATGCACAAATTAAAAAAAACAGCAGTTGGATGACCAAGGCAGATCAAACTCACCCAAAACAATATATCCCAATGACCAAAATCAATTCAAACCACCAATGACCTGTTTTGGGTCTAAAAAAGGCAAAAAGTAGCCAAATTGTGTCCAAAATAATGCCCAAGATGCACAAATTACAAAAAAAACAACAGTTGGATGACCAAGGCAGATCAAACTCACCCAAAACAATATATCCCAATGACCAAAATCAATCCAAACCACTACTGACCTGTTTTGGGTCTAAAAAAAGGCAAAAAGTAGCCAAATTGGGTCCAAAACAATGCCCAAGATGCACAAATTACAAACAAAACAGTAGTTGGATTACCAAGGCAGATCAAACTCACCCAAAACAATATATCCCAATGACCAAAAGCAATCCAAACCATCACTGAGCTGTTTTTGGTCTAAAACCACTAAAAAGTTACCGAAATGGGTGCAAAACAATGCCCAAGATGCACAAATTATAAAAAACAACAGTTGGAGTACTAAAGGCAGATCAAACAACCCGAAACAAGAAATCCCAATGACAAAAACCAAACCTTCCCAACCTCGACTACAATTGGGTAAAAAAAAAAAAAAGTCCAAAATTGGGTGCAAAATAATGCCCAAAATGCACATCTTCTACACGAACATCAGTTGGATCACCAAAGCAGCCCCAATGTAAAATCAACTTCCGAACTCAAATTCAACAAAATCATAATGCAAAATCAAGAGCAAACGAAAACTTTTCAAAGTTTAAGCATCGAAACAAATTTCGTACAAGTTCCACAAACAACCCGGACTTCCATAACACCATCGTGCATTTCACAATGAATCATTTTGGAAAAAGTTTAAGAAAGCATACAAAGGTTACCGAGTTGGACCCGGATGAGGAGTAGACGGTGGAGGCTGACGGATCAGGGCAAGAAGCAATGGCTCGAACAGATTTTTTCCGAACTCGAAAATAATGGGTAATCAATCCTTTTCTTCGAGCTTGCTTTGCTGACCCCAGTCGGCGCCGCATCTGCCACCGGCAGTGAAAAACCAACGAGTCCGATGAACACAACCGGCCATTCACCAAGTTTCCAGGCCGGCTTCGAATACAAACCCAAAACGGAGACACCTAGAACATAAATTAGGGATTAGGGGATTTAGAAACGGTTCGGAATCTCAGCCTCGACTACAAATACGATTCCGGATTCCGCCCTTGTGAAGAGATGAAGACCTATAAATGGCTAAAGAAGGTCTTACATATGTCTAATCGGGCAAATTACCCCTGCAATCTGCAACCCATAGGGAATCGAATCTATTCGATTCCCTTACCCAGAACACAGAGGTTCGACAGAGACACAGAAACAATGACCTAAGCTGCACACCGACCATGGGAACGACAAGAAACCCAGAACCAGCAAAGCACCGACAAGGCGATGAGGGAACGTCAGGTCAGGCGGTAGGGCACAGTGGCGATAAGATTGGGTTGTGATGGATGTGTTGCACAGTAAACCCATTCTGATTTACTATGTAATGGTTCAACTTGAAGTTTGAATCAAACTGATGAACCAAACAGCGTGAATTCAGTTTCAACTCAAAAATTTGGGTTCGAGCTTGTCCCCCAAATGGCCTCTAAATGTTTTGGATTTGATTGTAGGCTCAAGTTTAAGGTCTTCCTTTTGTATATAAGATTCCTCACCACGGCAGAGCTCAAGCCAGACACTCGTCTGGTGTAGTTGGTTATCACTCTAGTCTCACACACTAGAGGTCCCCGATTCGAACCCGGGCTCAGACAGATACATTTTCCTTTTATTTTTTTTCTGAAAATAAAATCAATTTAATTATTTTTTAGGGACTTTTTTTTTTTTTTTTTGCTATAGATAAAATCCAAGAATAAAAAATAAAAAATTGGGGACTAAATGCACTTATTGTCACCCCAAATCCATTTAATAATTTTTTAAGGACTTTTTTTTTTTTTTGCTATAGATAAAATCCAAAAATAAAAAATAAAAAATGGGGGACTAAATGCACTTATTATCATCCCAAATCCAATCCCCAATTTTGTATGTGTGTCTCTTCTGTACTTTGTTGGCAATTGAAAAAAAACAAAAAATAAAAGAGAGAAATTGTCAAAAAAAAAAAAAAAAAATCCTTGACCACAGCAATCAACAAACATCATCATCCCAACGGATTGAAGAGAATACAAAGGGCAGCGGGAATGGGAAAATAGAGATACAAATAAGGGCCAAAAGGAGAACAAAGCGAAATCAGAGAATAGTACAAGTGGAGGTGGAGGTGGAGGTCGAGGAGGCCGAGTCGGAGGGGTTGACGCCGGGCCAATCGCGGCAGAGGCAGCGCCGATCCTGTGGGATGCGCTTGTAGACCGACGGCACGTGGCGCCCACAGCCGCCCCACGTCGTCTTCCCGCACGTCGAGCACTGCACTTCGTAGCACATCCCTATTTTTTGGTTTTTGGTTTTTGGTTTTTGGTTTTTGCTTCCTTCGCAGCTTAGGTTTTTGGTTTTGGGTTTTTCGTTTGGTCTGTAATTTCAAATGTATTGAAGCTCACCACCCAACCACCCCCACCGACGACTTTCATTTAAATAAATTGATTTTTTGAGTCGTCGTTTTTTTTTTTTTTTTTATTTTTTGCTTTAATTTCACAAAGGCATACCCTTTTTTTTTTAATAAAAAAATTATAATAAATAACATATTTTATAAACATTTTTAAAATTTATACTTCATTTTTTAAAAGTCCTTAAATTATAAATTATATTTACATAAAATTTCTTGAATTTTTTAATAAATAATATATTTGTGGTTAATTTTTAAAAATAGATTTATGTGTATAATTTTATAATAGAGAAAAAAAGAGAAAGGATACTGAATATATATATTTTTATCATGTGATTATAAATTTGATTTTGTTAATTATTATTATAGTTAAAATTTTAAATTATAATTTATTATTACTCTTTCTAATAATAATACTATTTGGCTCTCTCCCTTTTAAGTACTTATAAGTAATAATATTGTTGTTTTTAAGCCAAACAACCATTCTTTCTAGAAAGTCTTTAAAAAAATTACCTTTCAAAAGAAAAACCTTTTCACATCAACAATTTTCAGAGTAATAAACTTATGATTATTCATATTTACATCTTTTAAATTTTAAAGTCACTTTTATTTTGTTATCAAAACTTTAAAAACTATCATTTTATCATCCAAACTTTGAATTTAAACCCATGTAACTCATTTTATCAACATTTTAGTTATATATAGATTAAAAAAAAGAATTAAGTGGGATCATTTAAATTTTTTTTTTTCATTTGTTTTTAATAGAAATCCTAACAGAATGGGGTTAATGAGATTAATTTCCCTATTTTTCTATTTGGTTTTAACTGAAATTTTAATAAAATTCAAAATTTAAAGAGTAAAGTGAGAGTTTTAAAATATAAATGATAAAGTAGAGGTGATCATAATAAAATTCAGGGTATTAATAAAATTAATCCATTAACTTGTAGGAAGAAAATATTCAAAGTAATTACCATGTATTTACTAGATAATAATATAGGGTTAATTTCACTTTTAGCACCTCTGAAAAAAATAATGATAAAAACAACAGTATTTTTTGTTCCATTCAATTTCAGCACTTAATGTGGGGTCCAGTAGCATTTAATGTATATCAAATTACAGATTTACCCTCATCTCCTACCCACTAAAGAATCTCTCTCCCTCGCATGGACCAAAAAAGTTTTTCAAACCACCATGTACAGTGGTTTAGTGAGAGAAAACTGAAATCTAGAGAGAGAAAGAGTCACCACCCAACGGAAACTTATTTCTTTTTTCACTTTTCCGCCTAGCCCCCTCCACCCATTTTGAAACCCGAATCTTCATATAATAGAGAGAAACTTCCATTTACAGAGAGAAACTTCCATTTAGAAAGAGAAACTTTCATCGAAAGTTTTTTTTTTAATCTAACATTTTTGGCCATTTTTGAGTAAAGGTCATAGCTATTATGACCACCCGGTCATAACCGTTATGACCTATGTTTAAAAATGACTAAAAATGTTATCTTAAAAAAAAAAAATCTTTCGATGGATTTATAAAAAAAAAAAAAAAAAATTGGTCATAACCATTATGACCGGATGGTCATAATGGTTATGACCTTTACTATTTAATAGGCCAAAAATGTTATCTAAAAAAAAAAAAAACTTTCGATGATTTATAAAAAAAAAAAAAAATTGGTCATAACCATTATGACCGGATGGTCATAATGGTTATGACCTTTACTATTTAATAGGCCAAAAATGTTATCTTAAAAAAAAAAAAATCTTTCGATGGATTTATAAATATGACATTTACTATTTAATAGACAAAAAATGTTATCTTAAAAAAAAAAAAACTTTCGATGATTTATAAAAAAAAAATGGTCATAATGGTTATGACCTTTACTATTTAATAGACCAAAAATGTTATCTTTAAAAAAAAAACTTTCGATGATTTATAAAAAAAAAAAAGGTCATAACCATTATGACCGGATGGTCATAATGGTTATGACCTTTACTATTTAATAGGCCTATTTTTTTTTAAGATAACATTTATGGCCTATTAAATAGTAAAGGTCATGACCATTATGACCATCCGGTCATAATGGTTATGACCAATTTTTTTTTTTTTTTTTATAAATCATCGAAAGTTTTTTTTTTAAGATAACATTTTTGGCCTATTAAATAGTAAATATCATAACCATTATGACCATCCAGTCATAATGGTTATGACCATTTTTTTTTTATAAATCATCGAAAGTTTTTTTTTTTTTTTAAAGATAATATTTTTGGTCTATTAAATAATAAAGGTCATAACCATTATTACCATCCGGTCATAATGGTTATGACCAATTTTTTTTTTTTAAAGTTTTTTTTTAAGATAACATTTTTGGTCTATTAAATAGTAAATGTCATAACCATTATGACCATCCGGTCATAATGGTTATGACCAATTTTTTTTTTTTTTTTATAAATCATCGAAAGTTTTTTTTTTTAAGATAACATTTTTTGCCTATTAAATAGTAAATGTCATAACCATTATGACCATCCGGTCATAATGGTTATGACCAATTTTTTTTTTTTCTAAATCATCGAAAGTTTTTTTTTTTTAAGATAACATTTTTAGCCTATTAAATAGTAAAGGTCATAACCATTATGACCGTTATGACCAATTTTTTTTTTTTTTTTTTATAAATCCATCGAAAGATTTTTTTTTTTTTAAGATAACATTTTTGGTAATTTTTAAACATAGGTCATAACGGTTATGACCGGGTGGTCATAATATTTATGACCTTTACTCAAAAATGGCCAAAAATGTTAGATTAAAAAAAAAAAAAACTTTCGATGAAAGTTTCTCTCTCTAAATGGAAGTTTCTCTCTGTAAATGGAAGTTTCTCTTTTTAGATGAAAATTTCTCTCTATTATATGAAGATTTGGGTTTCAAAATGGGTGGAAGGGGCTAGGCGGAAAAGTGAAAAAAGAAATAAGTTTCCGTTGGGTGGTGACTCTTTCTCTCTCTAGATTTCAGTTTTCTCTCTCTAAACCACTGTACATGATGGTTTGAAAAACTTTTTTGGTCCATGCGAGGGAGAGAGATTCTTTAGTGGGTAGGAGATGAGGGTAAACCTGTAATTTGATATACATTAAATGCTACTGGGCCCCACATTAAGTGCTGAAATTAAATGGAACAAAAAGTACTGCTGTTTTTACCATTATTTTTTTTAGAGGTGCTAAAAGTGAAATTAACCCTAATAATGTGTCCACCTTGTTAGTAGAGTTTTATTTATCTCGTCATTTTCAATCATGAATATTTCAGAATTTCAAAACGAGTTTTTTGGATGAAAAATCTATTTACTGTGTTTTTAAACACAAAATCCAATGGAATTGCTGATAAAACTGAGCTTGTAGTAATGTACACCAGACCACTTTCTTTGCTGGTTTTTAAAGAGTTCCTTAGAGTACTTCTTATTCATAATAAAAACTTCGTGGTTAATTTGTTAGACTTTGACTTCAATTTTACTTGTAAAATTTGAAGGAGTGATTAGTAATTCTACGACACTAACTTATCATTAAAAATTAATTTACCATCTCTTTCAAGCTAATACTATTTGGAATACTGTGAGAACATTTTTATTCAATGCCAAATTTAGATGTCAAAGTTAAATTTTAGTATTTAGATAAGAAAATCACTCTTCAGTACAAATGCAATTTCTAATGTTGAATTTAATAATTATCATACTTTATGATAAATTTGCCATCAAGTATTTCACATTGAATAATGTTAAGAATATTAATTCTAATCCAATTTTTTGAGTCAAATTAATTATAGTTAAAGTATTACATTTACTAATAAAAAAGACAATTCATTGTTGTGTGTAAGTTTTAATTAAAAATTGAAATTATTAGAAATATACCTTGTGAAACCTGTTTTGGGTACCCATTTTGAAGCTTAGTTTTTAGTGGAACTCACTACGTGGTTGTTATGCACATAATGTTGCACAAGTAAATGAAAAATTGACATTCGAAGTGCACAATGAAGTTGAAAAAATACAAAAAAAAAAAAAAAAACTCTTTGTCCCATGTGAAAAAGAGATGAAGGCTAGGTAATCTCTAAATCTTATAAGACAAGGTCCTCATTGCATTAAAACTACGAATGAAATTAATTAAGATATACTTGTATCATTTTGTTTTTGTTTTTGTCTTTCTCATGTGAGATGAGTTATTCTTTGTTTTATTTTCTAACTTTACCTGTATATTTTGAGAGTCAATTTTTCATTAATTCATGAATCCAATTAAATTGATTATTTACGAAAAATGTTATTGTCTTAAGATAATTATAATGTAAGTAAATTGGTTGATAAATTAGTTATATTATTTATTAAAGATCTTGACAATGTTTAGTATTAAGATTGAAGGGTATCACATTTTGTTGATAACAATTAATCAAACACAGAACCTTGCTTCTATTATTATTATTGTTGTTGTTATCATCATCATCTCTCCATCTAATTATGTCTTTTACTTGTCATCATAACGACAATAACCCTTTTAAATCGTAGTTAATCAATATAATTTGTAAAAAAAAAAAAAAAAAAAAACCCCTTAAGTCGACGGAAAGAACACCATTAATTAAAAAAAAAAAAAGAAAACAAGAAATATGTATATATATTTTTGAAAAAATTCTTGATAGAGAGAACGAGATAACTTTTAGACAAAGTAGTGGCTTTTTTTTTTTTTTTTTTTTTTTAAAAGATTAGGGAGGAAAAAAAAAGGGGCAAGAATAAACGTCGTTAAATAGGAATAAAACGTCCACGTTTAGGAAACGGACAGGGGGTCTTCCTTTCCGACAAATACCACCATTTCTCCTTCAGATCAAAACCTCGGAGAGGAGCTCCGAACTCAGACATTCAAATTCTCTCTCCTCCATAGAAGAGAGAGAGAGAGAGAGATAAAATCAGGAATTAGGGTTTCTTCCAATGTAAAATCATACTTTCTCAGACTCATTTCTCTGAATTCTCCGGCGGTTAATATCCCGATTCCATGGCCGATCCCTCAGACACTTCCCCTCTCGTCCCGCCGTCTCCGATCACCGACCCCAACGAGATCGACCTCGAAGCTGGCCCCGGAGAACAAATTCAGTGCCGAATTTGCCTTGAAACCGACGGTAATACTATTCGCTCTCTCTCTCTCTCTCATTACACTCGCATTTTGATTTCATGCTTTTCGAATTTCTTCCCCGGAATTCCGCACTTAATTGGATGTTTGGTTCCTGAGAAAATGCGCGATGAGGACTTTTATTCTAGTATAATATTGGGAAAATTGAAGTCAACTAAGTGAATTAATGGGACTAAGCTTGGACAATTTCTACGAATTGTTGTATAATTGGAGTGCGAGAAAATAAAAAGGGCTTACTCATCTTATAAATCAGTACTATTTTAGCCTTGTTAAAGTATCGAGTAGTTGCTTGGTTTGTGTTTTCTTCACAAAATCTGATTTTGAATGTTTTATGTTCAGGTAGGGACTTTATAGCGCCCTGTAAGTGTAAGGGAACATCGAAATACGTGCACCGCGAATGCTTGGATCATTGGCGAGCCGTAAGGGTATGTGGGCAATCTACATTTTCTTATTTTTGAATCTAAAGTTAGTGAATACTGAATAGAATACAATATCGTAAAATTGCAAGAATGTTTTAGTTCATCTTTGTATCCTTTTATGCAAAGAAGGCACACCGAAATCCCCTGCATAGTTTTGCCTCTTTCCAGGAGAACTACTATCAAATTTTTTTAACGTGTTGCTTTGTGAAGAGCCATATTTTTTTGCGATGTGTTATGCAAGGACAAGTTAGCCGTCCTTCCAACATGGATGAGCTACAAATTGAATTAGATGCTAATGTGATTTTGGTGTTATTTTGAATGGCGTCCAATTGAATAAAGGAAAATTACTGAATTAGAGTGACATGGTAACCAACGTATATGTAATTTTTTATTGTGCACTCTTCACTAGTTAGATCTGATTGTACCACTTTTTGATTTTGCAGGAAGGGTTTGCATTTGCTCATTGCACAACCTGCAAAGCTCCTTACCATTTGAGAGTTCATGTTGCTGCTGATAGGAAATGGAGAACCTTGAAATTCCGATTCTTTGTGACTAGAGACATCATGTTTATATTTCTGA
The DNA here is from genome assembly GCA_025413025.1 of Ficus hispida. Classification (NCBI taxonomy): domain Eukaryota; kingdom Viridiplantae; phylum Streptophyta; class Magnoliopsida; order Rosales; family Moraceae; genus Ficus; species Ficus hispida. The sequence continues at coordinate 2,973,194 of CM046365.1, forward strand.
CTGTTCAGCTTGTAGGTCATTTTGTTATTCATTTCTGCCAGTCATTCTCGGGTTTCATGTGAACTTCTTTTGAAACGTTAAATCTCTGTGTGTTTTTTTTTTTTTTTTTTTTTTAATTTGCAGGTGATTGCTTCACTGGCATATCTGGTGTATTTGATAGATGGTTACCAACAATCCTGGATTCGTCGCGCATGGGGTTTTGATAGCGAGGTTACTTTCTATTACATATGTGGTAAGATCTCATTCATGAAGTACTCAACTCAGGAGTCTTTAAATGGTTTACAATATATATATATATATATATATATATATATATAATACATTCTATACTTGTCATTTATCCCTTGCAGATTGACATTTCAGTATTTTTTTTTTTGTTTTTGTTTTTTTTTTTTAAGGGATTTACTAATTTAGTAACATGCACGAATTCTTGTCTGGATTTTTAGCTGTATAATCATTAGAACCACTGAATTATGTTAATGTTTTGATTGGAAATATAGATTACGTTTTGAGGCTGCCTGTCAAAACAATTATTAATATATTATTAACCATACTATTGGATTGGGTTGCAATACTCTTTCTTGTGCTGATGAACATTCCATGATATGAGGAAAGGTCACAGATAAGAGTGCGGTTCATTAGATGGTCCACTGTTCTACTCACTCACCTTCAGCTAGGCTTTTGCCTCCTTTACGATGTTATCACCTAAACCTGGTGGCTTTTGTTAGTCCTCTTGTCCAATTTTCTTAATTCTTGGTTTGAGAAATCCAATATTTGTATTAAAAGGAAATGGAATGTGGCCCAACATTTAGAATATTACGTGTTTTAGCAAAGCATTCACAAACTGGTTTCTCCTTTGATATTTTAACACTTATAATTCTGCTCATTAAAAAAAAAAAAAAAAAAAAAGGACTATTCATAGACTCATAGTTCTGTTGGGCTAACTCTTTCATATCTTTAAATTTTTTTTCGTTGCAGGCAAAACCATATTACTTCTGGCTTCTGCAGTTTAATGTAGTTTTAGATATAACATCTTTATTCTGAGAAATTTGTAATGATACATCCAAATGCAGGTCTAGAGTCAGTCATGTTATTGTTGATGATATATATGTTGGTTGCATTTATTCAATTCTCGTTTTTCTTTTGATAACTCGGATTGTGATGATTGATTGCGTCTTCTAGCATTCTTGTTCTTACTTACTGGTAATTTAGATTCTGATCTTAATGAATGAACGCAGGAGCTCTATTGTTTTTTGCTTTGCTTGGATTATCTGGGTGCTTCATTACTTGTTATGATCGAAGAGTACGCAATGATTTGGCCCAGCCTTGCCGAGAATTATGTCTTTGTTGCTGTCATCCTGGGTATAACTCTGTGTTATTAACTCTGGAAATGTTGGGTAGTTGATTATGTATTTAGTTCTACCGTCAATTTACATTATCATAATTATTATCCCCTCCCCCCTTTTCTTTTCCTTTCTGGTTTTTTAGTTTTTGGTTGGGAACTTCTAAAGAAGTCAGTGGAATGTTCTCTTGATCTACCATTTTCCCCCTAATTTATTTCAAATTGTGCTCATTTGGAAGTTTTTTCACTAAGCGAAATAACTTAACAATCGCAAGAAGCAAAAATATCCAATGCCTTTCCTCCTTTGTCTTCACTCTTCTTGTGCCGATGTTCCTTACCAAATAGGGAATTGTTAACGTACATGGATTTTGCTCATATTTACGTTGTTTGTTCATGTCTTTTGGCTATTGTGAGTGTTCAACTCAAATTAAGGTTTTTTTTTTTTTTTTTTTGGATTTTTTTGGAGAGGGTAATTCAAAATTATGTTGGTGACTGACTATTTCTTTGATAATTCCTGCAGCGTCTGTGCGGACTGTCATTTACCCGGCACTCTTTGTATGTGGACTGACTGTACTACATGCTTTGAGAGCTGTGCTAGTATGGCAGGTGAATGTGGCTGCTTAGGCGGTGCTGGTGAAGCAGGGCTACCACTACTGTTTATAATGGCGTTGATTGTGCTGGGACTATTTACTTTAATTGGAATATTCTACAGTGTATTGGTGGCCACAATGGTAGGACAACGAATTTGGCAGCGTCATTATCACATACTTGCAAAAAGGATGCTAACAAAAGTGAGTCGGGGTGATTGATTTTCCATCCTTGTTTATTGGCTGCTATAGCATAAATTTCCATTTGCCATGCATGTCGAATTCAACCCACAACTGAATGTCGATAACTCATTAAACTTTTCTTCCAATGCTAGGCTTACTAAGAGCTTGTTTGGTAGGAGGGAAAAGTGGGAGGAGGGAGAGGGGTTTAGTCGAAGGATATTTTGAGACCCGTGGTTGTTTGGTAGGAGAAAAAAGAGGTGGGAATGGATTGGTTGAGGAATTTCAAATCCTTCAAAGAACCCAATTTTAGTCTCTCTCAATTTTGAGGGATTAGGGGAGGGAATCCAAATCAAGCATGGTAAGAAAAAGGTCCTCCCCTTCCCTCTAGTTTCCTTGCCTGGTTTATCAACATTTCTTTCCTTCCTAGTTTCTTTCCCTCTTACAGAAAACCGGAAGATCTAGCTCAACTAAGTCGAGTGCCTGCCTTGGTATAATTATGACTGTCTGCTGAGGAATACTTTAAACAAAAGAATAGCCTATGAGGTGGGATAGCAAAATTTTGACCGACTTAAATGTTTTGGCATTAGACTCGGGTACTAGAAATCATGCTGAAGCATAATGGGCCGGAAAAAGAAATCATTCTTTATCTGGATTTGAAATCCTTTGAAAACATTAGTGATTTTCAGCCCCTTTAGATTTTGCACATTTTAGATAAGCTTCGTTGGCATGTTCTTCCGCCTATTTGGTAATCGATAAGCCTTCGTTTGGTACGCCAGTTGGAGATGATATTTTTAAGTTGGAGTGGGTTGACTTTTGAAAAACTAGTTATAATTTTTGTTTACTTCTCAGAAAAACTAAAACTGATATGAAAATTTTCAGTTGGAGATTGTGATCCAAACGGACCCTTATAGGATTATATGGCTAGAAAAGATTTTCACGGTTTTCCACATTGTGTGAATGATACTTTGTCCTGTTCAGTTGTGTATTTGAACAAATGCAGAAATGTAATGCTAATGGATCTCGTTGATCATGGATGCTGGAAATTCTTTTGACATTGATTTGATTTCCTCTGCTAGGAATATGTTGTTGAGGATGTTGATGGTGAGATATCGGGATCTGATTGGTCTCCCCCACCTCTCCCGCCTGAGCATGTTCAGCAGCTGAGGTCACTGGGACTCTTATAAAGGGGTCATACTATTACTCGCAACAATAGCATGGTGTATAGATATCCCTGGCTCTCTATCTGGTAAATCAATCTGTGACTTTTTGACCCTCTAAGTTGTCTTCATTTAATGCTAGAACTTTGTTACGCTGTCGATGAGAAAGATCTTGAAGTCACTTGTTGTGAAGTTGTATTGATAAAACTATGCATATGATATTTTGTGCAAGAAATCTCTGATTAGAACATCTTAAATAGCTAACATGTTGTATATCAGAGACTTTTACATCTTTACAAGTCAAAAATTTGCGGTGAAGTTGGAGGAGTGGAATATACTGTAACTGTAAGCTTTTACTTACTTGAATATGGTGGTTTGATACATATTAATTAGCCTTGAACAATAATTCGAATCGTGTTTTCGTATAATGATGTGGCTGTTCTAGAGATTCTTGAATCCAATACGTTTTGCCTGATTTCTAGCTTCGCACATAAATTATAGTCGATAATTTTTTGCCGTCGAATGTTGATGACTCTAAACTTCTCTCTAGGAAAAAGTAAAGACTTGTCTCCTCCTTTGTTGCCGTTGGTGTCGTTTTGTTTTTCATTAATGGATTATTCTCGTTTATGCCCCTGAACAGTAAGGTCACTCTATCTTTGCTCCTTGAACTTTAATCCCACTTTACCCCTTCAGCATTTTAGTTAAAAACAAATAGAAAAAAGTGGGTTAAGTATAGTCATATGATTTTTTTTCCATTTGTTTTTAGCAGAAATCCTAACAAAATGCGCTTAATAAGATTAATTCTCTTATTTTATAGGTTAATTTAACAATTAATTGATTTGATGTAGCAGTTTTCTATATCATTGGCATAATAACTCTAAATAGTATCATGTTACACCAATTTTCTTAAAGTTACATGAAGGTCCTGTATTCAACACACACACACACATATGGACATATGGTCATACTCAGGTCCTTCACATCACTTTTAGAGAACCAAAACTCCACTTTTATCCTGACCGTCAGTCCATTATTGAACGGTGTAGATTGTGACAAAAGGAGAAAATTTGAAATTGGTGTAAGAGGTTAGGCGGTAAAATACAGAGGAGTGAAAAATAATTTAAGAGACATAAAATGGGCTAGATGGAGCATGTTGTCCTTTTGGAGAACCTGCTATATATGAGATGAAGTCAAACATGTAGTATGGTGGGGCTGAAGCAAGACCAACTAATAAAACGGGGAGTCGTTTTCGGTTAGGTTAAAGTAGTGAAATTAGGTCAGTGCGTTCATCTGATTAATTAATTACCGTTCCAGACACATTACTCTCCTCTATTTATAAGAGCTAACATGTGCATCGTCCTGGTATCAATATATCTTAAAAATTCTCCTCGTGAAATTAAAAGATTATCCACATGTTTTTTTACCCCCCACCCCCCCCCCCCCCCCCCCCCCCCCCCACATAAATTTTCCTACCTTCTTGCTACCCGCATGGTTTTTTTACTCCGACCATTAAATAAATTACGCAGAAAAATCTTCGACTTCTCTTCAACCGAGTGAAAACCATGTTTTTTCCCCTAAATTTGTAGTTAGCGACACAAACTTACACCAACCCCCCCTTTGTAACTTGAAGGTGGAGATTCGAATTATTCACTTTTTGATGGGGTCAGGTATGAAATTATTATTAGATTATATCTGCAACCACACCAATCTTATTTTTCTGCACTTGATTGGTCTGTTCTCCGCATTTTACGGTTCAAATACATACAAAATGAATTTGATTTGTGGTCTGTTCTCCGCATTTTACGGTTCAAATACATACAAAATGAATTTGATTTGCAAGAAAGATCAGGTACCACAATCCAACAAAGCCCAACACAAACTCCACCAGTCATTCTCTCAAATCGGGACCCCCTAACAATTAACATACTACAACGGTTAGTGATCCTCAATAATGGTCTTAATCAGTTTCAATCACCAAAAACATTTACCTCTGTCTTTCTCTCACTCCTGATTTAATAGGAATTATCTGATAATTTCAATATATAATATTGATCTAGCTCTGCCTGTTTTTAATCATGTTCTTAATTAATTTATTTCAAAAGGCCGAGCCAGCTACATTATCATCCCTACAAAATCTCTTTATTTACACAATGCCTCCCCTCAACACTAGCATTTCACCTCATATAATCGGTTTCAACATGAATTTCTTTCTTTTTTTAATTACAAAAGGTAAAACTTTTTCCATTACCAGCTATAATCCAACTAATTGCCAACCGTTTCTTCTTCACCTTGCAACACGTGTATGGAGTTTAAGTGCGTCTGACGGACGGTATTGCATTCCTCTCTCTCTCTCTCTCTCTCTCTCTATATATATATATATATATATGAATATTTATATATGCAAAAAGCAATGACTTTTATCCAAAAACAAAATAAAAACAAAAAAACAAAAATCTTATATCAAAATCTTCTTTGTTGGAAAAACGATTTTGCCATAAGATCATTTTATACGTGGTAACCACTATTACATCTTTTGTATAAGAGTCATTACCTCGTCATTATTGCTTCTCACAAAAGTCTAACTTAATAAGAGTTATTACTCATTATTATAGAATTAGGAAAAAAAAAAAAAAACCGACGGACATTTGAAGTTTACGATGGAATAAATGGGACTTTTTTTTTTTTTTTTAATAACATTCAGTTGCTCTTACTTCTTCAACTTTAAGGAAGAATAAGACTTGAAGTTGGTGTATGTAATTGTTAACGAACTTTCACGTATCATATTTTTAAAACAAATATTATGAAAAAACCCCATCATTTCATTTTTTATTAACAAATATTTAAATAATTATCACCTCAATTAATTATATCAATCAATAAAAAATAACAACTCATTATTAGGTGAGTTAATATTTAAAAGTTACTATTAAAATTAGTTTGTCTAATATTAATATTTTAAAAAAATCATAAACTGCGAACCACATAGAGGTGGTGAATGCAAATAAGTACGGATTTTTGTAAGGTAGGGTATCTTAATTAGAAAAGCACGTTTTTTTTTATACTAAATTTGATTAAAATTAAAATTGAATGCATATTTTGATTTCAGTAAAAATATATGAAATTAACCGTATCTAATATAAATCTAATAATTGAAAACAAAGCAGAGTCTTATTTATAAGAAAATTTTCATAATTTAATATAAAATTCTGCAACAAATAAACAAAAAATGATTGATAAGTGAATCGAGCACGTTCTCGTTAAAAGGTTGTCATGTGTGTTTGTTTTTGTTTTTGTTTTTTTGGGAGCATGAAAGGTTGGCATGTTACATTTTGTGACTTTGAGACTTAACTGAGGAGTTAAGAGGAAGTGGTGTTTTCCTTAATCAACGGCTACTTTTTAGGCTTTTAGCTTGTTTTGATTTGCTAGATTTCAGTACGTACTTAACTAATTTTGTCTTTTTGTAATTATGTTGTGGTCCACCGACTAGCCAAATACCGACTGCAATCTTTTTGTCCCTTTTTTTTTAATTTTATTTTTTCTCCTGATATGAAATCGGTGCAATTTTTTTTTGTATATTAAATTGTCTTCCACAGTTCCACTAGACGGCTACTTTTTGTTTTTTGTTTTTTGTTTTTTTTTTTCATTTTTATTTTTAACCTGGCTGCTATATTTTTAGGAAAAAGGAACATTTATTGACAACCTTTTATATATTTTTCTCATCTCTTTCTTAAATTATTCATCAATTACAAATTAAATTTAGATATTAATTATTATTTATTACACCCTTATTATTATTAAAAAAAAGTTTATAATTTAATTATACTCTTCATCCTTTTTATACTCACAAATAAATAAATAACCCCTATATTTTTAAACTATCACTACTACTTCTTCTTCTTCTTATATCTTATAATTTTGTCTTTTCCCAAACAACTATTTTTTGTGACAACTATTTTCACAAGAAAATTACGAGCAATAACTTACTATATGTATATATATATATATATATAACAACAATATTAATATACATATATATATATATATATCTACGACATTAGAAAAGCATAAAAAAATAAATTTAAAATCGCCACTTTATTAGTTTTATGAAATCTTATTTGAAAAGAAAAAATAATAATAATTGAATTTCTTAAAAAAAAAAGGAAGTCAAAAAATAAGAAAAACAGTAAATGGGAAAAAATAATTGTTTAAAAAAATGGGTTATTTGTTGATTGGTGGGTGCAAAAAGGATTAAAAATAAAATTAAATTGCAGGAATTATTGTGAAATATTAAGAGATGCAATAAGTAAAAATGGATATTTAAATTTTAATTGGTGGATAATTTAAGAAAGAATTATTGTGGAATATTAAGAGGTGCAATAAGTAAAAATAGATATTTAAATTTTAATTGGTGGATAGTTTAAGAAAGGAGATAAGAAAAGTAGATTAAGGGATATCAATAGACGCCCCAAGGAAAAAATAATAATTTTTTTTTCTAGTTTATAAACTTTCCCACACTTATCTTCTCTGTCGCCGGCAACCTTCCTGCCATCGCTGACGACCTGCCCCCCGACGCAGGTGACCACACCCCCGGTCGGCCCCCACCCCATCCCTGGCCACCCCCTCTCTCTCTCTTCCAGGCCGGCCCCATGCCCCCACCCGCCCAGCGCCCCCCCACCCCAGCTCCACCCCCCCCCCGCCCCGTCGCCCCCACCCCCTCTCTCTCTTTCCCTCTCTCTCTTCTAGGCCGAACCCCCTGCCCCCAGCCCGCCAGGCGCCCCCCCTCTCTCTTCCCCTCTTTCTCTCTTCCAAGCCGGAATTTATAAGTGTACGAGTTTTAAATTAAAAAAAATCTTAACGGGTTCCCTTATATTACTTTTCTTGTTTTGTTTTATTTTTGGTTTATCTAGTTTAGGGTTTTTTATTTTATTTTTCATTTTATTTACTTATTCGTAGGTAGAAGAACGTTTTGTACTGGTTGGAAAGGGCTTGTAGTGTGTTTGGGGAGAAAATTTTGAATGCATTTGGGAAAAATATTTAGAAACATTTTAAATTACCGTTTGACTGTATTGTATGTTGCCATTGGATGTTTTAGAAAAAAGTTCCAAATAAAGGGGGAAGGATAAGTGTTTAGTTTGATGGGCCTAATTTTACCTCACTTTACTTCTGTGATTTGTATTCTTATATCTAAATTTTTAAATGTTTCAATTGTGTCCTTATGTTGTGATAAAAAATCTATTTGTATCCACATTCAATAATTGAAATTTAATAAATATATATGTCCACTAAAAAATTCCTCTTATTATTTTCTCATCAAATGTAACACAGGGAGAAATTCGTCCCCCCCCCCTCCCTCCCTCTTTTTTCAGCAACAATTGGGTTGTGGTATATATATATATATATATATATATATATTGAATTTGAAGATAAAATATTCGAACTCTATATCTTTAGATAAAATAAGTTATGGTATTACCATTAGATTATATCTACAATCACTAAATTTTATTTTCGCTATGAGGTAGATTAATTGAATGGAAAATGATACCCATTTTCATAATGTTTTTTTGAATAAAGTTTAAAGATTTTTTTTTAAATCTTGCCATATAGGCCCCCCCCCCCCTCCCTTTTTTTAAATGGTGGAACATCTTTTGGTCAATAAAAAAAAATCAAGGAAGTTCAAAAAAAAAAAAAAAAAAAAAAGAAAAGACCATTTCGTAACACTCACATTTTTTCCCCCTTTCCTATCTATTTCTGAGGAAAATACTAACATTGTAGAAAATGATTTTTGAAATCTTTTTTTTTTTTTTTTTAAACAAAAGAGTAAGATCTTTTAGTACCCTGAAAAGCTAATGCTGGAGGATTTAATAGAACCGGGTCAATACTGTTGCTACATCAATACTTTTAACTTTTCTTTTGCTTTCTCTTTATACCTACACGGAATCCCTTTTTTTTTTTTTCTTTTTTTTTTATATAGACACCCTGAAGTTATCAAATTTAACAGTTTTGTCCTTAAGAACTTTTTTCTTGGCAATCCAGCTCTAAACTTATATATGTTTTTTACACCGTTGGGTCCTTTTTGCCCTCATCTGTTAAATTATTATTATTATTATTTTTTAATTATTTTGACACGTGTGTCTTACACATGAGCCAAGCCCAAGGAGGCTATATTGTTCATCATGTTAATTTCAGTACAAATTTATATACAAACTTGAAACTAATTCAATTCTAATTTAGACTTGAACCAAAATAATTTTTACTTAAATTAAATGAAAATGACTAATAATGCCCTTTTTGGACTGTCATGTGCAAACAACAATATAAAAATTTGACGAACATGAGACCAATAATGTCAAAAATTACAAGTTCAAGGGTTTTTTATTATCAATAAAAATATTTAGGGATTAAATTACAAATTTTGAGAAGTTCATGAGTGTTCATATAAAAAAGCTAAATTTTTTATTTTGATATATAAATATTCATATTAATTCATTTATATTTGGATTATTTTAAAAACAACCCGAAAATGACCGTACGACTATATTTAAATCACTTTCTTTTCGTCGATTTTAATTAAAATTTTAATAAAATAGATAAAATAGAGTTAAAATTTGAGAATTAGGAGATAAAAAAATAATTATTAAAGTTATGATAAATAGATGAAAATAATAAACTAATAATAGAAAAATATTGAGATAAAAGGGGTTTGGGTACTCATAGAAATACCACGACCAAGCCCCACATTTCAGAAACCACCAAACCCATTGGAGCAAGAGGAATTAAAAAAACCACCTAACTAAAACCACCAAGACTGGGGAAAAAAAATTTAGAAGAAAAGAAGTGTTCTTGGCATTTTTAAAAAAGAAATATATTATTGAGGAAAATGAACCCCACCTGTCAGCCTTATCCATATTTCTGTGAAACTGCTTTCCCATTCCTTCCCATGTTCCCAACTCCTATAAATACCCACAAAAATCACACTTTTTTCATTCTACCAAAGCTCCAAACAGAAGAGAAAGTTCTAGAGAGAGAGAGAGAGAGAGACGGATGACAGACATTGCAATCTTGGTTGCTGAGGAGTTTGAGAGAAGAATCAGTGCTCTCCCAAGAAAGGATGTGGGCTCTAAAGGAAGACAAGAAACTGGGTTGGTTTCTTGTGTTTCAGTTTTGTCTCAGTCACTGAAGGAGAAGATTGGAGCAGAAAAGATGGAAATTCTCAACTGGGTTATGGAGCCCAAAACCCAGATTGGTCTTGCAGCTTCTAATGGCTTCTTCTCTGCCTGATACATCTAAATATACATATATATATATATATATATTATATTTGCTGTTTTTCTATTGAGAGTTGTATATGATATAATCTGCTGTTTTAGTTTTTCTTTGATCAGTATATAGTTAATTGGCTCTGACAAAGGAAGAGGAAAAGTTGGTGATATGCTGCTTTCCATCCTTATTGTTTACACAATAAATTTTTAAATTTAACGACGGAATGAAACTGATCTGATTCCATTTTTTATTGAAAAAAAGAGCATAATTTTTCTAACATCATCACAAATCCGACCGCACAGTCTATTGACAATTTAACCTTAAATTTTCGAAGGGAAGAACTAGTCTGATTGGGAATAAAGCAAAAGAACTTGACCACTAGCTAGGAATTAGCGACCTGCCGACTCCCAAAACAAATAGCCAATACTTCCCGGCCTGCCTTTAAAAGTAGAGGACACAGTCAATTATTTGTCACCAAATTAAGAGTGGAAATTTAATTATTTACTTAGGTTAAGAGCATGTTTACTCTGTATCTAGTCATTTTTTTTAATTAATCATGTATTTTACTTATAAAATAAAATGTGGATAGAAAATTTAGTGGATCCCATATTATATTATATAGGGAATGAAAAAAAAGAGAAAGATCAATCCTTACATTCATTGTATCAAATTTACTTATATATTTCTATTAAGTTTCTATATATTAATGACTTTTTGATTGTGTAAAAGTTATTTTAGTAATTATATAATAAGCACCGAAAAGAAAATTTATTATTTCTTTTTTGAAATTATCTTTTTTTATTATTTTACTTTATTTTTTAATGTCATTGTTTGTTTTATTACCTTATTGTATAATTCGATAAACGCGTCCTAAATTAAAAGTTCGTGTTAAAGTGTTTGCCGACCAAGGATCTCATTTATTTTCACAAGCACGTGTATCATATACACTAAAAAATGAGTCATGGTCACTATCTTAGGTTTTTGAAACGTGTATCCTACATGCATAAATATCACAGTCATGGTCACAATAATTGGCCGATGAACATTAAGTTGATACATATATAAACATGTTCGTGAATTATTGGGGGGAAAAAAAAGCTCGTCTATATTTTGTTTTGGGATCTTGTTCTAATTTACAATTTTTTTTTTTGGAGGTATTTCTAATTTACAAGTTGATTTGCTCATTTGAAGTAACGTGGAATGCTAAACTATAATTGCATTTGCGCTAACTAAAAGTGATCTTAGCACTTGTAATGGTGTTTTTTCTTAAGAAATTATACAAACGGAAGCCAACTAATGAACTTCTACAAGTGGTGTGATCAAGAGATATCCACCTAAAGTTTCTCGTATTTCTAATTTAGATTCGATTCTTATATGTTTTATTAAGTGATTGTCATTCATAATGTAATTGAGAGTGGATTTCAGATCATAAACTTGACATGAGATTTCTTGAATTGGATCTCATATTACTCAATTTTTATTGTAAGTAGATTTTAATTATCACGTTGGTAGAGACTATGTAAAAACACCCCTATATTTTTTTTTTTTTCCTAATGATAAAAAAAAAAAAAAAACTAATGGACTACAACTTCATATCTAACGGAAGAGAGTGCTCATCGGTAAGTTTGACTTGTTCCACCCCATCGTACAAGTCGTTTTCAACGAAAGAACCCACAGAGGAATTGATTAGTGTACCTTGCAAAGGCTCTGAACAAATTCTTATGACAAAAGTTGTTGAATACTGCACAAATTTATTTATTTATTTATTTATTTGACCATATAACATATTGTTTACGATCCCTGTTATTTCCAGGCAACTACCCCGGTTTGCTGTGAAACGGCCTACCACTGTTTCATAAAGTTCCTAACAAATTAACAATCCCCTCAAGTTGAAAATTGAAAGGACTCTTTTTCTTTTTCCTATTTTTAAATTAATTATAAAAATATTTTAACTATAATCAAGGGTTAATTTTCTATAGCACCTACAAAGAGAGGTATTTCAGGTTATTTTCTTTTCTCACGGCCACGTCAGATTCTTCCTTCTAATTATCAATAGTCATAATAGTGATGTTATGATTATTATAATAAGCTTACGTTTAGTTTACCGGTTGGAGATGAAATTTTTAAATCAGAGTTAGTTTGATTTTTTAAAAATTAGTTATAAATTTTATTGATTTTTCAGAAAAATATAAAAATCGAGATAAAAAAGTACAATTTAGTTATAATTAAACTTGAATACCAAACAAAGCCTAAATCTATGTTTGGTAAGAAGAAAAGAAAACAAGAGGGAAATGAAAAATGGAAGTGAAAGAAAATAAGATAGAGATGAATTATTTTATTTTATTTTTTTTTTACATTGTTTCGTATCATATAAAGAGATAAAAGAAAAAAATTGTATAATTAATATTTGATTTGTCTATTCATTTTCTTTTACTTCAAAAGCAAGGACAAAAAGGTAATTTTAATTATCAATGAGAGGATTTATATTTTCCACTCACTTTTAGAAAGATAAAAGTTAGTGGGCCCATAACAATTTTAATGACTCTTATTTTTTTGTTCCTTTCTTTTTTCCTTCTTACTAAACACTCAACAACATTATTTTCCATCCACTTTTATTTTATCCCACTTCCTTCCTTCCTTCCTTTTTTTCATCCTACTAAACATAGCATAGCAATGCTAATAACTTAATAGTAACAGAAATGGTAATAATGACTAGTGCTATTCATAAAATACTATTTTATTAGTGCTACAACAAGGAGAAACCTTACAATCAAATTTGAAGCCAACAAAAATTAATTTAACTACCCAAGATGTTATTCCATTAAAATTTTTCTTCTTTTATTTCTTCGGACCATGCAGCATTTTTTGTACATAAAAGTGTGATCATAATGTTAATGCAGCTATGTTCCTATGCAAACACAATCAAAATCCATGTGTGTATATATACATTCATATATATATATATATATGTATGTATATATGTAATTTTACTTTTTCCCCTCAAATTTTAGATCTTATTATAAAATACTTCCAGAACTTCAATTCATAACATTTTTCTCCCCAAACTTTGAAACGTTTGCGAATTTCTCCCATCAGTTAAATTTTTAAAAGATAAATACACATGACACTCGTTGGCAGTATAAATTTAAAGGTATTAAATGTAAAATTATAAAGTTACCCTTATAAGGTTAACATAGTAAATATTCGTAGGTCATGCGAAGGAGAAAACAAGAGAGGTGAAGGAAAAAAAATGACAATCAACCCTAAATATTTACTCCTTTAAACTAATTATAGAGATAACTTTGTAATTTCACATACTATCAACGAGTGTCACTTGCGTATTTCTGTTAAAATCTAACTAAGGAGGGAAAATCGCAAACATTTCAAAGTGTGACCATTAGTGTTGTGTTAATGGCTGAGTGCTTTTGTGGCTATTAGTGTGTTAGTAAATGTTTGTTGGTGGGTGATTATAGCTTGTTGTAATTGTGGCTTAATAGTGACTTCTGACTTTCTGGCTTATTGTAACTGAATATAGCTATTGGAGGGTTTGTTCCAATGCTATTTATTGTGTAATTTTGCGTAATTCAAATGGAGCTTGATAATTGAGATGCAAAACTGAGGTGTTTTCAGCCAAAAAACCTGAATTTCTTATTTTTGGTGAATTTCCAAAGAGGTGGGTTGAAAACCTGAGGGTGGTCATCAATTTGTATCCCTTAGTCTAGTTAACTTTCCTTTAAACGTATAATCACAACTTGTTATTTGTAATTCAAGTATCAATTTGATTTAAAGACTGTTACTAATTAAAATTCGAAGGTATAAAAGACCTAGTGAAGTTTGTCTGTACAACTTAGTTTAACAATTACTTGATGATATTTCAACTCAGGTAGATAGTCACGCTCAAAAACATGAATTTTGATTTTTCATTTCTTTCGCATGTAAGTTCTTTCAACTTATCTACGCACTTTACATGATAAGCTTTTTCAGCAGCTTTGTTGCTTCCAAGGTACTGGTATCAAAGCAAGCTCCTAAAGCTTATATGTTTGAACGACATATCCAATTTATGAGATTGGAAAATTTTTGTAAAATAATGTTTTTTTTTTTCAATTTTTTCTATCACTCTATTATTTTGAAAAAAAAAAAAAAAAAAGTTATCTCATTTTAAACTTATTTTATACAGTATTTTTTTAGAAAAAGAAAATGATCTTTTTGAAAGCTTCTCACAATATATTATTCCTAACACAATTTCTTCTCATTCCAAACAACTTTTTTATTTTTAAAAAGAAAATTTTTACACATTCAAACATCATCTTATTCCCAAAAGGAAAATACTTTCTCATTTAAAACAAGAAAATTTTCATTTTTGAAAATAGACAAGTGATCTAACCAGAGCTTATTGGATTTCAAGAGATGGGAGCCGTCCATGTTCCCTAATGAACTGCTCCACCTGAGATTTCTCACCATTTAAACCCGAAGCTTCTGCAACTGCAATTTTGTTCTGGCACTGAGTGAATGAAAATGCTTCTTCCGATGCATCAAGTCTAAATTCATTTGCAATATCAGCATCAGATATCGCACATCTTGAGGCCCGTAATTTGTCGCTGGAGATGACAAAAGACAAATACGTCAGGATACGTATAAGAATAAAACAATATCACTACGACATGCAGAGCAATTATCTCCTTAATTAATGGAACAAAATCGCAAAAACAGAACAATAAGGAAGGACAACCAATGCAACAAGAAACCTAAGTTTTACATTTCCTTCTCCATTTGTTTCTCGGAATGCAGCACAAAGGTGCCCTCATTCGGTTCCGTCGATGTCACAGTATCCTGATTTTTGAAACGGCATGACAGTCGAAATTTTGCCTATATATCAAGAACATCAGTATCATACAATAATACCCAAGTACCAAAAATCACAGTTTCAATACTATCTCCGCTATTTACCACTCCCCAACGGATATCCAAAAGCTTCATTCCAGGCCATTGTCGATTTTCATGCGGTGCTGACTTTAGTAACTTTAGATGAACACTTCTTCAATGCCATCATATTCTGCATGAATACATCCAAAATGCACCAAAATATATATTAAAGTCCCTAATATAACTTCGACACAAAAAACTGACCTTGCTTACCTGATAGAAAAAGAACAGTCTTGATTTCAAGATACAATTCGAAATTCACAAAGAGTTTGTACGGTCCATGAGGAAAATTCGAAGAAATAGTAGAAATTTAAATACCAGCTCAAAATGGACGGAGAATCGCGGTCATACAGCATAACGCCGCCGATAGCGTTTGATAAACGGTGGAAATTTCCTCCGGCGACTACTAGTTTCCGGCGGTGAAAAAGAATGGCGAGAAAGAGTGATGTTCGCGTGAGCGAGAAGACAAATGCGGATCTGGGCTTCAAAACTCCGAATTTAACGTCGTTTACGGTATTACAAAACTACATAAAATCACATGTCGTTCATTCTGCCATAGCTGTCTACGACACTAAACATGACCAAGCGACCACTAACCAAAATGGTAACAAGTTAAGCAAAACCACAACTACATAACAGCAAATAATTAACACAATAAACTACATTCAACTTTAATAATAGCAAGCACGCAGATGTTCCTGCATAATTTTTTAAGAAAAATACTAGAAATATCAACTTTAATATCAATTTTTGAACACTAATTTATATGGTATATGAATTGTTATTCTTTTAAATTAATAAATATTTAAAGTATTATCAGATCAATTAATTGTATGTACTAATAAAAATATGATAAATGAGTTGATACTTAAAAAATTAAAATTAAAATTATAGTTGATGTCTCTAGCATTATTTTTTTTTTAAGTTACATAAAATTTTAAGTGTAACGAGGCATATGCTTTTTGGTTTTTTGTTTTATTTTTATGCAAAATTTTGGAGCAAACTACAAGTCCTTTGCAATTGCCCCCGGCACTGCCCACCGGACACCCTCCTCCTAAATTAAAGGCAGCCCATGTTTGTTGTTAAGTCCAGTTAAGCAATGGCCCAATTAACAGCTCATAGTTTTGAGTCCGATATCCCTTAAAGTCCATCTTTCTTGTTATCCTTTGACAAAATAATTTAAAAAAAAAAAAAAAAAAAAAAACCTAAATAGCAATTGCAGTGCTTTATCGTGGAGGACAAGAAAGGCTCTTCGATTTCAACTTCCGTAAACCCCCAAAAACCAAATAAAATAAAATAAAAACTAAAACTAAAACTAAAACAAACAAACTGTTGAAAGGCTTGAAAGCGCAAGAGGAGGAGAAGTTTCAAAATTTAACAATTTTTTCTCTAATTCTCAAGAGTTTTTTTTTTTTTTTAATATCGTAGAATTAGAATTTTTATATTGAGTTTATAAACTTCTTTTTGAATGTTACATTCTTTCTCCTTTTTTTTGTTCAATAAAAAAATACTCATTGAATCTCATATTACCTTTCATTATCTTTGGTCCTTAAATTATTTTTATGAATTTTTTTTTTGTTATTTGTTAACTAGCAACTAATATTCATTATCACAAATTTGAGTTTCGTTATTTTTTTTTATTCTAGTTTAATTTCTATTTTTTTAATTCTAGTTTGATTTCTATTTCAAGATTTTTTTTTCCTTCTATCTTAATCTTGCTAAAAAAATGGTGAAGGCAAAAAAACGTGAGGTGTTCCATTAGTTTATAAGCTTATGACATTGGCGCTAATTCTTCTGATTGCTATAGCTACTGTTGAGAGACTGTTTTCTGTCATGAATGGTGTGAAGACTCCTTTGCACAATCGATTGGGTGATCAATAGATGAATGAAATTTTGATTGTATACATTAAGAAAGATATTTTTGATATCATTGATAACGAGATTATTATGTAATACTATCAACATATGAAAACTCCCAAAGAACAATTGTGATGTACTGAATTTTGTTAATGATTTCAATTTTTATTTTATTTAACTCTTAGTTTATGCCCCTCCCGAAGCAATATCCTGATTCCGCCAGTGAAAATTAAATACATATTGATATTTTTTTTGAAATATATTTTAAATCTTGACACTTGCTTTAATTCAAATAAATTTTTTTTTAATTAAACACATATATTCAGAACTCTAATTCAAATATCTTCAAAACCTGCCAAAAACGAGTCCTTAATTTAGGAGAAGTTACCGAAGGATGACATATTTAGGGATAACAACACTATTTTCTCTCCACAAACTATCAAAGATATACGAAGAAGATTTTGAAGTTTTGGTCCACAGTTTTGTTAAAGAGGCACATCTTGCTTTTCCACCAAAACTGTGTGATATGTAAAGAAGAAAACGTCGGCAGTGGGCACATTCCAAGGGTCCTAGTCCACAGCAAAATCATCAACTAAAAAAAAAAAAAAAAAAAAAAGGAAGAAAAGAAAAGTAAGATCCACGTCAGAAAGAAAACCACCGACCAATACCACCAACACCCACAAAAATAAATTAAAATTAAAAAATTAAAAATAATAAAAAAGTATATCCTATCCTTAAAAAAAGTAAAACCTATAATTTACGTGGCAGTCTTATCCAAACTCTGTTCAATTTAACTGGTTTTCCCACTACGTCGTCTTGTTTGGGTACAATATAAGTAGTCACCAAAGTGACACTATTTTTCCACAACCAAAGTGGGAAAAGAGTGAAAAATCATATTTTGAAAAAGAAAGAAAACTTGTGAAAGTTATAGAGAGAGAAAGCTAGAGAGAGAGAGTGAGAGAGAGAGAGAGTGAGAGAGAGAGAGAGATGACAGACATTGCAATTTTGGTGATTGAGGAGTTTGAGAGAAATGTGAGAAAAGATTATGTAGTACCGGGCAGTGAATTGGGAAATCAAGAATTGGGGTTGGTTTCTTGTGTTTCAATGTTGGCCCAGTCTCTGAAGAAGAAGATTGGACAAGAACATGTGGAGTTTGTCAAGTGGCTGAATTCTAAGGAGCCCAAAACCCAGTTTGCTCTTGCAGCTTCTAATGGCTTCTTCTCAGCTTGATCTTTTTTCTTTTTTCTTTTTTATAATATTGAGAGTTGTATATATGATTTTTTTTTTCCCGTGTTTAGACCATATGAAGACGAAAAAAATGGTCTAAAGAAGGCTGTGAATCTGTGATTTTTGAGTTTCTGTAATGGAAAGCGTTAGTGAAGTAATGTTTTTGAGACGGCTGAATTTTTTTCAAGTTTTTCAATGTAAATCATTGCAACAAAGTAGGACCAGATTATATGGAAGAGTTTGCAAACCCTTTAACCAGAGATGTGTAAATTCTATGACTTGAAATAATAAAGTTAAGACTTTTCTCCCATGTTTACATGATATATTCAATTTCTGAAATTGAAATTTTTTTTATAAACGAGTGTTTTTTTTTTTTTTTTCATTATTTTCTTATTAAAAAAAAATATCTTATTTTTAAACTTATTTTATATAATATATTTTTAAAAAAAGAAAAAAAAAAGACCTTTTATTTAGATGGTACTCTCAATTTTAAAAATTAGAATATCTTTACAAAAAAAAAAAGTATTTTTTTCAAATATTTTTATTATTATCTTATTAAAAAAAATGAAAAGTAGTTTTGAGGGGGGAAAAAAAAAAAAAAACCCCTCGAAATCAGATGTAAAATGGCCCTGATGCTCTTGGTTGTTGGACCTAGTTGCATCCAACCTTGGGCCAAACCGGGGTCTAATCCAACACTTCTGGGCTGGACTGGGAAGTTAGCCCAAAAGAACACTTGTTGTGGTATCTCCCCTTTGAACAACTGCTCAATTGTGAGTCTGACAAATGTACTCGGAACCAACAAAATATTTCTAAAATAAAAACAGCAATAAATAATAATAATAATAATAATAATAATAATAATAATAAAAAACAAAATGAGGCATTTGGCATCTCACTTTATGTGGAAATGAGGATTCTTATAGGCATAGGCCTTTTGTCTACGAAAGCCAATGCAGTGCAACTAATTATTAATTTGTTGACAAGGTGAACAAATCATTCATGGTATAATACAATTATCTGTCAATGACCTCACATCTTAAGGGTAGTTAGGCCATCCTTGTGTCGTTTAAGTAAAGTTTGTATTTGTAGGTCTACTTCTACACCGGGAAAAATAAAAAATAAAATAAAAAATAAAAAGTAGTGGAGGAAAAACAAACTGCCCCCACCTAAGATTACCCCATTGCCATTATCGAAGGTCTATGTTTCTTCTTTCTTCCTTTTTACTTTTGAACTTAAAAAAAAAAAAAAAAATTGAGGAGATTTAAAATCCCGGTTTAGACCTCTTTGCCAAACCCACTGTACAAATGAGATCGTGCAACTTTGAAATCCAATGGTGTTTTTCGTAGTAGCCCGATAGGTTGGTTTACTTTTGCACATGATTCGTTTGCTCTGCTCTTCTTCTTCAGACATATTTGGCATGGTGTCCCCCCCCCCCCTCCCTCCTTAGTAGTATCTTCTCTCATAGAAAACTAAGTTTTTAATTTGAAAAGTGGGTTTAAAATAGAAATCTAAACAAATAAAAAAATGCTGAGGTTTGAAAGTTAGAGATTAACAAATTTTACTACTAGGTTAAATTTACGGAAGCTAGTCTTTGTCTCTTTTTCTGTTGCGCTCTTTTTACAAAATGGTGGAACTTGGTGTTTATTTTCGTTTTCAAGGGTTTTCGGAGATGCTTTCTCACGTCTTTTGGGGCACAAAAACTAAAAAAGATTCTTCAACTTCAATAGCATTTGTTTAGCAAATCCTTTGAAAATGAATATAGAAACAAAAAATGGTGAGAAAAATTTTTGCGATGGAAAAGAAAAACGGGGAGAAAATTATTTTCTTATTTCTGTTTTCATTTTTATTACTATATAACTTAAAACATGTTTTAAAAAATATACCTAAACACAATTCAAACTTTTTTCTGATATCCAATCAATCTTTCAAAAAACATAACTAAACACTATTTCAAAAAACAATCTCATCATTATTCTCAGAGTATTCTTATTTGTATTTCATATCAAAGACAAAATCAATTTTGAAACAACTAAAAACAATAAAAAAATCACCATCAAATATAATTAATTTCCAGATGTCCTAATCATTTCTCAAAGGAAAAAAAAAAAAAAAAAACATGAGCATTTCCTTATTTTAAAAGGTCTTTGGTTGTAGTGCATGCTAATGGTGCGATTTGGTTGTTGGTTTGTAAAATCAATTATTAATCTAATTCCACGAAAAGTTACATTTCAAGGCTCTTTCTTGCTCGAGACTAGCATATGACATAACCTAGTGAGCTTCCACTTGTAAATATTTCATCTTCTTCTTGTGCTTTTCACACACGTGTCATAATCACTATCATCATTTAAAATTATTTTTCTTTTATTAACATATGATATATTACTTCTAACAAGTATGATGTTCTTCTAGATTCAAATTGTGGAGGAGGTGGTGGAAGCACTAACAATGAGAATTTGTGATTTTATAAAATCAAGTACATACTTATTACATGTTCTAGAAACTCCCAAATATGTATAATAACGTTACCTAATTTTTTTGATTTTGTGAAAAAAACTGACTCTGTTTGTGAAACACTAGCACAAATTGTTGTAATCCAATAGAGATTTTAGATTGTTTTTTATTTTTATTTTTATATTGGTCTTTATTCTCTTGACTATGAGGACGATATTTGGTAGAAGACACTTTTGGTGGGGTAGGTCTTCATGGAAACTTTCCCTGTCTCACTCTCTCTCTCTCTCTCTTTTTTTCGTTTAAGATTTGTAAAAACATATTAAGTATAATAACGTTACCTAATTTTTTGATTTTGTTAAAAAAAATATTGACTCTATTTTTGAAACACTAGCACAAATTATTGTAATCTTAGATTGTTTTATTTTTAATTTTAATTTTAATATTGGTCTTTATTCTCTTGACTATGAGAACCATATTAGGCAGAAGACACTTTGCTGGATCCTCATAGAAACTCTCTCTCTCTCGCTCTCTCTTTCCGTTTTAAGATTTGAAAAGCATTCACATGGAAACGTTAGCAAGATAAGGATCGAGTTAAAGCTTCAATAGAAGACAAAAAAAAAAAAAAAATGTTGAATAAATCAAGTAGGCCTTTCGTTGGCTTTTGGCATTGATTGATCAAATTAAGAGCAATGGAAGAATTAATTCAGCATTGATTGAGCTGATGTAAAATGGAGCAACTTAGAGCCAATCTCTTGGATTTAATTTTTTTCCTTGGACTTCAATTAAGAGTGGAAATAGCTTTATGAGAATAATCCTTTGGGCTTGTGTGGTATTGTAACAAAAACCAATATTTTGATGATTGTAAGTGTAATTTAACAGTAATTTTAAATTTAATTTACCATAATGTGAAATTCAGATCCCCTATACAAGTTCAAAATACGGGAAAGTTATATTTTGAAAGCAGAAAAATGGATAGGTATTACTCGATTCTCGAAAACTGTTTTCAAATAGTTTTTGCTAATATTAATTTGAGATTTTTCATAATTTTGGAAAAAAAAATCAAGGGGAAAAAAGAATTAGTTATCGTTATTGATCTCATGCTAATCTCGATCTCATTGCCCTCGTGTTGATCTTGAATTGGAGGAAATCCTAGACCTTCTATTGAAATGACAAAAATCATAACATGTTTGATTCGAATCCAGATTTACTGTCTTTTTTTTTTTTTTTTTTTTTGTCTTAAATAAGTGTCTTCCAATATTGTTTTGACAATCTTTTAGTTTGTTTAAATATTTTTTGTATTTAATATTTTTATGTGATTAAATTCGTAAATTTAGATAAATCTCAACTTGTTTTACTCTCGTGTTGCTAATTAAATTTATTGGATAATATGCTCAACCATGTCAGTGTGCCTGGTCACTGTTAATGTTATAATGAACTAGGACCGGCAAAACAGGTCGTGATAAGATGATACGACTTGAAAACGATACGATTTTTTATAGGTTAGGGTTGAGAAAAAAGTTGGATGGATTGAAATCGGTTCCACCCAAATGTGACACGTTAATAACATGTCAATTTCGGGTTCAACCCATCTAATATGAACACAACCCTGTTTTTCTTGTGTGGGTCAATTTCGTGTCAATTTCAGGTCCAAACCCGAAATCGACCTGTATAAATTTGTAAAAATTTAAAAATTAAAACCTTGTTTTTTATCTATGGCATGAAATTGATGAAGATCTTTATTACTTTTCTATGATTTTTTATGAATTGGATATAATTTCCTTATTTGAATTAGTTTTTATGGATGAATTAGATCCTTCTGATGAAGTTGTGATGTTAGTAAATAACGTGTCACGGGTTAATTTCGAGTCACGGGTCAATTTTGGTTCGTGTCGTATCAAAACCGTTTTGGGTTCATGTTACAGTTTTAAGAAAAATTTGTATCATGGGTCGGGTTCGGATTATGAAAAAGTTAGATCGATACGACTTGAACACAACACGAACACGACTTGCGACGCATACTACCACCCCTATAATAAACTAATAAACCTTTTTTTTTTTTTTGGTATTTTCCCATTTTTCTTGATGCCCGATTTCTGCTCGAATTAACACCATTTATTGTGTCAAAAAACCTGCTGAACTTTTTTTTTTTGTGCAAAAAAATTTTTTTGGCATATTTTTTATAAACCACTAGTTAAAATACGTGTGTTGCACATATTGAATTATCAATGAAATTTTTTTATAATGTTAAGCATGAAAATTAGTTTACCAATATAAGTTAGTAAAAGAAAATTTTTATTAAAAATAGTAATTTGGGTTAAGAAGTTATAATTTGTTATAGAATCATGTTGATATTTAATCTACTTTATAAAACATTCTAAAAGTTTAATGCAATTATGTGAAAACGATGAGTAAAACAATAGCAAGAGTTATATCATTTGGTAATTAGATTACTTAATAGAACTTTTTGAATTAAATCTACTTATGTCTACAAAGAAAGAAACGTATTAAAAGGAAATGATCCAACAACTTTCATAGCAAAAGAACTGAAATAATTACACATAAATCATTCAAATTAACAACAATAAGCATAATAGTCTTCTTTTTGGAAAACCAAAAAAAAAAAAAAAGAAAAAAGAAAAAAGAAAAAAGAAAAAAGAAAAACCTCAAAAAGAATTTGGAGAGAACCCTTACAATCCCTTTTAAGGCATCACGAAAATCAAGACGGACACAACAATTTAATCATGAAAAGAAGGAAAAAAAATCTTAACCAGAATTAGACATGATCACAATTAAGGAGATTAGAGATTTTGGTCAAAAGTTAAAATAGAAATTTCAAAAAGTTTAGATTTTAGTGAAAAGAAAATGAAAGAAAAAAAAAATTACTGGTAGAAGCACAAGCTGTAAAAAAAAAAAGCCAAAAATAAAAATATAATATAGCAAATTGAAAAAAAAAAAAACATATATAGAAAGGGGGTTAGAAGACAAGAAAAGTTGATGACCAAGTAAAAGTAAAGTAAAGTAAAGTAAAATAAAATAGAAAATACATATCAAAACGGTTTTTTAATAAATAATGGTTTTTGGAGAGAAAAAAAAAAGTATCAAATTGGTGCATGAAAGACGATGATGTGATAAAATAAATAAATAAAATTTACCTTCTTTCTCTTCAAGAAGGGGAAAAAAGAGTTTATGCTTCAGTATAATTTTTTTAATCTTTAGTTTTGGTTTCACTCATCATTTTTAAATTAAAAAAATCATTTTAATTTGAGAATATGAAATCATTTGGTGTTTTAAAAAAATACAAGTGAGGATAATACTTACAATCATAGTTTAACGGTAATTTCTTACTTAACTATATTATAAGGTATATAATTTGAATTTTTCATCCTGACATTAAAAAAAAATAAAAAATAAAAAAGTAAATTTGGATTCATTTTTCAATTAAAATTTTCAACACCTATTACTTGAAATTGAAAAAAAAAAAAAGTTTTGCACTAAAAAAAAAGTTATATAAGTTATACAATGATAATTCTGTAATATGCATTAAAATATTGGTCTTCTTTTAACCGCAAATCCAAAATACTTGGGAGAAAAAGAATGACGTGAGCAACTGCCAGGTGTAGTGTAGGAAGGACAACATTAAAATAAAATTAAAAAAAAAAAGAGAGAGAGAGGAAGAAGCACCAAAACGGTGTGGATTTGATGACCATAATGAACAGTGGAATTCTATCCACTCTTTTAAATATTTACTTGTTAAAATACGTAAATTATCATTTTTTATAACATGAAGCATGAAAAACAGTTTACCAAGATAAGTTAGTCAAATAACTTTTTTTAAAAGTAGTAATCTGAGTTGAGAAGTTATATTTTATCATGGAATCATGTTGATATTTTATCTACTTTATAAAACATTCTAAAAGTTTTAATGCAATTATGTGGAAATGATAGTAAAACAAGAGTAATGCTAGGGACAACAACTCAAATATCAAGTTTTAGAGTACAGACTTATGTGTCATATTTTTATTGGTAAATACAATCAATTTTATATGATAATACTTTAAATATTAACTAATAAAAAATAATAACTCATATGTCACATAGGTTGGTAATCAAAAGTTCAGATTAAAATTTGCATTCCCAGTATTTTTCATAAAACAATAGCAAGAGTTACATCATTTGATAATTAGATTACTTAAGTAAAACCTTTTGAACTTAAATCCACTTATGTCAAGTACAAAGAAAGAAATGTATTATAAGGAAATGATCCGACAACTTTCACAGAAAAAGAACTGAAATGATTACACATAAATCATTCAAACTAACAACAATAAGCATCTTATTTTTTGGGGGAAAAATAATCTTAAAAATAATTTAGAGAGAACCCTTACAATCCTCTTTAAACTATCAGGAAAATCCAAGATATGCACAAAAACTTAACCATGAAAAGAAGAAAAAAAAACTTGACTACAATTAAATATGATCACAATTAAGGAGATTAGAGTTTTTGGTCAAAAGTTAAAATAAAAATTTCAAAATGTTGAGCTTTTGGTGAAGAGAAAAAAATGAAAGGAAAAAAATTACGAGTAAGACTACAAGAACAAAAAAAAAAAAAAAAGGCCAAATAAAAATATAATATAGCAAATTGATAAAAAAAAAAAAAAAACTATAGAAAGGGGGTTAGAAGAAAAGAAAAGTTGACAACCAAATAAAAGTAAAGTAAAGTGAAATAAAATAAAATGAAAAATACATACAAAACGGTTTTTTGATAAACAATGGTTTTTAAAGAGAATAAAATAGTATCAAAATAGTGCATGAAAGACGATGATGAAATAAAATTTTTTTAAAAAAATTTACCTTCTTCCTCTTTAATTATCTTTAACAAGGAGAAAAAAGAGCTTCTACTTCACTATAATTTTTTTTAATCTTTAATTTTTGTTTTGCACATTATTTTAAAGTTAGCAAATTCATTTTAATTTGAGAATCTGAAATCCATTGGTGTTTAAAATAAATAAATAAATAAAAAAAGACAAATGAGGATAATACTTACAATTATAGTCCAGTGTAATTTCCTACTTGACTACACTATAAGATATATAACTCGAATTCCCTATCCTCACGTTAAAAAAAATAAAAATAAAAATGTGAATTTGGATTCATTTTTCAATTAAAATTTTCAATGCCTATTACTTGAAATTGAAAAAACAAAAACAAAAACGAAAAAAAAAAGTGTGACACTAACAAAAAGTTGTTAGTCATACAATGATAATTCTGTAATATATATTAAAATTTTCGTCTTTTTTTAAGCACAAATACAAAATGCTTGGCAGAAGAAGTATGACGAGTCTAACTGCCGAGTGCAATGCATGGAGCACAATATTTAAAAAAAAAAAAAAAAGGGTAGAAGCACCAAAATGGTACGGATTTGACAATAAAAAAGAACAGAGAAATTATATCTACTCTTTTATATATTCAAGATTTAGGATATAACAAACACGACGTATACATATATAGGGATGCATATATACATATACACACACATATTAAAAAAGAAAAAAAAAAAAAAAAGAAGGATCGATGTGTTAGATAACCAGCAAAAAGAAAAAGGGGGGAAGAAAAAAAAAAAGATGTGTTGGTCAAAGAGGATAAGTAGTGGGGCTCTGGTCCAATGGATGAAGAAAACTAAAAGATAGGACAGCAAACAATTTGACAAACGACCCGTGTTGGCCTTCCGTTGACTTGCAAATCGTTGAAACAATCAAATACGAAGGAGCCATGCTACCAAAAAATGTACAAAGGAGCGAAGCAAATTCCTCCTAACCCTTTTTATGACATGCTTGAAATAATAATTGGAGTTAAAATTTTTTAAGTTAGAATTGAAATTTGTGTTCGGTTGAAATAGTGTAAAAAATTTATAATATGTTCCGAAAAAAATATATAATATGAATATTGTTTTATTAATTTTGTTATTTTGAGTGATTCAAAATTTATAATGTCTTTGTCTTATAAAAGGTAATATTGTTCTTTTTCTCGAAACTGTGAGCTATATGGTTTTTTTTTTTTCTTTTGTCTTTTGTAAACTGTGAACTAAATAGTTAACTCTAAATAATTTGATTTACAATCAAAATAAATTATAGAACTAGTCCTATTCAATGCTCTATATCTATTGTTAGATTTCAGCACCTAACTCAAATATTTAATGTAGATTAATGTCACAATGAATAGTTAAATTCCTATTGATAAATGCAGTATTTTGATATTAAAATTTAATAGGAGAATTTTTAAACATCTCTTAATTGAATAGTAATTTCTCATGATATAGATAAGAGCAGAGAATATCTTGCATCGGCAGTAGCAAATTATGACGTAGCTAGTTGCCAAGTTCTAGTTCTAGTAGTTAAAAAAAAAAAAAAGAAAGTATGTCCAGGGGTCCGTTTGGGGAGGTTTTGGAGATATTTTTTTTTATTTCGTTTGGAAACCATATGAGTTTTGAAAATGTGTGTTTGAAAAAAAAAAACTATTTGAAATGAAAAAGAATAAATCTCAAAATATGTTTGCCAAACAAATATTAATATAAATTTATTTCGTTACTCTTGAAATTCTATATAATTAAAAAAAACATCTCATTTGGACTTTAAATAACAAAGTTATCGACGTTTAAAGTTTGAGTTTCCTGAAGATATTTATATATATGAATAATGAAAAGTAATTTTAAGTTAAAAGGAAAAAAAAAAAAAAAAAGCATTTGAAAATTAGATGTCACTAGTCCTCCCAAACGGGCCCTAGTTCTAGTGCACGGTGCAAATTAAACACTAGCTTATAAAAATTGCAGTCACTTTGATTGGTAAGAGTGCACTATCATTTCCATGCTTTGCACCCACTCATCAATAAATTTTCCACCGAGTAATGTCACTATAAAAGCCACACCAGAGTGTACTAACTTTGTGGTTGGTCATAACTGCTTTGTCACACATATTGCAAATATCATGAAGACAAATGGGCTCATGAATTTGATCACCAACACTTCACCTACTTTGCTATGTCATCACAAATCAAGGACTTAAAAACATGTAAAATTTCACCGACATTCCTAGATTTTTTTCAAGGATTCCAATATGGATATTTTATAGCCAATTTGGTTCATACAATCTCTAATTTCTGTTTGTTTTCATATCCCATGATAATAGTATGTTATATTGATTGAAAATTTCTAACTGTTATGATATTTTAAGTGACGTGATATTATACATTATTAAGAGGATATGAAATTAGACAAAAATAAAAAGATATATGCGTTAGAATCCTTAGAAATCTGCATGGATATTAAGCTCTTTGGTCATTATATGTGGTATGGAAGTTTTATTTGTTATCTAACAGTCATATATCACATAATTATGGAATTTAAAGTTGACAAGCCAATCAATCGAATTGTGATTAAAATTTAATGAATGAGTTGGCGCTTTCCAAGACAAGTTGGTCCTTTATAAACTAGTATATTCATTTATGATATCTTTTAATTAATAAGACGAGCTTTTTTATATGGCATGGGAAAAATACGTTTGGGATATCTATTGCTTTTATATATTTTTTTTAAACTTGATATAGGGATTCGAACTCTTTATTTTATGACAGAATTAGGTGTAAAATTACCTTTAGATTATGTATGCAATCATTATGTATTGCTTTTAATAGTTAGATTTTTCTTTAATTTAATTGTTTTTTTAATTGGTTTTAGAGATTTTATGTAAGAGTAAGCAAAAAATACTATATTAATAAGAAACAATTTTATAAGGTCAAATCTTTGTCATATTTTATATAAATTATCACATATTTCTTAATCGTATATAATTTTGAAGTGATCTCATGATAGCTAATTGTTTCATACAGTTTAGTACAAATTTTTATGCCCTACGATAGATATCTCTTGATTTTAAAGTAATTTAACAGTTTAAACTATATGATACTGATATGATACTTGTTTTTTTGGGACCACATATCATTAAATTCTCCATGTTATTATAAATTAAAACCCATAATCAAGTGGTAAGTAATCCATACGTGACGTCACTTTAAGATATAGAATTTTAATACCCATATCCCCAAACTCAAAAAAAGAAAAAAAGCAGCACAAAATGGGACGTAATTAGTACATAGGTGTCTTTTATTTTTCTTAATTTTTGAATTAAATTTATTTTTGTAGGATTTTGTGACAGATTATTAAAAAGCGCTTTAACAAAATTGCACAGTCGAACCATTAAAAAACATCAAAACGTAATATAACAAAAAAGAAAAACACACACACACACGATAATGGAATCTGAATTAAAAAGTATATATGAAATAAATGTAATATCTCATGAAAATTGATGACAAAAATCAACGTAACAAAATTGATAAAACTCCCCTTTCATCTAAGTCGGGTTGTTTAAAAACGCCCAGTTTATATATATATATATATATATATATATAATATGCGTATATGTGTGTGTATATATATAGATATATATATTTCATACCTTACTAAAAGAATCCACTTGGATGCTTACCATAAATTCGGAGTCCATACTGTAATTTTCATCCTTAGTCAAAAAGCAAAATTACCAATTTCTGCTTCTATCTTCGAAATTTCCATGGTAGTTGGTAGTACCAATCAGGATTTACCAAAATTTAACGGTGAGGCATCAATTAAACGGTATGGGCGTAATTTTCAAGATTTTCGAGATTCTTATAATTGAGACTCAACTTATTAAAATAAAGTGGACTCCAAGTAGTATAGAAAGATATATTTTAACAATAATTTTACATCCCATTATATTATATTATAGAATATACAATTCTAATTTTCTTACCTTTAAATTCAAAAAAAAAAAAGAAAAAAAAAAAGAAAGAGATGTTTTGCAGAGTATAATAACTAAAAAAAAATTTAAGAAAAATGTTGTGATCAAGAAACAGAAGAGCAATTATCCAAAACATTACTAAGTGGGCAAAATGTCGGATCCCGTTATCTGAAACTAGTAATTCTTTTATAGCACATAGAATAAGGATTGAAATTAAGCCCATAACTGAAATTAAAAAATAAATAATAAAAAAGTTTAACCTACATTGATTAACTATATATATCCTACCCACCCCCAAGTAGTCTCTCAATTCCACATACATTTTCACAAAAAAAAAAAAAAAAAAAAAAAAAAAATCTATTCAGAAAATGATTAAAAAAAAACCAGCAACTTTTGCTGCTAATTTATAAAGAAGAGGAAAACTTCACCAAAAAAAAAAAAGGTAAAAAATCCTCCAAAATTTGAGGAAAATTTCAGAAATACAATCTGTGAAAGCTATTACCATGTAATGCAGACAAAAAGAAAATGAGCTCCTCTTCATTCCCATCGTACTCGACCTGGTTTCGCATCCGCCGGTAACTCGCGACGACGTCGTCCGGCAACACCTTCGTCCGGCAGAGCGGACACGTGGCGCAGTATTGTTGGAGCCACGTGTCCAGGCAGTCCTTGTGGAAAACATGGTCACATTGGAGCCTCCGGATCTTGTCCCCTTCCTCCAACTCCGACAGGCAGACCCGGCACTCCGGCGACATCTCCGGCTCCGGCGCCGGAGTTTGACCCCGGTGGATGGTGGCGGGGTTCTTGTCTTCGATGAGCTTAAGGTACTGCGCGGTGGTTATCACGCGCTTGTCGGGCTTCGGCTTCGTGCCGGTGACCGAGCGGATTAGGGTTAGGAATTCGAGGAGGAGGAGGGTGAAGAAGACGAGGGACATGGTGTAAAGGCTTGAGAGGAACTTGGAGAGAGCGGCCATGGCTGCTGAAGAAAAGAAAAGAAAAGAAAAGAGAGCAAAGGAAAAGAAAGAGAGAAGTAAAATGGATGAGAAAATTATGGTAAGTAATATTGTGTAATTGGACTTTTATAGGCGTCAATAGACAAATTGGGCTGTGAATTATTCTACGATTCTAATATTTTATTATTATTATTTTTTGTTTTGGGGATTTCTTATGCATATATATATATATATATTTGTTAATATATTAATATAGGATATGGTTATACGGTATGCCAATAATTTTCTTAGAGTCCAAGAGGCGACATGTGGACCACACATCTTTACAGTTTGCCTTGCAAAACCTAATCTTGATTTCGTGATTTATTGTCAAGGAAGATCTCCTTTTTTATACAGTTGACAAGAACTGATTTTTGGGTAAAATTAAATTTTTAACGGTCTGATTTTGAAATAATTTTGTATCACGTGTTTAAGTTTTTTAGGTGGATAATTATACATTAAATCATTAAAATATTTATTCATTGGTTAAAAATCGGTTGTTATTGATAGTATAAAATTAGATATTTTACTGTAAAAAGACGTTAAGGCTAAATGAATTATTTTTTTAAAAAATACTAGCGGAGAAAATGTATATATTGATCATTGAAATATATATGCAGATATTTAGAGGCCGTTTGGTGGTCTATTTGTGTTGGAAAATTAGAGTTATTTTGATTAGATTGAATTGAGTTTTGGAAATATATAGTTTAAAAATGAATAATTTAGAGTTAAAAAGTATAAAAACTTAAAATATGTTTGGATAAAAAAAATAATATGAATAAAAAAATATCATCTTATTTTGACTTAAAACAAAATTATGAACTTTTAAAATTTGAGTTTTTAACTTAAAGTTGAATATTTAAATAGTGAAACTGAGTTTATTTTTAAAGAAAAAACAGTTTGAATTATTTAGTTGGAATGAATCAACTAAACAAGTGATTTTTTTTTTGCTCTGCTATTAATTAGACATGTGCTTAGTTTTTAATTGTTTTTGTAAATGTTTCTAGCTTTTAAATATTGTGGGCACTTGGATAGTGTTTGAATTAGGAACGTTGTATGTTACCGTGATTGAATCCACAATAATTATTCAGTTAAAGTTACATATTCTATGGTTAAGTCTCTTTTTGTTAACAGTACAATTTTTATGAATTTAAAATATAATTTAAAATAAGCAAAATATAAATAAAATATATATATTTTGATTTATTTAATCGACGAGTAGAACATATTCTAGATTGGTAATCGTACGTCAAGAATACTGCCTGATCACTAACGTATAAAAAGCCTCAATCAATTGTTTTTATAAATCATCTATTCGTTTTTGTTCAATCATCTAAATATACACAAACCCGCTTCAAATCACGATGACTAATCACCCAATCTTGAGACAATCACTTTCTTAATGCTTATGTATTAAAAAAAAAGTTATAACAAATTAAACGCAACTCTTTTTTTGTTTATTTATTTATTTTTGACCAGGCAATTCGTTGGTATCCTCTATGAATATGCATAGCCTTTTTTTTTTTTTCATTCCAAATCATAATTACAAAAGATGAATAGCCTAGATCCATGAACAAATGTACTTTCTTTAGCGAAAAAAACAAAAAAGAATAACTATTGTTCTTTCACCCGGAAAATTTATGCAGCTTTAATCTAGTAATTCAGGCGTACGGGTCTGCTGAGTAAGGAGAGGCGGCTATTTTCAGCCCAATTATTCAGTGACAATTAAAATCAAAATAAAACAAGTGTTTTCAATAAAAGTAAAGAATAATAATAATAATAATAATAATAATAATAATAAACGTAAGTGCTGAACCAAGATTAAACAAAGATTAAGAAATAAAATAAAATTATGAGTGGTGGTAAACCATAATTCAAAATGTTGACCAAACAGACAACCCCCCACATGGCCATAAGGTCAAAGTTCTTTTTGTAGAGTCTCTAGCCATTTCTAATCAATGCGAATATATTGGTAAATAAAAGGGATAAGAAAGTCATATCAATATTCAAGATTCCGAATACTATTTCAAATAAAATTATACTAGAGACATGAATTCCAATCTTAAATATCAATTTATATATCATATATTAATAAATATAATCAATTAAAGTAATAATAATTTAAATATTTATTAATAAAAAATTTATAATTTATATATCACATAAATTGATATTTAAAATTTAAAATTAAAATTGATGTTCTTAACATTTTTCTTTTACATTCACATATGTGTAAAAATATATACACATTGATTTACATATAAATACACAAATAAATATAGAGAAAGTCTTATATTCAGTCATTCAGTTCTTATAATTTTTTATTAAAAACTTATAACAACTACTTGATGTACATGTAATTTTTTATTTAAAATCTTATTATATGATATTATTTATATATCATGTAATGATAAATTTTATTAAAAAATTTTAAACGAGAATTACTTGATTGATAATATATATATATATATATATATATATAAAGATACAAATGACATATAAAAAATTGTTGGATTAGCAGCCATATTTATTTATATATATGTAATAAAATACATGCACATAACATGCACACGAGGTGTTTTCGTATTATTTCCTGATAGGGGAAAAAAAAATTGGTACATGAGTTGTTTGGTGTACATCTAATCAAGCATGTGAGTTTCTAGATTTTCCACAAGGAATTTTTCTTCTTTTTGACAGCCATCTCAAAGGCCTCATCTTTCGTTATTGGGAAAGAGAGAGAGAGAGAGCAGATTATCTTTATCTACTTCTTAATTGTTATTATCGTATATTGTATTACTAGCCAAGTAGCAATGGGATTGCTAGACACGTTTCTTCTTTGTTAAGGATTCATTATATGCATCCTATCTTTCTTACATGTACTAGGTTTGAAGCATGTCCTTTGAACGTGCGTGTGTGGTAATACAAGTAATCTATCTATCTATATATATATATACATATATATTTTCAAGATTTATAACTAAATAGTATTTTTCTTTTAGAAATTATTTAACAAATGATTGAAGTTTTTAAAAATTAGTTAAGTTTTTTTTGTAAATAGTCAATTACTAATTGACTAAATTAAAAAAAAAATGAATGGTCATTTTACTAAATAAAAAAAAAAGATTCAGTCATATATTAGATTAGATGACTAAAAAAAGCCACCTAACTTAATTTTTTTTAAAATAATTAATTGCTCAGAAAAGATCAAAATAAAATAGGTTAATTTTTGTTATTAATAATAGCCATAAAAAATGATAATTGTATTTTTTAAAGGGTTGTCATTATCATATTCAATAATTTTAGCATGTGTTTGGACTATCAATTCGAATCATACAATTATAATCCAGTTTTTGTCTTTTTCTCTCAACTTCATTATTCACATAGTTTTGTAATTCAAACTTTAAAAGTCCATAACTTTACATAGATAAGTCCAAATGAGATGATTTTTTTTTCTAAATTGTATAGAATTGCGAAACGAATGAAACAAGTTCTATATTGATTTTTTTCAAACACATTTCAAGTTTTTACACTTTTTAACTCAAATAATTCAAATGCATCGATAAGTGCATAATCAATTCAAATCCAAATTATACAATCCAAATCTTAACACCAAACACATGCTTAGAAAATACTTGAAAAAAAAAAACATGCTTTTCCTTTTTGGTAGATTACAATTGTTTTTGAAAACAAAATTTTTTGATCGTAACTTGTCACTCTCCCCAATTTTTATTGATATGGTATCTTAACAATAAGATGTGCTTGAAACAAACAAAAAATTAGTATTTTAACTTGGCTTTGTTTCTTTTATAACATTAACCTACAAATAAATATTTTTCAAACATGAATACAACTTTATCATATAAGTAAGTTTGAATTCTAAGAAGAAAAGTTATTATTTGAAATTTTCTTTGTTTTTCTAATACCTCATCCATGAAGATTTTTTCATTAGGAAAAATGAAAATTAGCTTCGTTAAAGAAGAAGAAAAGATATTATTTGAATTTTTTTTCCTAAATACCTCACTCGTGAATAATTTTTCTTTAAGAAAAATGAATATAACTTTAGAAAAAGAAGAAAAATTATTATTCGAAATTCTCTTTGTTTTTCTAATACCTTACTCATGAATAATTTTTCTTTAAGAAAAATCAATATATCATTCTAAAAAAAAAAAAACTTGAGCTCAACTAATGTAATACGTAACTTAAGAATGAGGGGCTCCTTTGTGTGATAAAAAGATGAGAGGTACAAAAAGTCAAATATACCCTTTGGTTGGACAAAAAAAAAAAAAAACTAAAAGAAAAGGAGTATTAAAAGAAAAAAAGCGAACTTAAAAAAAAGGTAAAAGGTAAAAGGAAAAAGGAAATTAAAAAAAAAATTATATCCAACTTTGCTCTCGGATCCTTTCTTAATATTGATGTCCAGTTTAAACACATTTCTAGGACATTTCCCACATGCTGGAAACATTTTCTTAATATGTAGGAATTTTCTTTTTTCATGATGCCAATTTATTATTTTAGTGAGATGTATATTAAAAAGTAAAGTTTTAAGGAAACTTATATAGAAATAATTAATTTTCGTGAGAGCAAAACAAAAAAGTATAAAGTTTTTAAATACAAAATTGAAAAGAAACGAAATTCACTGAGTGCCAAATCCTTCTCCTCTGATTATAATCCTTTCATACCATGGAACGTGAGGCGATCTCATCAAGGCTTATCTTTAAGGGATTTTGGTGGAAGGTGTGAGCGCGTGAAAAAGAACGGGAAAATAGAGAGAGAAGAAAAGAGCGAGACAAAGCACCGAGTGAAATAAAGGGAAAATAAAGTTATGTTCTTTCTTGATATATTTGTTTTCTGCTATTTATTTGAAAAGTTTTTCTTTTGTTTGGGATATAAACTAATTGTTATTGTGTCATAACCAAGTCCTTAAAGTAGAACCACATAGAAAAGGGGTTTCAACAACTCTAAATGGATAATGAATATAATGTGGGGATTTTTCATGTAACTCAAGAAATACGTGTGTGGTGTGAACCAGTTAATAGTAAGGTCATGATATATAATACGTGAAAATAGTATTGATGCAAAGATTATTTTACTTTAAAAATTTAAATTCAAATTCTAAAATACTGCACGACCTCATTAAATGTTTTTTTCTTCTCACATTAGTAATTATAGATAAACAAAATATGAGAAATGTTGTCAAAATCTTCACAAAAAATAAAGAAAAATCCGAATTCATCATTATGAGTTCAGTTTCTCTTTTTCTTTTTCCAAATTTCTTACATAAATTGTGTTCCTTTATTTGTGATTTTTTCCTTTTTGCTTTATACAAATTCAGTATAAGGTTTGTCAAATCCTAAAAGTGATATGTTGTTTAAAAAATCTCAATCAAGTGAGAATAAATAATATTTTTAAAAAAGTACATTTCTTACCTGTTTCAAGTCTTCATATATCAAATTCCTAATGAGAATTAAATATTTCTCATATCTATAAAAAATTTATTTATATTTCAATGGCTAGTGTCTTGATCTACACTAAGGAGGCGGGCTCTTTCCGATTCCTTGGTTTCTAACCAAGATTATAAAAGAAAGATACTTAAAAGATGTGTCCTATTTTGGTATAACCTAGAGATTAAATACTAAAAAAAACAAATAGGCTTACACATTGTTTTTTTTTTTTTTTTTTCTCTTGCTTAGTCTAACAGCATTTCCCCTTTGAAGTAACTACCTTTCCCCCTTCTTTCTATTCTTTTTCCCTCACTCGATCGGCCGATCTTTCATTGGCACTCATTATGTCCTGTATTTCATTGAAGCGTACTAAACATTTTTCAGAAATAAATAACATGAAAATTATATTACATTATTTTCCAAAAATTACCAAATACATATATGGGAATAAAGATAAACAAATATAAAGTTCAATGGAGGTACATGTGAGAACATTGAATCTCAGTGCGTTAAAATTATGAAATTACAAATATTTTTTGAAAGCTAACAAAAAATTTTAGAAAAGTGAGGCTCCCATCGGCACTCAAGCTGACAACGAATGGCTTTGTGTGATCGTCGGGCAATAGGAGACTCTTGGTCACCAACTAGGCGACTGTGGTGACTTGAACGAGCACTAGCGAGTCACCCACTCGGTGATTCGGATAAAACCTAGTTTTCAATAATTGTGGCTAGCTAGCATAGTGGCCAATGATTCAATAGATGTATGACCCTATTCACAAAAAATAAATAAATAAATAAATAAATGATGCGTGACCATAACCATTGTGTAAGAGTCACCCACAAAATAACTTTTGGTCACAATTGAGTGATGAGTGGTGAACAACTTAATGATCTGGTCATTGCTCTGTGTCACCAAGGTGAATTTTTGGACTAGAGTAATCACTTAATGATAGTAATAAAAGGATCATGAATTATATACTCAATCTAAAGTTAGTCCTGATTTTTAATTTTATACGTCATATTATTTTTAACTTTTCTAATGTTATGAAAATAGTCCCTGTATCAATATTCCATCAAAATTTAATAGAAATTGAATGCACTCGATCTTTAATTACGGCTAAAGTCACAGTTAAATATTTTTGGGAGGGAAATTCTATCTTCAAAATAGCTCCATGACATTATAGATTTTGATTAAAGTACACTTAACGTTATATATATTTGATTTAAGTATATTTACTTTCCTTGAGCCAAAAAAAAAAAAGTACAGTTACATTCAAAATATCTTTGATTAATGTACAATTTTCTTCTAAAAAATATTTAGTTACTACTTTATCTATAAATAAAGCTCATGTGATAAGAACATGTTCATTTTTTTAATGTTCATTTTTTTTTACAGAACATTGACAAATGTATATTTGACGTAATAATAGAAAAATTTAGAAAAGTATTATATATAAAATATAAAATAATGACTACTATGAAACATGATGTATAATTTGGGGCCATTTATGAAATTAACCTCAATAAAATGAAAAAAAGATTACCACATAAATTAAATAATGGCTTTTAGTATAAATAAAGTTTCAAAATTATTTAACCGGTGACAATTTAATTCATGAAATTTTTTTTGGATAATAATATCCCATGAATTCTTAGATTGGTTGTCAAAGGATATTTATATGACATTGTGTCGTGTTTCTTATTGTTTTCTTTTATTTGGGATGTTTAAGTCTTTTTATGTAAAAATTGACCTTACATGAGGCTTATTAATTGTACGTCTTATCCGTTCGAAAAGTGATGTCTAATTTTAATTCTACCCCTATTGTTTCATGGATTTGAACCCACTATGGAGAATTTAAATGAGAAGATCTATCCAGATTTTACAATCCAATCTAAATAATTGATTTTAGTATTTGACTCACCCTTCAGATTCATGTAATTTGAACCTTTAAAACAAAAGGAGCAAACCGATGTGTCCCACCTACACTATTTTATAGTAATTATTACACTTTTGAATTGACTTTCCAAACATTGATTTGGATTTTATTCCCAGTTTAGATATATATAGCACATCAAAATATCGATTAAAATGCCAATTCAAATAACCTTGTTCAACTTTTTTTTTTTTTTTTTTGGCAGTCATTTACAACCAATTTAAGAGTTTGAGAACGTATTTGTTAAATAAGAACGGGAAAATTATAGTTAAAAGCACTTTAAAATTATTGAAGTAAACAGAAGCGTTTTAAAACATTTTAAGGAAATATTAAATTTATCAGTAAATAAAAAATTTATTAGGAAATAATATATTTAAAATATTTAAAAAATCATTTACGTGATAAATCAGATGTAATTAAATAAAATTTTTACCTAATAAATCTATTATTTATTCTAAATATTTTAAAAACATGTTATTTACTTAAACTATTTTCTAAAAATTCATATTTACTTCTTTCTCCTAAAAAGAAAAAGTTTAAGACCATATTGTCACCTACTAAAGGGACCATTTGTTTGAAAGCCTTTAAATTAAAGGTATGAAATCAATTGAAGGTCTAACGTGAGGTATTCTTATGGAAATCCATAAAAGAACCCAAGATGCTTTTGGATTGGGTTTAAATTGGATGACTTCGTGAGGGTGATTGGTCACACTTTTAGATTATTGTTTTATATATAATAGTTTTCATTTTTTTAACCTTTTAAATTAATAAGTCAAATATCTAATATAATATGTCTTGTCGAAATTCTCCTACCAATCAAAAGATAATTTAGTAGATTATCACCGATATCATTTGAATCAACATTGACTATCGATAATATCTGTTATCCGTTGGCTAAGCCTATTTGGTAGATTACTTTTAATAATCTACTAAATTATTATTTTTTATTTTCATCAGAAAATGACTGGCTGCTTTTGGCTGTAGTTGCCAGAAAATATTCTGATTTGGCTGTAGTTGCCAGAAAACATTCTGATATATTAGTTTTGATAATAAATCAGATTATATTTTATTCCCAACACAAAAATGGTCGGTGGTCACCAGAGAATAATCTAGTACTTTTTTTTTCTGGATAATATACCATATAATTTTTCATTCTCGACACAAGATTGCTGACTGGCTCCGATCAAAGGAGAGTAATCTTGTAGATTACTTTTGATAATTTACCATATTATTTTTCATGCTTTAACACAAGTTTACCAACTGGCTTCGATCAATGTAGGGTAGTCTGATTGATTATAATCTACCTGAGTATCATAACAAAGACAGGCTACGTGTCTCTAATTCTGGTCGCCAAAGAAAAATTTAGTTGATTATCAATGATAGTTTACCAGATTTTTTAGTTTTCAACGTGAATGGCTGACCTCTAAGGAGTAATTTAATAAATTACAATTTCAATCAACTTGATAATTATCGGAATTATATAAAATAGAAAAAATCAGATTAAAAAAAATCCAAAAATTTAAACACAAAAAAGACCGAAAAGATTAAAAAAAATTTATAGACAAAAAATCACAAACAAATTTACAAAAAATAAAAAGGGAATACGACATACATGGCGGAGCCAATCATGGACTAGTGGGGCTCAAATTTTGTTTTTCTGAAACATAGGCTATAATTTTGAATAAAATGTTATAGTACCCCTTTAAAAAAGAAAACTTGATCATAATCGCCTCCTAGTTATCAATTACATAATTATTAACCTCAAAATAAAAAAAATAAAAAATTCTAGCTTCGTCACGACGAAATATGATCATGTTGCAACAAAAAACTAGAAGAACAAGATCCACAAAATAACAATTATTTTAAATTTCATAGTCATCTTGAACTTGTTCATCAGCTTCACTATTAAGTACTCAGTGGGTTATTAACCATCATCAGTAAGTGCTCAGCAGAATTCATAGTGATGCATATGCTTAAAAGATTGTCTATTCTCTCACTAGCATAAACAAAATGAAAAAAAATTAGCACAAGCCTCACTTGACGCAATAATTCCCTACTCTACAACAATAATCATATTGTGACGGAGTCCGCCTATTGTTTTGGTGGAGGCGTATGTTAAACAAGTTTTTAAGATGACTTATATAGAGATAATCGATTTTTAGTGGATTAAATAAGAAAAATGTAAATTTTTAAAGTTAAAATTAAACAAAATTAAAGTTTACTGAGAGCGGAAGCCCCACTTGACCATACATGGATATGCCCTCGGGCACATAGATAGTTTAAACTACATCTATTCAATCAACCATCCATGACATTTGCAAGCAATGGTGGAGCCACATTGACACTAGTAGAGACCCCCACTCATTTTTTAAAAATTAAATTTTAACCCTAAAACTTTTATAAAATTTTTATCATGCTCTCATTTTGTAAGAAAAATCAGAATTGCGCCCTCACTTAAATTTTGAGATTTTAATTTTTACTTCTAAAATATATTTAGAATTTAGTTATAAACTCATTTGATAAAAAAAAAAAAAAAAAACTTTCTATTGTGCCCACATTCAATTGTTATACTATATAATTACATCCTTCTTTTAAGAAAAAAATTACCTCTAATTCTTTTATCGTGTCCCTACTGAAACTGTTTTCTGGCTTCGCCCCTATTTGCAAGCACTTTAATGTCGAGGAATAGGTCCAACGGAATCCTAAATGTGCCGTTAACGCATATGAGCACTAAGCCAACCATTAGGGTTGGGATCAGGAGTGATCTGATCACATCGGAGATGTAGTTGACCATCATGGGTCACCGCATATCAAGCTAACTACGGTATTGGTATTAGATAACGTGTGGCCGGGGATGGCGAGAGATTGATTGGATAGCTTCAAGATGTAGAGGATTGCGCGGGGGGCGAGGATGAGAAGAGAGAGAGGATGGGAGAGAACTGACTAGGCTAGCTAGGACGACGGCGAGATAGGAACATATAGAGAGAGCGAGATGCATAGAGAGTGAGAGAGAGAGAGAGAGATTTCCCGCACGAGAGGAAGAGAGAGAAAATAAAATGGGGAAAAAAAATTAGAGGTTTCATTTTGGATGAATTAAAAACTAGAAGTAAGGTAAATTGGTTATTTTAATGACATGTCAAAGTAAGATAAATGGTGAACAAGTACATAATCAGAATTGAGTTTAATTTTGGACAAAAAGCATAAACATGTGCAGTGGAAGATGCAAGGTTTTCACAATCATGAAATTGTGCCTTGTTCAAGTCATTGGGTTATTAATAAATTGGGGTTGGGGCATGAACTAGTACTACAATTTTGTGAACTTCTTGAAAAAAAAAAAAAAAAGGGTCATGCTCATGAGAAACAACCATTGTTGTTGAAAAATGATACTTCTAGGACATAAAATATTCAAACTCCCATAGTTTACTTTTGGTATACTAGTGGTTTATACTTTTGGTAGAATTGTGGTTTACTTTTTAGTAGATCATTGTTACACTTTTCTTTGTTCTGGAGAATTTTTTTTTCATTGACGATGCCATCACTGATATATATCATGCCACTGGGTTGAGACATGCTAGATCCGATCGGCATGAAGCTATGCCAATTCCGATGCAATCTCGTGCCTTTCCATGCCAAGGTCATGCACGAGAGGCACCACCAAATATGGCGCAAGGTTGCTTTGGAGATGTTGATTTAAGATTGAGTTAATTTTTTCTTTTTAAAAAATACGAAAACATTTCCAAAGCTTCAACCGGATCCACACTGGAATTGGATTGCCAAACACCCTAGTTTGGCTTATTGGTACGTGCAAACCACAACACATGTTTTCGATATGCAAATATGCACGTGCCGCTTGTTCGTACTAAGCCAAACTAAAAATGCAACCATATATAGGGTGGAACGGTTGATTTATATTTTATAAAGTACCGTCGTATTAAAATGTTTGACAGAATTTTATCAAAAACATAGTTTTTTCCCCCTTTCTTTCTATAGGTTAAAAGATGGAGACATACAGATAACTTCAGAAAAACAATGCATTATTGCATGATACAGAGTGTGATATTTGGAACAATCATAAAATGGATTGCTTATATACCCATTCAACTGGTATTTTAAAATTAATTCGAACTTTAAAACTTTATTAAGGAGAGCGAGTCTCATGTCAAGACTGATTAGGAAAAAAACAAAGGTCAGTAAATAGGATATATTAGATTAGGTAAAATGTTCAACAACCTGAAAGAAACTGCCACGCTTCCAGACGTGCAACAAAGTTCATTGGTTTCATGCAGTATGCTTCATCATATTATATTACATATATATATATATATATGTATGTATGTGCGTGGTGTGTGTATATCTATGGCCTGTACTTATTTGTAGAATATACAGCCAACTTCATGCCTCTTATTAATTTAATTCTTTATGAATATTTACCAATAGTATTGCAATTATATGCCGGCCATATCATGCTTCATGCCTCACATAAATGCGAACAATTCTAGCAATATCATATACGTACACTATATGAATAAACATTTATATATGCACTCGTACATGTAAGTGTCGAGCAGTATGTTTTGGAATATCTTTTCAGCCACCCAAAAAGCGAAGTTAAAAAGAAGTAGTTTGGACAGGAGAAAAACTCAACCAATAAAGTCGGCTCTCCTTTTCTTTAATTTGCTCTGCATCCGTTAATTAATTTAAAGCATACACATGTTAGTGACGTAGTGTTATCAGTATGTGGTCACAAATCGTTTTTGAATATGAAGGCTAAATAAATAATAAATTTGTCTTAGCTCATAGTTTGTTAGTAATTTCTATTCTATTGCATTATCTTTAGACCCTTTTTCATTTTTAATTTTTGTTAAAGAAAGGTTTTTGAATATATGAAGGCTAAATAAAATAATAAATTTGTCTTAACTCATAGTTCAACTCTGAATTGAAGTCCGTTGGAGATGTTCTCAGAGTCAAAGGAAACACTTGTTATGTGATTCGACCAACAATAATCGTTAGAAAAATAAAATATAATAATAACAACCCAAACGTTTAGTATTCTAACATTAAATTATAATTTTTGAACTCCACATTGAAGCAGCAGTTGGACTCCAACCCAATTGCATAACACAACTCCAAATGCCTATCTCCTTCTCCTTTTATTATTTTCTTTTTGTTTTTTCTTTTATTTAGTAATAAAAAATTGTTATAAATGTACAACAACAACAACAACAATAATAATAATAAAGGGTATATTCCTAATAGAGTAACATTTTAAGTAAATGGGATGGAAATAAACTTTAGATTAGAAGTTAAAGTTGTACTATTTTAGTAAAAATAATTCTAAAATAGAGTTATAAGTTGGAGATTGTCCAAATGTCGGAATATTCTCCACCTGAGGTTGGACATCAGCACACTTGAAGACTACGACACCGATGAGCTTGGACATAGAAGGTGGCCATCAAGGCTCGATCCCCAACACCTTGATGGTGGGGTGCAAAAAGCCATTAATATTGAACATGTTGCGACATCAGGATTATACACTCAGTTTCAAGTTGAGATACCGCCACATATCAATGCTAGAAGGAATAAAGTACGGAATTTCCCTATTAAAAAATAATAATAATAAGAAAAATTCCAACATATTCTCAAATATGCTGATGAAGCAAATCAATCAGAATAGATCCAAAGGATCTTCTGATTGATCGCGACCACTCTTCTTATAAACATGGAGATTTCGAATCATATTTTCATAATTTAAATGCTCACCAAAATATGCTATATTTTGTTGTGGAATAGAAATTATAAGAAATGTGAAGTGAACTTCAACAACTTAGGTTTATCAATTTCACAAGGTCATGATTACTACTTTCACCGCTAAAAATTTGATACTATATGCCTTGGGGCAGTTATCGAACGGATAGGGTTAAAATTTTCTAATAGCCAATGCCCCTTTGGAAAAGAATCAAGAAAAAGGTGCCAATGTGCTATATCTAGCTAGCTCAACTATGACGGAGCCAGCATCTATTGAACTCTGTGCTTGTGGACCTTATAATTATTTTCCTAGGATTATTAGTTAGTTCTTGAAAAATGACTTGAAAAATAAGGAAAAAGTATTTTATTTTTTTACAGTGAGTGAAGAATTTCAATATCATTATATAGAGTTTAATTGGTAACTATTATCATGTAATTGACAATCTATTAGCACCTAATTGACAATTATATAAAATCTCTAAAAATGGAAAGAATTGCAAAGATAATTACAAGAATTAAGTATCATTGGGATGATCAAGGGATCAATGACCATGGAATGATTTTGAGATCAAGGGGATCAGTGGATGAAGAAGGGATCAAGAGATCAAAAAGATAATGAGATCAATGGATCAATGAGGGATCATGGGATCATAAAAGATCGTGTAATCTATATGATATTTTTTTTAATAAACTTTTGTTTTCTTTTTCATGATTGTATGACAACAAAAACAAAACAATTGCTATGAAGACTTAAGGTATAAACCAATGTTTTTTCCACCAATTTTTTTGTCAAATTTTTTTCAACTAATTTTGTTGCACACGCTTCGCACGTGTGAAATAGACAAACAAAATAAAGAAAAAAATATATATAAAAGTCTTCTATATCATTAAGAGATTAAGTGAAAACA
This sequence comes from Ficus hispida, assembly GCA_025413025.1. Taxonomy (NCBI): domain Eukaryota; kingdom Viridiplantae; phylum Streptophyta; class Magnoliopsida; order Rosales; family Moraceae; genus Ficus; species Ficus hispida. Next base: position 3,018,032 of record CM046365.1, read on the forward strand.
AAACAAAACAAAAAAAAAACAAAAAAAAAATGTCACATGATGGTCATTGGGGTCGTCACATAGCGGTCATTTAAGGTATGATGAAAGTACACATTCGTTCTTTTATATATTATTAAGAGATAATTATTTTTTATATAGGTAATAAATATATAATCCTACTATCTCTAATCCTAGTGGGCATTGTAGAATAAATAAAATATAAATTAATTCTATTTTTTAATGATGAAGTATTGGCATTTAATATATATATATATATATATTTATACATTTTTTTTCATAAGTAGGGGATTTAATACTTGGGAGGCAATTAATTTCTTAAAACAAAAAAGCACCTGCGTTGAAAACAAAATATGGCAATTTAAGGTCAATAATTAAAAATATAAAAATATAAAGAAATTGTTCCTTGCCAACGGCCATGTTGAAAACGGCACAATAATAAGCCATTGAAAAACAAGAAATAAAATAGGGCAAACCTTCAGCACAAAAGAAAACAAAATAAGAAAAATTAAAAGATAAAGAGAATTATTACATTGTTGACCACCTCAAATGTATCTTTGAAATATAATGTTGCATATTTCAAATATTGCACTGTAATCAATTAAAAAGGAACACAAAAGAAGCTGTAATTAAGAGTGGATGGCACGTGCATGAAGCTGAGCAAGGGACGAAACCAGTAATAGGCATTCACTCTTTTATATATTTTGTTATCAAAGATTAAAGATTATATATATTTGTTTCTCTCTCTCTCTTTCCCCCTTTTGTTTCACACGTTTACAATTGCACATCCACGGACATAAGCATTGGACTCCAAGGCAGCCATCCGTTTTCGATGATGGCAATATCAATAGTGATATAACAGCGGATTTACTGATGGTTCAAATATTCTGCTCGTTAAATCTTTTATCTTCGGAAATGGTTGAGATGATGGCCTCCTATATGACAACAGGACTTGGCCTAGGACGACTAGTAAAGGCACGCCGTGATTTGGAGTATCTGAGAAATCTGGGTATTTGACTTTCAAGGTGCGGTTTTGACATATGGATTTCAAAGGAGATTCAAATTTGGCTTCCCGATGCAATAGGGATTTTGAGATGAGTATGCATGGATTCACAAGAGCTTTCAAGGGATTCATTGGTGAATGGGATCTCGAGATATTTCGGGATTAATGCTCTAATACCAACTTGAGAAATAGGAAAATGTTTTCTTGTTCTAATTGACTGACAACTATTAGCACCTAATAGATAACTATAAATCTCTAAAAATGGAAAGAATTACAAAGATAATTACAATAATCAAGTAACAAATCTCAACAAAATGAGCATTGTGTCGCTTCACTGCTTATGCTTCTTCTGCTTCTTTTATAACGATTAGCTTTGTTTAAATTTTGGAAAGGTTTCATCAATTATAGTGTTTGGGACTAAAATTATAAAAAAAAAATTTCAAAGAAAAAAAATTCAGACACCAAAGTAATACAATGTTTGTAATTCAAAGATTAATAGTACTAACGACATACTATCATAAAATAAAATAAAATAAGTATTCAACTAATCCACTACCAACTTAAGTAGTACTTTAAGACTATCATTTTGTTTATAAAAATGTTTAGGCGACCATTAATACTACGTACCATCACTAATAAAAGGTAGACCGTATTAAATTTCATATTATAAGATCTATATTTTATTAACGGGTAATATGAGAGACTAAAAATATCTTTTAGCATTGTTCGTCTGTGAGCATTAGTCAATGATTAGTCATCAGCTGGTGGCCGTTGTCTTCAACCACATTCTTTCCATCTTTATATATTTAAGAATAAAGTTAAAGGACACCTTTGATACCCCTCACTATAAAGTTTATTTATTTATTTTTTATTTTATTTTAAATAAGATGAGTCATATATTTTATCAAATGATAAATCATGTAAGAAATCATCTAAGATGATGTAAGACGTTAGAGATGCCTCATAACTTTACTCATGTGTTAACCCCACACCAGGGCAGCCACCCGTTAGTTGCGGTCTATTAAGTGCATGATTTTGTAGTGTGCAATAAGCGATTTTTTTTCCCTTTTTTTTTTTTTGTAGCTTTTTTATCTAGCATTTGATTTCTCCATTATTGCATGTCAAGATCAAGTCATTGTTGTAAGATCAAGTAAGATATTCAAATCGTGATATTTTTTTTCCCTATTAATTGGAGTATGAGGTAGGGTCTACCAATGAAAGTTACACACCATATTTCCTCTTCCCTGTTAATTGCATATGAAATGATATTTCTGTGAAGTGACATTATTTTGTTGATAACTATTATTGTGAAGTGACTTGCTTCTTAGCCTCTTGGCTTCGAAAACACTGTCGACAGATTGAGAGCCACAAAAACTGTGAATATCTTTCGATGAGAACATCTGAATTTTGATTAGGCAATGCTTGGAGACACATAATTTTTTGTCTTTATTTTTTCCCCAAAAATAAAACAATTTTACTAGTCACATTCTCAAAAATCTCTTTTAAAAACTCAAATTTTAAGAATCGGTAACTTTTTTATTTTGAGTTAAAATGAGATACTTTTTTTTAAGTCAGTTACATAAAATGATAAAGTAGCAAAATAATATCTATATTATTTTTTTTAAACACATTTTATGTTTTTATATCTTTTAACTCTAAACAATTCATTTTCAACTAAATACACAACTCTAAATATTTCCAAAACTTCAATTAGAGTGTATGCTCCAATTGTCACCGTAACATAAGAACATATAATAATACGATACGAATTGCCTTTATTATTGTTTGTTTTTTTTTCCTATTTGCATGTGCTTACCAAACCATAAAGGAATGTCGTGAGAAAGTTAATAGAATCGGAAAGTAAAGTAAAATAATATGAAGAAAAATCATTAATTCCCTTCCTAGTGTTCAAAGAAAATTAATGTCATTATCTTTTTAGTATTTACTTGCCTAGTTAATGGTGTAAAGGAAAATAATATCATTTTCTTTTTAGTGTTTACTAAATATAGAAGTTGTTTGTTTGGTTCGCTTGAATTGGAGTTTTTGTATTATTTTGATTAGTGTTGAATTGAGTTTTGGAACGCGTTTGGATGAAAATAAATTATTTGGAGTTAAAAAATATAAAAACTAAATGTCTAAAAAAATGTGAAAACTTCAAATGTGTTTGGACAAAAAAAAAAAATCAACATGGATTTTGTTTCATTCCTCTTGAAATTCTATATAGTTTTAAAAAAAAATATCTCATTTCGACTTAAAAATGGAAAAACAAAGTTATAAACTTTTAAAGTCTAAGTTTTAAATTTAGAGTTAGTGATATGAATAGTAAAACTGAGTATAATTTTAAAGAAAAATACAAAAAAAAAAAAGAAGGAATTATTTAGTTGAAGTGAATCAACCAAATATCACCGAAGTAAAGTTAATTTTATTTGATATAATTATTAAAATATCATAATGCATAAGATGGTTTTATTGAAATACTCCTCTTAACTTCTTCACTCTCATCTTTTAAACACACACCCCTCTTAAATGCAAAATAATTAAATTTACTTATCACACACGCTTATGTATTCCAAAACTACTACATTACTTCAAATTTCTGTTCACACTCATCTTTTTTTTTAATTTTGATTTTCTACTATGATATATATATATATATATATATATATATATATATATATATAAGAGTTTGCGAAAAAGAAAGGGGAACAACAAAAGAACTTCAGATATGTGTATTTATACAAACACCCCAATCAAATCAATGATAAAACCGGAAATCCAACATAAAGGCCAAAAAAAAAAAAAACCGGGAAAAGGCATTAAACTATTAAAAAAAAAAGAACCAAACTATAAAACTACGTATTCAACAAGCAAAAAATCCACGATTTAGCGACCAAAGTTACAAAAAATTAGCCAACATATTCATTAATCAATCAATATATATATGCACAATATAATATATACACACATAATATATATATCTATATATATAGTTTTTTGTTTAGCTACCAATCAAGGATCAACATATAAAGTCAACATTCAAATGACAGATAATAATAATAATAATAATAATAATAATAAGACATAACACAATAAAAAACATCAGAACGGTGAAGCTAAAAAAAAAAAAAAAAAAGAACAACCTAACATACCTAAATGTAATTTTTAGTATAGTCATTAAGAGCGAAAATTTAGGGTAAGTTTCATAATCGTAAGGTTTACAGGTTACTTCTTTGGCAATTTGATATAGAGGTGTGTGTGGAAAAATAAATGAATATCAATATTGGGTTTCTTTTTTTTACAATAAATTTTTAATTACGTAATTAAATTTATAATAGTTGTTCTTCTACGTCACTTTATTTGAGGAGTTTTATGTAATTAAAGAATTTAATTACCAGGGGTGTGTCAAAATGGTGTGTAAATAGAACCACTCTTTAAATAATGAAAAGAGATTAATAAATGAAAACTTGTTAGGAGTATATAAAAATAAATTTGATATTTATTCTCTTTGATAAGAAATCAATATCAAGAAAGATGCAAGGATTGACATTTGTCTTCTTCAACTCATTACTCATGTTATAAGTAAATACATGATTAACTGTGAAAACAAATCATTACTCACTTTTCTTTCAACGCAAAGTAATCAATTCATCAATTGAGCTTGGTCTCAGTTTATATTTACTAGAGAACTCAGGAATATAATTATGGAAAATCTGCTAGAAATGGTACTTTTGCGCAGCTCGTAAAAAAAAATATGTTGTAAGCTAAATAAAATAAAATAAAAATCTTAAATCTGAATGAAATGGAGAGTTTCTAGTTTGTAATAATAGAAAAATTTGACCATCCAATACTCATCCGTTTGAATCTTAAATTACTTAAAATGTATATTAATCTGATTATTTGCATTAAAATACAAAATTTAAATTGTATATTCAATTTAAATTGTGTTCGGAAAGTTTTTACTATAAAAGTAACCTTTTAATAGTGTAAAAGGGAGAAAAATGAGTGTGATACGAAATTTTAAAAGTAAAAATTTGGATTTGAATTTAAATTATATTATTGTGAAATAGTGAAACATTGAAATAATTTAACTCTAGTTGGCCAACCAAACATATATATATTTTTAATAAGGTCAAAAATCAATAGGTACACTGAGATATCCCTGTTAGATTGACACCTCCTCAATACCGTCGTCATTTTTCTCTTGAATATTTTATTAAGTAGCAAGAAAAAAGAACAATAGTTAGTTCAGACCAACAAAGTACAAACTAGCCAAAAAAGGCAAACCAACTAAAAGTAAATACACTTGTGAAACAAAATAAATCAGATTTTGATGCCAAAAGATATAACCAAATACGCTTAGTGTTGGTTTGCCTTAAAATGCACTAACTTTAAAACAAGTACACTTAGTGTTGTACTAACCCTTCAATTTTTATTTTTTTATTTTTTGTTTTAAAGTTTTATATCTGATCACTCGATCGAGTCATTGAGCACCTTCTTTAACTTATTAATACACTTATAAGCAGCAATATTTATTAGATAAGAAAGCTACTGTGATAATAAGGAAATGGCTGGAGATCAACAAGCTCAAATTCCTATATATATATGTGTGTGTGTGTGTGTGTGTGTGTGTGTGTGTGTAAGAGAGCCATATATAATAAAAATACCACTTCAAGAGCATTATCATGCAAAAGGATTGTAAAGGCTACCCAAGAAAGAATGAAGGAAAGGGAAGGCAGTTCTAAATAAGTTAAGAGGCGTAATTAATTAGCTAGCTGTTGGAGCAGCCAAAATGTCCATTATCATCCCATATCTTAATTTATAACATTAGTGGCTCTTTAATTTTTAATTTTTTTTCTTTAAGAGACTTTGAAATAGTGGTTGAAATCAGCCATTCTACTCTTCCCCATTATGAAAAGCTAAAATGTTGTGAAAGTCCAATAAGTTTCCTTCAGTGGTTGCTGAGGTCTAAACTAATATTCATTAACCACATATGGGTTAACCCAACATTTCCGGGTCGACCCGGTTTTTGTTATTAGGCTTAGAAGACCTCTTATAGGTTGAAAGATAAGGGAAAAACCCTATTAAAATAGTCCAACTCACCCTCCATATCATCTCCTAACAAAAATTTCAAACACGATGTGGCACATTTTGTTATTAAATGGTTATGCCACCAGAGACCCACATATGTGAAAGACCCACTTGCCACTTCCCTCCTATAGTGTTTAGTGTTTTACTAAAAAAAAAGCCTTTTAAGTTCGGTTAGCCCACTACTACTGTTCAATTCTCTGTGTACTAAACCGTCTTGTATCAATAAGATAATATCAATTTAATCAATGGGGGGTTTCTTTCAAGTCTTTTTTCACCGGTATCCTTGAACTTACACATAGTTACAAGTTTGCATCATAAAATTTTTATTTTAACAATTTATTCATTGAACTTATACATATGTAACAATTTGTCTCATTAATAATATGATTTTCTATTTTTAAAGAAAATTGACATGTGACTTTTACATATGTAATTCGTCAATTATTGACATGAATGATCATTTTTATCTACTTTTACTAAAATTTAGGTTAAGATCTTAAATTCATTTTTATGAAAGTAGAAAATTTAATTATCTTTGTTTTAATTGTAGATTTGGGTTAGCATTGAGTAAAAAAAAACTTTTCATGCTCTTAATTTATGTGCAAATTATTTGTCAATTTACCTGAAAAATTAATATTGTTATTAACAGGATACGTTTGTTAAAAATTCAGGTTGTGAATTGTTAAAATTAACAATATAAGATGCAAAGAATGATTATGTGATACTTCAGGGGGAACCAGTGCAATTTGGCATTTCTTTAATTAAATATTAGATAATACCCCAACTTGGTTAGTTGTGCAGGGACACAAAAAACTTCAATAGTGATGGCCTGCTCATGACCAAAAACGCCCCCATCTTTCCACTTCTATAAATACCCTCCTCTGTACTCCCACCAAACTCACCTTATTCTACTTTCAAAGAAACTCAATTCCTCATTTTTAACTCTTTCAGTATTTCCATATACTTTTTTTTTTTTTTTTTTGGTTATCTTCTTCTCTTTCTTTTCTAGCTAGCCATGGCCTCTATTGGAGCAAGTTGTGCAGGCGTTTATGTGATGCAAAAGAGGCAGATTGAGAAGATGGAGAGGAAGCAAGCTGAGGAAAGGGCAAGAAGAGGAGAGATCGGTGTTGATCAAGGTCGGAACAAACAGGCCGCCGCAGGCGCCGCGGGGAGGAACAAGAAGGTTCATCCGGGGAACTTTCCGGCGGCCGAATTGACCAGAAATCAGGTCGAAACAGACTAGTAATGTGACTTCATTATCATGAAGTATTACCATAGATAGTACTTTTTTCCCAACTTTGTTTCTCATATGATCATTTTATGGTGTATTTTTTCTCTCTCTCTCTCTCTTTTTTTTTTTTGGTTTTTGTTTTTGTTTTAGTTTCATATCAAAGTGTATATTATGGTTGTGATGGCGTGTGTAACTGGAGTATGTACTTCTGTGTTTCCTTACTGTTTCTTGTACTTTTACTTTCTTTGTAAATTTGCAAGTTTTAATTAGTGGGAGAAAAAAAAAATCGTGTGCAAAATATTTAATAATTGTGTTCAATGAGAATTCTCTCACGGCAAGGATTGCAGATAAGAGTAATAATTGGTTGCACTGCCTTTAATTTCTTCTCACTGGCTTAGCCCCTTGTTTTTCTTTAGGGAGAGACAGAAAAACAGGATAAGTATCTCTTTCTTTCTTTTTTTTTTTTTTGGCCTTTTTTAATAATTCTTGTCGGCCAGGTTTTGAGCAAATAATGATCTTTCCTTTTTTTTTTTTTTTTTTTTTGGGGGAAAAGTAATGTACTTAAAGCTACTATATATGTACCTATATAAAATACCCTATAGATATCTAGTTGGCAAGTCAACGCGGTGCCTTGATTCTATTTCATTTTGTGCTCTGTTCCAACTACCAAAGAAAAATGTTAAAACAAATTTTCATTCAAGGAAATACCAATTAACTCTAGATTTTAACTTAAAACAAACTTTAGTGTGGGATTTGTTGATAATGATGGTGCTAAAATAATGTCAACTTAATTAGGATATTTTGTATATCTACTTATTTCTATTATCACCATTTATTTAAATAAAAAAAAAACTATTATTACTGTCAGATGATTTGTTTGCTTCTAATTTCTTATAAGAATATATTATGTATATGTATATCTAAAGTTTCATTCGCATATCATGTTTTTTTTTTTTTAAATAGAAGATAATTATATCAAAATTCTATATTATGGAGCTTGAAAATTCATATACAATGGTGCAGGCATATCTTAAGAACCGTGACACATCTAACGCCACCGTTAAATATAAATTTCGAATCCTCCCTTAGAATATATTTATTTAAAGTACAAAATATTCATTTAAAAAAAATATAAAATTATGTTTATGTATGGAATGGGCTCACGGTAGTTACTGGAAGGGGAAAAAAAAAAAAAAACGCTGTGCTAGGGCTATAACCAAGCAGATGCACCGCTGCCACCCTTGAAAGGTGTTGGTATCACCAGCGGGGTCGCCATAGACACCGACGACAAACATCAACCACGATGATGAAAGTCGGAAATTGAGTCCTCAATCCATTCAGATTGAATTTCTAAATATCCTTTTATTTATCGATTGGACCAATTTTTAGTGTCGTTACGTGAAGTAACTCATACAAGGATCATCAATATTTTAATGGCAACGTACTGATTCAGTCAAGCTGAGTTTCTTTATCAAGTAGGCTCAATAGTCATTGATCGTCCCTTTGAATCTGAAATACATCTCAATGATTGGTAAAAATTATAGCAAGAAGAATATGCAACATTGATGATATCGTAGACCCATTAGAGTCAGAGTTACAAGCTTGAAAAACTCTTTGGGAAAATTTAGCTGTTAAAAACTCTTATGAAGTTCAAAATCTTGAAGGGAATGATGCTGTCAACAACCTTATTATTGCTAAAAAAAAAAATAAAAAAGGGTAAAAATTGTTGCTTCATATTATTTTTAGAAATTATTAGATAGAGTGTAGAAAAACTGAATAAAGAGTCCCGTTAAGAAAAATTTCTTACAAGCTTAGTGATCATTAAAAAAAAAAAAAAAGTTTTAGAATAAATAAAATGGTTTTTTGTTGTGGTCTTTTTATTTTCTTGTTTCAAGTTTTGGTCTTTTCAATTTATTTTAGGTTGAATTTTATAAATGTCTTTCGTTATGTAAGTTCTTTTTTTTTTTTTTTTCTGCTTCAGAAATTAGGGTATTTGAAATAATTTTGTCTTGAAGGTTTATAAACAAACTTGGCAACCAAACTATAATTTGTTTTACATCAATAGTACTTGAAATAACTTGACATTCCCCAAATACACAGAGTTTAGTTGTTATTCCGAAAGCTCTAATACCGAAAAAGAGAATCTTACAGTGTCTATATATTGTGGCAACAGTTTTTTTTTTTTTTTTTAATGAAAGAAGGGGTGAATCAGTTTTATTATAAGGATTGACTTAAATTTACTCACACTATCAAGCAAATGTTCACAATTTAATAATCATGAAAGCTCATTAATTGAGACTATTGATTATCAAATCTGAAACCATTTTGAACAAAAAATAATTAAAAATCGTTTTTCTTATTTTTTTTAATTTTTAACGAGAAATTCTCTCTCGCTCTCTTTCGGGTTAGCAGTCATCTCCTCAGAGGGTTGGAGGGAGGTGGCGGCGTCAAGCTAACCACCAAACTCTCCACCTTAACTGGAGATCTGCTCTCATAGTAGTGACCAATGAGAAAAGTCGGGTTTCATGACTGAAGAGGATCTCAACCGAAGTGGATGGTGGATCTAGAGGAATTGTAACCTCAGGGTCTCAAAACCCTTCCTTCAGTCGGATTAGGGAATGTAGCGGGGGACTTTTGCAAATGGTTGATCGCAGTTGGCAGAGGGCTTGTGGCGAAGTTTGGCGTCATAAGTGCACGGCCTCGATGGATCAGTGGCTAACCCAAGGCACCAAGGGAGTGAGCTGAGACTGTGCGTGGGACCCACGTGCCGATTGGGGGTAGCATAAACATCCTTCATCAATTTGCCTCCTTCAGATTTGTGAAATTGCTTGTCTATGTTTGTTGTTTCGTTTTGTTATTTGCTTCATGTTGGTTGTTTAATTTGTTGGTAATAATGACGTTGATTTTCCATGTAGTTAATGGCCTTTGGTTAATTTTTTTTTTATTGGTTAAAGCCTTCAATAATGGTGCTGGTTTATTCATTGTCTGAGCTGTTTGTTCTACTATATTTATGTCTATACTAAGTTAGTGATGATCTTTGTGTTATAAGATTGTGGCTCTTAATTACTTGGAAATCTCCATTAGTTATAGTGATATTGCTGAAAATAACCTTGTATATGTTCAATCTAGGTGTGTTCAAGTACTTTCTCATTGTCTGATCTTAGGCCTTCCTTTTTGAGCTTCATCAACATTTATATTAGTGGAATCAATCTCAATCGAGAGTTGTCTCTTTTATACTACTATATTATATTGTTCTTTATGATTTTGTAGTAATTTAAATGCTCTTCCTGGTTAAAAAAAGATTCCTTATCGTACTTTTTTTTTATGAATAAAAAGAGGATATAATGATAATCATATCAGTTCTAGATTTCAGTCCCACAAGTATGAACCCATTTCTCTAAGTATGGTAGGAAACAAGTTTTTTATACTAGTTTCTCTTAATGATTATTCAGAGTCTATCTTGATATCACCAAACTATGCTTTAATAGCTAAAATTAGAGTAAGGTCTAAGAAAAGATAATAATAATAAAATCCGGGTAAATGAAGAAGACAAGCCTAATAAAATCAATCATTCTTCCCAACCCATCCATCCACGTGGGTGTGGGTGTAATTCCTTGTTGCACTTGTACCACTCCAATAATGATTGTTTTGACTATAGTTAATTAAGTATATATTTCTTCTATTTTGCCCATAAAGTAAACATTATTCTGACAACAACAATTGATGCTAGTAAATATTCTAATGTCAATAATTTTTTTGATAAGTTATTCTAATAACAATAATTGTTTTTTTTTTTTTTATAATAACAATAATCGTTACCTATATCTATTGTCTTATGTCTATTTCATTGCAAAACGACAAAAAAGATACCAGAGTTAATTGTGTATAATTTCAATGGATCATGCCTAATTTTTATTCTTTTCGCTTCAATCAATCTTTCTTTACAGCGATCCATTTTGTGAACCATGATTAACCTGCTCCACAGCGATAGTCGGTTACACAACCGACAAATGCATGTGTTTTTCCTTAAAATTATTTTTATTATGTCACTTGAAATTTAGTCATTCTCACTACTTTATCACCCCGAATATCAAAAACTCACAGTTTATTTCTGGATTTTTGAAATTTCCCCTACTATCACTTCTGTTAGAATTACATTTAAAAACAGAAAAAAAAAATAAAAGATTAGTTTTATTAAATCTATTACATTCGAAATTCTATTAAAAACAAACAAAAAAAATCATATAATTATATTTAACTCACCACTTTTTATATGTTTTAAATTAAAATTCTAATAATAAAAAGAAAATTATATAAATAAAGTAAGAGTTTTAAATATCACGAGCAAAAATGAAAATAATTATAAACTTCATAGATATAAATAAGAATAATCATTTTTTTAAACCAAATTACGTGTAGAATCATAGGCAAAAATTAATACAAAATAAATTAATAAATAATGGGTTAGGTGTAGAATCATGAATACTAATATAACATGCCTTTATTTTAGTTTTAACTTTTTTTTAAATATAACTTGCCTCCATTTGACGGTACATTAATTCTTGTCGTACGTTTGTTACATTTTTTTTTTTTTTTTTTTTTTTTTTTTTTTTTTTTTTTGTTTTTTTTTTTTTTTTTTTTTTTTTTTTCTACATTTGTCGTACGTATTTTGTCCATTTTGACGGTTAATAAGATTTTCCACCGATTCATGACTTTTTTAAAGAGGAGTCCTATGTGTACGGTGTGCGCTACTTCTCTCTCATCGTGGGTGGCCGATATGATTCTAGTGCTCTATTATTAGCTTCTTTTTTGTTTTTTTTCTTTTTTTTCTATATGAATATTTATAAACATTCACTTTAATAATTTTAAACAAATCTTTTAGATTTAATTTAAAATTCTAAGTCCTTTCTTTCCTATCCATTGAATTAGGTTCAACAAGATTATTATTATTCCTCTTAATTTAATCAACTTTTATGGACAGTAGCATTTTACCTTGTAAATCTTTTCTTTCTACAATAAGATCTTGATAATTTTTGTATTAGACTTGATAAAAATCATATTAAAATAATATTATATAAAACTGATAAAATCTGATAAAAAAATGACAATAAAAAATAAAATACAATTTGTTTGGCATTTTTACATGTACAATCTCACTCACTTGTTTTATTAAAAGGATGTGATAAAAGTTAAAAAAAAAAAAACGGATGAATTTAAGTTTTCCTTTCTAATGTCAACTAAATTTAGATTTATTTAGAGGAAAAAAAAATTTGTACTAAACTCAAGCTGATAAATTATAATTAGACCTACACTTCCATGACGAATAAAAATACTCGGTAAGATTTCAGTATATTAATATTAAAATTTTTCAAAATAATCCAATTTACATGGGATTTAATTTTAAAGAAATATTTCATGCTGTTTTGCTAAATAAGCAATATTTCTCGTTGTTGTCTATCATCAATTGCCGAGAAATTACGCCGGGTGTTAGTTTTTTGAACACCTAATTAAATAGATAGTCCAATTTTTATTTTTATTTTTTTCAATTAAAAGTCCGAATGACCACGTATTGATCAATCAATCTTCATAGGATCGGGGTAAAATATTTTCATTCTCTCGTTCTCCTCCTCTATCTTCCCCAGTCCCCCTTCTCTTTGTCAACATGCTCTCTCTCTCCGCCTCTTTCTCTCTCTCGGAACTTTAGACAACCACCTCCGACGCTCAATTCATACTTTCTCCGCCGGCGATAGCCGGTTACTAGCGGATCAAGCGCCGCGATCTCCTTTGATCTCCCCCTGTCACGCCACCGCGCTACTGGTTGCTCCCGAATCAAGCCGCGATCTACTTCGATCAAGCATTGTTCTCCGATCTACAGATCTCTCCCTTCCAAGCCATTGTCGGTGGCTATGCATTCTTTTCCGCGAGCGGACCTTTGTGCCGCAGCGGTGCGGCAACTCGGAGAGCGAGGAGTGGATTTTAGTTTTTTCTTTTTTTTTTTTTTTTAGTATAGAACAAATTTAGATAGCGTCATATTCGGATCATCAGTGATTAACTATGGTCAACAATAATCAACTGTGATAATTAGTTATTTATATTATGATCCATCAACAAAAATTGGTTAGCTATATTATGGCCAATTAAACTACGGCTAAGCAATAATTAAAAATGATTACTCAGTGAAGTTAATCACTGATTACCCAAGTGAATGGTCATTTATTAAAATTGAGTGGTCATTTTAAAAAAAATAGTCTTTTAATTATTTTTTCAAAATTTCGACTATTTATTTAAAAACGTTCTTAAAAAGGATTATTTACCTCCAAATCCCTTGATTGCCGTTCCAAAGAACTGAACACGATTTTTTTTTTTTTTTAGAAGATTACTAGATTTAAAATTTTAGAATTCAAATATCTATCTAAATAATTGAAGCCTAATTTTTATACTAAGGCTATTATATTTGTGTTTATTTAAGAATTTTCACTCATGGTTTTCACCCCAAATCAAAATTTGTAACACATGGCATTTTTTAACGAAACTAATGAAAGTAAATAGAAAATTTTTAAAATATTAGCACTAAATATTAAATTTGATTAGATAATTAATCTATTTAAAAAAAGTAAATAACTTGTTACCTAATAATCTATTTAAAAATTGCTATTTATTTATTTTTCCCCATTTATTTTTTGTGCTACTTAGCCCACAGGATTCCCGCGCCATTGTTTTGGCGATAAATTGGGGGGCGGCGTTAGTCTATTCCAGGTGCCTACCAACCAATTAAGTAGACAATTTCAGCCAAAAAAAAAGTGTAGTTGAAATTGTCTACTTATTTTCATCAACCCTGTGACTTTATTTTTCGTTGGATTTACTCTAACAACTTTTGAACTTTACCAATTTGATTATTAGTTTCTAAACTTTTTTTCTTGACAAATTTTAAAATTTATAGAACTATTAGTCCTTCTTACTCAAATCCATTAAAGTTTAAATATTTTTTTTTTGGGTACATGACATACATTATAGTCCAAGGATATTACTAATCAAGTTTACTTAATTTCAATATAAATTTTATTAAATAAAATTATCAACAATACCTTCTTGGGCTAATAAAATACAAATCATGTAGTGCAAAAACATTCAAATTTTAATAGATTTAAGCAAGAACTAATAGGACCAAAAATTATAGTTCAGGGGTAGTTTAGGGACTAAAGAATTAATTTTAAAAATTTTAAGGCTTATCCATATAAAATGACCTTAGTATTAAACACAACCAATCAACCATACTAATAGAAGGCTGATCCCATTATAAGTTTAATAAAGTGGGATCCATATCCTATTAATGTGTGACGTTGGACACTGTTGATATTGTTTTAAAAAAAATGTGCAGACTATAAAAGGGTTTTGTTTAAATTAATCACCACATTAAGAACAAAGTTTCTGCACCTAACTCATGTACCTCCTTTTTGGAATTAATCAAATATTTGTGTTTTCGTGGCCCAAATGAACTCTACATTCGTATCCCTTTGTGGTTTCTTGCTTTCTATTTGTCGTGTATTTAACTTAACAATTTTTTATTTAAAGAAATAGAAACAGATGGTGATATTAGTACTAAACTTTTTTTTTTAATTTATCTTATTTTAATACTTGTTTAATCGCTACAAGGATGATACGGTAACCTTCATTCAGCTTATATATATTTTATCAAAAGATTTAAAAAAGATATATTGAATATATATATATATATAGAGAGAGAGAGAGAGAGAGAAAGAGTTTCTTATTATTTTCGTTTCCTTGGATAGACATGCACTACGCGACATTTCTTGAATTTTTTTGTTTAATGAACGATTTTAATTGAACTTTAGGCCGACATGCACGTAGAATAAAATGGATGGATGCCTTTGCCAAAAAAAAAAAAAAAGTTGGACTTTGCCTAATAATAGTTGCATTTATGACCTAATTAAATCTTATTAATCGAAGAAAACTAAAATAGAAAACTTTGGAAACAATTAACACGCCAAGCAATCCCCGTTAGGGGTGGGTACAAAGAATATGGATATGGGGGTTAAAATTAACCCTTACATGGATACAGGATGATGGTGGGGAAGCTCCCCCATACCCTCATCCACTCTATTTATATTCATACTTATTATATATAAATTCATAATTTGAATTTTTAGTGTTTTATTGTTTTAGTTTTTTATGAATTGATTTATAGTTTTTTGGAGATTGAATTTTTTTTAAAGATTTTATTTCTATTTTCAATTACATTTGTAATTATGTTGTTAAATTTTGTTAAAACTTTAATGAAATTTGTTTTTATTTTTTATAATTTTTAATGGGTAAATGGGTATGGCACGGGCATAACACACCCAGTGAGGATTACCCTCTCCCACACTCGTGTTCAATTAGGTAGGTATGGGGATGGGTAGGAGGGTAAAAAGAGTGACGGGTATGGGGGTGAGCGAAGTATACTCATCCCACCCCACTCTATTACATCCTTAACATAACTCTATTTATTTTATTGAAAAATAGTTATATGTATGTTATTTCATTCCTATAATCATTTTATACAGCCTAAAAAAAAAAAGAAGAAATCTTCGCATTTTGACTTAGATAAGAAAGTTATGAACTTTTCGAATTTAAGTTTTTAATAGCGAATTAGAGGTGCGAATAGGAAAATTGGTTTCCTTTTAATAAAAAAGATTATAAAAAAAACATTTGAAAATTTTTAATTAGACTGTATGCTCCAAATATAAATTTAATTTTTAAACGCGCTTACAGGTCTTTTGTCATTTCAAAGTGACTATAGTTTTTCACCTGTATGTTTAGATAATTTGCTCAATATTAGTTGCATGGGTGTTCCCATCTTCAATTCTTGCTTTCTTCAAAACCTCAAGGTGTAATAATAATAATAATAATAATAATAATAATAATAATAAAGAAAGAAAGAAAAAAAGAAAAAGGTGAAAATATCCAAAAATCTCATGTGTTTAGCCAAAATTTTTATTAATCCTCTATGTTTGTACAATCAGTCATAACGACCCTCTGAATTAATTAATTTTTCTAAATGCCAAGACTGCCCTCCTACAAAAAAATGGGCTCTTTTTCTTTGGTATATTTATAGTTGTGATCATCAATTCTTCCATTTTGATAATTTATGTAATTATATGGATTATATTTATTTGCACAAATGCTTCCGCCATCCCCACTCATTAATATATAGAGGTCAATAAGCATATCTTGGGTTGGTATAGAAATGGAATCTGCAATAGTTGGAGATAAAAGATTCGAATGAGCAAACATAAGTAAACGAACTTTTACTTGAGCCTCTAAAAATAAAGGTATATGAACAGCCATTTGATCGCCATCAAATTCTGCATTGAATCCCCTACAAACTAATGGATGTCAACAAAATTGCATGTCCTTCTACTAAAATGGGTTGAATCTACATCAAATACTATAAAATAATTAACTAGGCCAATTAATGACAAAATTATCGTTAAAAAGCTTTGTTTGTTATCTCTTGCAGGTGATAGGTGGGGAGGCGGCTTTTTGTACCCAGATCTTTTGGTCATTGCTTATAGCCAAACAACGCTCTTCCACAACAGTCGTTCATGCTCCAAACCAACCATCTACAACATCAACTACCCTGTGCTCTTGTGTTCTCTCTTGACGATCGTTGTCCCTACACTCATGCGCCATCTCTTGACAATAAAAGAGGAGAAGCAAAAAATATGACTTTTCAGTATTTGGAATCAAAAAACTTATGATGTCAAAATGATTTAAAAGTTTTTGTATAAGTATTAAAAATATTAAATGAAGTCTTTAATATCTAATTTAAACTTTATTATAAATTTTAAAATTGATTTATTCAAAAGAGCTTTTATCAGAAATCACATTTCTTTAGTTTAACGAGTCATCTAAGCACTTCCTTGATGCTGATGTTGACAGCAAAGTAGCCTTTTAAAAAGCCTCTAATTTTATGCCACTACGACCTGCATTACCAGGAGCACCATGTACACTACTACTAGTATTTATTTTTACCCAATCAAACTACAATTGAATTTTGTGGTACAATTTAAAAAGTATAAAGAAAAAGCTCACAATGATGATCTTAATTAATTAGTATTAAAATTTGGAGATAAGCAAAGCAAAAACGTAGCTGCCAAAAAATCTATATCCTAATAAAAATATTGCTTAGTAGATCAATTAATTGATAAGCATCTCCAAGAGTGAAGAAAACTTGTTTTGACAGTTTATCTATCATATAGGTGGTTATTTATTTATAATTTATTTGCAAATTGATATAAGTTAAGTTATCAATGGAGTTCAGTATATTCAAGATAAGTAAATAATAATAATTAATTTTGATTAATGCTTGATTAAGTCACTAGTTTATGCATTGTTTTCAGCCAATTAGTTATTTATGAAAGTGGAGATTTGTTACTTGGAATAGAAAAATGAATGACATAGATAATGGCAGGTGTCAAAATTTTAAAGGATATATATATATATATATATATATATATTAAAAAGTTTAGATAATGCTAACAGAACGATTACGTTTAATGGCTTTTCGTAGAAAAAAATATAGATCTTTAACCTTTCTAATGTTATTGGCTTTCACAATATAGATGAAGATATATAATAAAATTTTATACCATTCTGTAGAAATTATGTTCTGTTTGTAAATGTCAAACAATTGATGCCAAGTAAGGATATTATATTTGTATCCGTGTGGTTGTTTATTCACTATGAGTAATCAATGAACTCGCACTGATTGCTAATTCTTTCCTAATTACTTATTTCTTTCACATGATTTCATAATACAATTAAACCCTGATAAATTAATCATAATAAAATTCTTTTTTCTTTTTTTTGACGGTCCTGATTTGGACCAATGGATAAATTAGTAAATTCAGTAAATTGATAAGATAATACATGAAAATAAAACCGTTAAAGATTTCAATATGTCCTACTAATAATATAATTACTAATAAATTGACAATTTTCAATATATATTACATCGACGACGATGCTCTCTGATCGAGTGTTGTTTAATTTTGCTTTTTTTTCTTAAAGTTGAAGTCGTGGAGGATCTCATCTTTGATTTTTCGTAATGCGGTAAGAAATTTTGGTGTACTTTTTTATATTGTAGTAAGAAATTATTCAGTATCATTGTCATTTTGAGGGCTTATTTGTGTGAAATAACTGACTCCACAACAGAACTAACGTCTTCAACTTCGTTCTGTTGATTGTTCCTATATGAGTTTAAATCTTCGAACTCGTATCTCTTTTTTTTTTTTTTTTTTTAATTAAGGATAATACGTAACATCCATTTCATTACGATTATGTATTTCGTTTATTACATGTTCACTTTATTGTGACTTCTTTTTCTTTGCAATTTGGTTCCTTAAAAATTAATCAAAATCATGTGTAGAAAGATAAATGAAAAGATTAGCGAGCTGATAACCATTTGTGTGTAAGAGGGGCCCAAAAAAAAAAAAAAAAAGGCTTAATGCTTTGTTCTTCTTAGTGTTAAAAGGTCCAAATAAGAAGCCCTTTAGAGAGAGGAAGAGATAAGGAAAAATAAATAAATAATGTATAAACTTACATGAGGCCGAAAGATGAAAACAAGATAAAAGGGCTTAAAGATATGTCGAGGTTTTAAATCAGGATTGGAGAACTTAAAGCAAGGTAAAACCCATTTTCTTGTTCTCTCTGAATACTACTTAGTTGATATTCTGTCAAGTACTTTGTGGATTTGCTAACTTATAGGTTCTTTAAAACCATATTTATAATCTTATTTTGATATCATGACACGTAAAATTTGAGGTTGTGTTCGTATATTAAATAATCTCTAAATTATATACTTGATATTAAATTGGTTCATGACTTTTGATTTCAAATATCACATTATTCCAAGCTTTTGTTGTTACAAAAATAATTGTAAGGATTTATTTTTTTTTTTCCCATCACTTAAAAAGTTTCTTTCCTTAAATGCCACATTTTCCCGATGACAGTATAAACATATCTTCCCCTAGTGTTTTAATTTTTTATTTTTTACTAAGTATAATTCTCTCATTCTTCTCTCTCTCCCTTTTTCTTTCTTCCCCCCACCACAACACCAACCATGCAATGCTCGTCGCTGTTGATCCCACTCGTTGACACCGCCGTGCATTTTCCCAACTCCTCATCCCCTCACGATGGGGATCTAGAATAAAAGTGTTGATGAGCAAGGGCCAACTCTCCGAGTTTTTTTTTTTTTTTTTTTTGTTATTTTTCAAGTAAACTGGTGAGATAACACCGGTAATACAGTAGACTAATACGTGTTTCGCAGATGACTACTGTTGGTTCTAAAGTAAGGTCAATTTCTATGATTCATTCAGATTAATATCCTCTCTGACAAAAATTACATCATGCATAGGAAGAAGAGAAAAAGAAAGAAAGTTGAATTCAGATTATAATAAAACTTGCAATAGTCTCTCTATATGGATTCTCGAGATTCGAAAATTGTCGAAGAAATCAGACAGTGTACCCCTCAAAATCCATGTGGATCGAATTATGCCATGCCGAACACGTCATATATACAATATAACTTGAATTATTATCATTTATAACCGTAAACTTTAAAATCACTTCACTTTATCTAATAAATTTTAAGAATTGTCATTTTACCAGTTAAATTTTAAATTTAACCCCCACTTAAATCTTTTATTAAAATTTAAGTTAAAAAAATAAGAGAAAAAAGTGAATAAGTAGTCATGGTTTTTTTTTAGTAGAAATCCTAATAAATAGACTTAATAAGTCTTTTTTTTTCTTTTTAACTGAAATACTAATAAAACAGGTAAAGTGAGGTTAAATTCAAAATTCAAAAGATAAAATGAAAGTTTTTAAAAAAATTCAAATAATAAACTAGAAGTGAATTAAAAGTTTGGAGGGTATAAATGAAAATAATCTATAAAATTTTTATTTATAGGAGAGGGATAATTGTATCCTAAATTCTTTAGGGTTTTATTTCTCCTTCTTTCTCTCTCTCCCTCCTTTCTCTCTCTCCCATGTGGAGGCTGCCCCTCCAACCTCTTGACCATCGTCATCTCTGTTTAGCTTAATGTGATCACATTATCTATAATATTTTTATTGGAACATATATATATGTGTGTGTGATTTGGATATATTTAGCACCTGTTTTTTTTTTTTTTTTTTTTTTTTTTTTTAAGTTTACTTTGCTATTTGTGTAGTGGATTTAAACCTATATATAATCCAAACATGAACCATGATTATTACGTACCAAATGAGCATGTTTTCATATACTTACCTATGTGTTAGATCTTCTATTCAAAAATATAGATATACACACATATATAGATAGGTGCGTCAATACAAATCTATCATATATTTTGGAACACTTGATAGAAATGGAAAAAAAAAAAAAAAAAAAAAAAGACTGCGTTGGTAAAAAGGTGTACCTGTTAATGGTGTAACAAAAATGAACTGAAAAACATGATCTATTGATGAATAGTGATGGTGTGAAGTAATGGATAAAAAAGCTTAAGCATCCATTCATTTGGATGAACTACTAGAGTAGTTTATTATTGTAACGAGTAGATTTGTATTATTTAATTATTGGACTGCAAGTAAATGTTTTATTATTTCAAATAATTTAATTCAATCGCTAAATTTTAATTTTTCATTTTTTAAAATTCTATACTATTTCATTTTTTTATATGCACATAATTTGAATGTTATCTTTAATAAAAACTATCTAAGTACGCATTTTACATGTGTTTGGTGTGTCCACTAAGTCGGTTTACAGGAGTAGACTAGGTGGAAAACAATGATTTTATATATGTAAGCTGAAAAAAAAATGGAGAAAAAAGAAAAGAAAAGAAAAGCAGTTGGGGCAGGAAAAGAGCAATTAATTGGGATAAATTAAACATTTCTCTGATTATGAAGAAATATTATTGTTGGGTTTGGAGACGCTGCAAATAAATATAGCAGTATCAGTTGATAAATGAACTATAAATAAAGATTTTAAATCACATACTCAATACGGCTTATTAAATACAATGCAACATATAGTTTTATACGATATTTAATGGGCTGTTTGGAGATTTCATTGTATATAGTGTTTTGCAGTCTTTTTTCCAATTCTCCATTTGAGGTGGATTTCATTTCCAAATCCACTTTTTCAAAATTTTACTCCTCACATTTCTTTTTCATTTACTTTCTTAATTATCAAATCAAAATTACACATATAACCAACAACGCTTATTCTAATTATTCTTCCATAAACCGCAAAAAATAACAACCAACCTTTATCAAAATTGTTAACCCCAAACCCACATTCCCAAAACTCAACTCAACAAAAGATGGGCAGTTTTCAAGTCAAGTCACCACCATCAACTGAACAAATAACTGAGGTCCACAACAAATTCAGCAACAAACCAGGTATCGCATTTTGAACTCTTGACTTCAACCAACTTGCATTTTGATAATTTTTCTGAACCATTCCACATTCTCTAATTTTTACCACTACTGATGCAGGAAGAAGCAAATTTTTTTCTTTCTTTTTTTTTTTTTTTTTTTAACTTCCTAAATCAACCGCCTAAGGACTTTGATCATATACAGGACTCTAATGCAAACTAAAACCTTCAGCAGCCAAAACACACTAGTTCTTCTTTTTATCTGATTCGGGTAAACGTCTTACCAAACAAAGAACAAATAAAAATTATAAAAAATAAAAAACACTAGAGATTTCCGAAGCCAAATATGTGTTCTCCAGTCGGACCAGTCCATACATTTTCATGCTTGCTCGAAGGCAGGGGAATTGTTTTTTTCTTTATTAAATCCATTTGTGACAACGCTTCTCCTGTTTTTGTATACCACCTTTCACCAACGTTACAATCTATTACAAATAAGGCTATAGGATCTCATTCTTCTTTTCAAATTGGAATTTCGACTCTTCTTATCTTGTTTAAAATTATCATTCACGCCTTACATCCCCTTTTTTTTTACAATTCTTTGATTGATAATATCGACTTTTTTATTTTAATATTCTTTTATGGGCACTTCTACTAACCCCCACTTTTAAATTGGAGGAAATTTCCCACACAAGATGTTAACCGTTAGATTAAATGACATAAATATTTAATAACAACAAAATGATCCAACGGTTTATATTGATCAAGGGCATGCAAGGGTAACGAGGGGTACGGAGAAAAAGTTACCGGTTAGCAACCGGCTAATTAAAAAAAAGTATCTTACACTTTTTTTTTTTTTTTTTAATGTATGGCTTCCGTGAGAATCAGCGAAAAGGAGATCGTGGAAGCCAAACCCTTAACAATGGAATTGCTAAAGCGAATGGAGGGAAAGTTGGTGCTCTTCAATTGTAAGGTAGGCCATATTTCCTCCCCTGTAACAATATCTTTTTTTTTTTTTTTTTTCGTGAGATAATTTCCTGCATGTAGTACTATAGGATAATTTTATTTGGGAGTTGGAATATAATCTTGAAGGAATTTGGAGAAAAGAAGAAGAAGTTGTTTGGTAGCAGATGACGAAATTCTATGGGTAGGAATTTTCCGGGGGAAAAAAAAAAAGAAAAAGAAAGAAAAACCCCCCATAAGAGATGAGTGATGACTAGATGATGAGCTGCCATTAGAAGGGATTATTTTTTTATTTTTTTATTTTTTAATAAAAAGAAAGAAAAACTCCCAATAAGAGATGAGTGACGACTACATGATGAACTGCCATTAGAAAGGAAAAAAAAAAAAATTTAAGCTTTATAACTAGACTATGGAATGGTATCATGGGAATTAAAAAAAAAAAAAGGAAAAAGGAAAAATGGCAACATATTATGAAATGGTCGTGTAGGGTGTGGTTTATGAATTTTTTCACCATAAATAAAGAATGACATGGATTGATCTTTCATTTTGGGTAAGATGAGGATTGAAGTAGAAAGAGTAAACTGAATATGTTGCAAAAAATATGAAAGAAAATATGAAAAAATTAGATGATGCTGCTCTTGAACTTGAACGACAAATATAATTCTTAGGATCCAAATGTCAATATGCAGCCCTTTAACGGAAAAAAAAAATAAAAAATAAAAAAAAGGTTCTGATGGCACTATGTAAGTATTACATAGGCCTTCATGTTGGTTACTATTAGTTCGTTTAGTATTTGAATTGAATTTGATATGAGATGAAATTTTTAAGTTTGAGTTGATTGATTTTTTATAAAATAGTTATAAATTTTATTGATTTTTTATAAAAAATAAAAATAAAAATTAAGATGAAAAAATACAATTTAATTTGAGTTAAAGTTGAATGTAAAATGTGGGCTATATAATGACTGAACATTACAACTAAAAAGTAACAATATTATAGTAATTGGGATTGTAAATTACAATTCTAACCATCGTTCTTTTACTAACCTACCCTTATTCATGCCTATACATAATTTTTTATTTTGGAAGTTACTTAACTACCATTCCTCACATTATTTATAATACATTGACTTTGATGAATCTCCTTTGACTCACCCCAATACCGGCTGTGACCGGTTTTAAACTCAATGGGACAAAATTTCACGCTTGTGGAAATGTCCCACAATTTGGCATGTGGGATAGAAATTGCCTTCTTTCATTGACATTTAAATTTTATTTGGTATATAATTTTAATTATAATTCAACTATTTTTTTTATTTCAGTTTTTATTTTTTTTAATTAATAAAATTTATAATTAATTTTTAAAAAATTAATTAATTTTAATTTTAAATTTTTATCTCCAATCGACAAATCAAACGAAAATTTAGCCTTTTATACAATTTTTTATTGCCGACATTACTTACTTTTTCGTTGCCGTACAATAGAGCCACCGTGTGTTTGTGTACATATATATATATATATATATAAAGGGTCCGACAATGTAACATTGACTAATGATACACTCATGACATTGTTAATGTGTTATATTTTGTGTTGATATATATAATTTACAAAATTAGGTTCAGAAAAGAGATATGTTTAGTTAGGTACACATTAAATTATCCTTCAGGTGATCTGGTTTGATTGAATAATACTATTTTCTTCATTCTTGCTTAAGTAATTTTACGTTTACAAGTTGGCAAAATGATAATTCTGTTCACTCCAAAAAGGAAAACAAAAGGTGTAAACCCGCATTGTCTCGCATTAATGATTCTACATGTTGGGTCTCAATATAATGGAATGAGGAATAATACGAATCAAAAAATCTCTATAAGAGATACCACGAGTAAAAAATATATATTTGCCTACGCGGTAATCTAACTTCAAAAAGTCTATCATCTACATAATATTTTGTAAACTTGACCATATTTAAAATTAAGTTCTTATATTAGTTCCTTTTGAAAAGAGAAGGAGGAAAAAAAAAAACGTTTACTATAAATAACTCACGTGGTGAATCTAGATTTTTTGATGGACGTTCTAAGTTGGAACCTCTACTTGGACTCATCAAACATATGTTGTCCTAATGGTTTCCACCATGTAGCAAACTTAAAGTGGATTTAATAAAAGGTCTTTTCTAATAAAATAAGATAAATCCAAATAATTCTATTAATTGGAAATTAAGGATAATAATCTTTATTTATAGTCTTTCTCATAAAAAGACACTACTATAGAGTAACAGACTTTATTACGAACCATTGTCTAAGCTCCTATTAAAAAGACAGCACAGAGATTCATATAAAAAATATCATGGTTTTCAACGATAATTTTAGTAAGATAATATTCTACCACGGTTTCCAGACTGAATTTTTGAATGCTTGTAAAGTATACCCAACAGCTAGTTTAGCCTTGTTTTTCATCATAACCAATTTTATTTTATTTTTCTTAAAAAAGCACAAGAAATAAATTGTATATTACCAATTCCTAAAAAATAATTAAAAAAAAAAAAAAGCATTATGTTTTAAGCCATACATTGACAAAAAGAGTAATCTGATGAATATTAATGATATACTAATTATCAATATTATCCATACAACTTATACCAATATAAAAAAACGCGTAGAAGGTTCACACACTTTATTATGTATGTATCTGTCTAAAGGCCAACGGCTAGTTGAGCTTTGTACTTCATTATAACGATTAAAGTTTTTTTTTCCCCCCTCTTAAATATTAAGCAAAACAAATAGATTATTTGATATTAATTTCTCAAAATATAATTAAATGTCAATTGTGTGTCTAACGGATAGTTAAGCCACATATTCAATAAAAAGAGAAATATAATCAAATATAGCTTACATTATTAAGGTGGTTAGTTTGACATACAGCTTTGTAAAAAGGTCAATCTCTTTATTAGAATCCGCACATTTCTCTCTCTAGTTTTTTTATTTTTTATTTTTTTTATTTGCTGTTTTCTTCTCTATAAGTCTTTATGGTTACTTTGTTTGCAATATGTCAGCGGGGGACATACACACATGAATGTATATTTCTTGGAGGCATCCATCAATTTTTACTTTGATTTTTCCCTGTCTTGTTCTTTAGCTACGTTACAATTTTTATCTTATTACTCTGTACAAATAATCCTTGATGAACTTATAATTCCAAAAAAAAAACCCAGCAATTTGTTTATTTACTACAGCAATTCAGCCAATTTACACATATTGTACATTTCTTCACTTGAGTTTTTCTGCTGAAGCACATATTGTACATTTCTTCACTTGAGTTTTTCCTCTTCTTCAGCAGATTTCAAGTTCTTAATGAATACAGTAAGTCCTTCCTTATTCCATCTCCAATAAGCTTCATTGATGTTCTTGTGATCACTATTAGCAAAAACCACGTCACTTGTAGGATCGGATTTCTTCTTCTTCGGAAAATTCTTACCAGTACCAGTCGCCATCATCCAGGCGACTTCTACAGCATCGACGAGAACGGTAAAAACATTTATCGAAGCGTAAGTCGTCATCAGATAATCTCCATAGCCATCGGTTTTACGCTTCTCATACTGGGGCCTAGTTGGGGTCTTAGGCTTTTCGATGTAGATATGAATCGCCTTCACCGAACCGGAGAGAATAGCACGGCTGATTATCTTGGTTGTAGCCGACATACGGATCACCCTCAAGAGTCCCGAGTGCTTGAAATCAGTGGCGGTCCAAGGCGATCTTCCGGGGACATGGCCAAGTTTTGAGAGTGTTGAATGAGCCAGTGGTTCAATTCTGGAACGCATTCTTTGCCAAAATTGTGGTACATTGTCTTGTAACGGGCAATCTGTTACATAATTTATGTTGACAGTTTGTCAAGTAATATTGTAATGCAGTGATCTGTTTAGGATCAGTGTTGGCTTTGTTTCTTAATTATTTTCGGGAATTCTTGATTCTGTCAATACTTTATACCAAAAATTTCTATTATTTTTATTGCCGGCACAATCAAAATCTGTCGTAACAAAGTATTACTAGAAAAATAATAATGTTAAAAGACATCATAATCATTTAATACCATACACTAATAGATAGTGGGTCCTATGATATGCGACCATAAGTGGAACTTGTTTTCAATTTATTATGTTATTTTGAGTCCCACCAAAGCATTTTTCATGGAAGAAAATTGAGGGAGAAATTCTTATAGAAAAATGTCTTCGGTCATCAATAGTATTTTAAATACTATAACTAATAATTGAAAAAAAAAACTTAGTCTCACCTATAGATCTTATGTAACTGGAACTTGTTCTATATTAGTGTGTGATATTAAGTACTAATATTGTTGCCCTTTAGCGTTTCTCTATGCAACAAAACAATTAAGGGAAAGAGAGAGAGAGAGAGAGAGAGAGCCAATAAGGTAAAAAAGAAAAGAAAATGGTAATAAGTTTTTTACCTTCTCCGCTCTCACTTAGGTCTTCAAAGTGACCAAACTTGAGAAAAACCCTTTCAAGAGTGTCTAGAACATCTGTACTGCAGGTAGGAGGGAACTGGAGGCCGTACAACAGCCCCGAGATGGCGAACACGAAGGTCCTTAACGCCAATCGGATGACCGGAGCATCCCTTGTTAAGGGCCACTGAAGCTCACCCAATACACAAACACACATCAACAGAGAGCAGTATTGTGTTGCTTGCACTAGCAGATTGACGGCGAATCCCCCCGTCCTTATGAATCTTGCCGTTTTTCCTTCATCATAATCCATTAATATCACCACCGCGCAATGAAAATTGAAAAGCTCCCTTAGATTTCCTTTACAAGCACAGGAGATTGAGCTTGGCATTGTTTACCAAAATAGGTAAATCCCTGCAGAAGTGCAGTAGAGACCAAGTGCACCAGAACCAACTAAAATGGAAAAACCCAAAAATAAAAAAATAAAACATGTGTTTGATTTCTTTAATTTTGGGAAGATTGTAATCTTTTACTGGTTATTATATATGAAGATGTATATCTAGAATTTTTAATTGGAAACTATCCACATGTGATTTAGATAAAACCCACTTTTCAAAAAGAATTTTACAGTGTCTTCTCTTACAAAAATGTTAATCTACTGTTTCAGTTATGGATTTGATAACCTATAATGCAATGGGATCAAGATTGTGTACAAATGAGCAGGCCCAGTTTATCTGTCTATGTGTTAGATCTACTATTCACATATATATATTTATATATGTGTGTGTGTGGCATATATATATATATATATATATATATTGACACACACATATAGATAGGTGCGTCTATACAAATCAACCTCATATGTATGAGGAATGTGTTCGGAAGACATGATAGAAAGATGAAAAGGGTAAAAAGAATGTGATGGTGGAAAGGTACCTGTTAATGGTGTACTTCGGATACAGAAGAGAGGATATAAAAACAAAAATGAAACTGATCAATTAAAGGTGTGATGCCAAAATGAAGAGAAGAGTACTACTGAGGGTGTGAAGTACTAGATTAATAATAATAAATAAATATAAATATAAATAAAAAAGGCTTATAAATATAGAGGGAGAACTGAGACAAAGGGACGAGAAATATTTGTTTTGACTCATTTTTGCCAAGTTCCTACTACTTGTGTTGGGAGAGATTAAATCAAATCATTATTTTCCTTTTTTAAACATATTACCTTTTATTAGAATAATATATTACCTCTTTTTGTGGTCAATTGTATGGTAAAATATTTTACTCGATCGGTTAAGAAATCTTTAATTACCATATGCTGGGCATATATAGATACCTTAATTTATCTATTTCGATATAAACTATAATTGTTCGAAAAATATCTTGAGCTTTAGATAATCACGAATGATATAACTAATAAATTATATGTTCCTCCTCATGTCAACATATCTTATCGTCTAGAAGGAATTATGCTTTTTTTTTTTTTACAAGTAGCTATAAGGTTTGATATGATTTTTAATTGCCATCCCATTGTTAATGGAGACTTTTGCTTCTGTTCGATAAATGATGAATGAAGCTAATTTAATTGGTTAATCCATTCACTTCATCAATAATCGGCAAGTACAATAGTATTAATGATGACTCTTTATATATATCATGTGTGTCTCACTAGTGACTTTAAAAAAACTTCAAGAATATATATATATAAATATATATATAGACGGGAAAATTAATCGACAAAGTTCTTTTTCCATTGCAGATTTATCTATCTTTTTCTGATCAAGTGGCACGCATACAACCCACAAATTAAAATCTTCTTAGCATAATATAATTTAATAATCACTTACAAATATTACTAGAAACAACTTCTTTCGAAGTGCGCAAAATGAACAAATAGTTTATTTTCGTTTGTTCACTGACACTCCAAAATGCTTATTAATTAGCTTCTATCCTATATCTATAGCATTTAAAATTTGCATTATTTTCATGGTTTATTTTGCTTTTTATTAATGTGACATGTTTTGACATCCAAAGACCATTATTTCTTCCTGATGTTGAAATCTGCAAGTGTGATTACCACATTAAATTTACTACCTTATTAGGCAATGTTATATATATATATATATATATATATAATATTGAATTAATAGCTTTAAAGAGATTTGTTGATGACAGCATGAAAAATTAAAAAGTAACCGTTTTTATTAAGAATCTGTTGAAACGGTAATTATTAAGCAGCACATGCAAACAAGCCAACTCAACCTTGAACAGACAACATATATAAAAAAAGTTGACTATTTGAATGCTTTATATACATATATATATATCTGTATATATATATATATATACACTTACAAAACTGTCAAAATGCCAATTATATGACAAAAGATGCATATATATAATTTCGTATATTCATATTCAGTTCAGGTTGTCTCACAATAATGTCCCACTGTGAGTGGGCCTCTTATTATGAGATCACCATTAAGTACTCTATGAGGTTGAATAGAATGTTAAAGAATTTGGGAGGTGGAAAACTGTTTTGGTATAAAAAATGGAATATAATAGAGAAAATCAAAAAGATTTGAGGCGTAAGAATTACTTTTTTTAAGGTTTTATTTGTCCACACTATAAATAGTTTGTTATCGGGTGTTTTTAGCAAATTATCTCTAAGATACAATAAACTCACGAATTTAATAAGTAGCAATCTTATTAAATTCCAAAACAAGATATTAAAAATAATATCAGAAACTAGAGTTTTATTACCTTTGATATGCATGTTCATGAAGCATTACAACAGATACAACAATCGCACCTTTTTAAATTAAAAATGTGTATTTTCAGTAAAAAAACGTATTTATTTCAACAGACATACCTGTTGGTCATCAGAATTAATTATGACCGTTAGATTGAAATAATTCAATTAACAGTTTAAATTAAATCTGAAATCATTCAAATTTGACCGTTAGATCGTGTCCAAATCAAATCAACAGTCCATATTTAATTTGAAAAACACTGTATTGAAAAGAGAGTGCTCCTTGACTCCTTGCGACGATAACGCCCAATCGCCCTCATGCGCGCATGTGTGTGGTGGTGCATAATAGTAGCATAGTCCCCAATATACACTAGTAATCCTTACACTTTACTTGTTTCATTTTATATCACTATATTTGCTTATACTTTTCTAATATGGAACTTTTGTTTCCACTACCCAATGGTAATATAAGATATATCTCTTACATAGAATTGGTTTAAAATTATATATACATATATAATAAGAGACAAATTTGTTAATGGCGTGCAAATAAGCCAACTCACCCGTAAAGAGACAACAGATATATTAGAAAATTATGCCCTAAAGTTTAATTTATTTTTGTTTTAACAAATTTTACAAATGCTAGGGAGGGGACTTGGCCGGTTGGTTTTTGTTTCTGATGTTAGGGTTAAAAAAAAAGTATAAGTACTCTTTTTTCTAATATCATTGGATTTTACAACAAAGGCTTTTAATGAAACTTATTTCCGAGTCTGGTTTTCAACGGCTTAGTTCCGGTTGTTCCTTATGACTTCAGTTTCTGCTTGTTTTGGACCTCAGGATGGCCATTTCTTTCTTTTCGGTTAGTTATTCTGGTGGGTGGAGTTTGTCTTCTTCTTCTTCTTCTTCTTCTTCTTCCCCCCCCCCCCCTTCATTTATGTTTTTTTTTTTTTTTTTTTCTAAATATTATGAGGGGGGAGCGTAGTGTGAGATGTGGATGCTAGTATAGATGTCAACTTAATTAGGATATACTAGTTTTCCTAATATTTGTTGTTGCTTCATGCTATTTATACAAAATTTAAAAAAAAAATTGTCCAAATGCTAATTCTTTCCAAAAAGAAAATAACACTATTCAAACTGGAGACCCAAGATAATCCTGTAAGAGTTTGTTCAAAATTTATTAAACACGTAAGAAGAGACAAATTGATTTTTCTTTTTTTTTTTTTAATACACAAGCAAGCACACATATTTTCACTAGGCCGATCGACCACAAGAACCTTTAGGAAGTTGATCAAAATGGACCCTTAAGTAAACCACACTAAGTAATTATAATTTTCAGATAATTATTAACTTGAAAAAAAAATTCATAGACACTTATATACTACTATCCTCACGCTCCGTCAACTGGAAGAGACAAATCGATTCATGTCATGCAAATAAACCAACTCAACGTTAAAAGGCAACATACAGTTTAAATGTTACAAAGTTGACTATCTTAATGCTTTTATTGTAGTTTATTTTTTTCTTTTTGAAATCAAACTTGGTTTAGTTTTATTGATAACTCGAAACATTACTTCATACAGCATTAGAGACATACATTGGAGTCTCATTAAACCATGAAAAGTGAAAACGAAAATAAAAGCCGAACTGTGCTAAGACATGTGAAATTGATAACCACTGGAGTTGTTCCAATTAAGGATTAACCAAACTTTGAGCTGAAAGATTGACTCCTCATGTAGCCGACACCCTCAGAAGGGCACCACACTCCACCTCTTTGAGCAGATAACCCCGAATCAATTACAAATTTTAATCCTTACCGAAGTTCAAATCACCTTTTGTTTTAGTGAGGGCATATATTATAAAATAAAGTTTTCATGGTGTTTATAGAACGATAATCAATTTTTATTGGGTTAAAAATAATTAAAATGTATAGTTTTTTAAGATAAAATTAAAATAAATAAAACAAAAATTCACTTTAGACGGAAGCCCCCATTCATCACTCAGTCATGAATAGCTCCACCCCTGCATCCCAAAGAACAAGACAACTCCCCCGTAAAAGGGTGGAAATTACCGACAGCCAGCTTCGCCATAACACCTCTCACATTACCATCAGAAAAACTGAGAACATCTCCCATTCCTATACGGTTGGCAAAGCCAATGACAGTAGCATCAACCGTTAAGAATTAGCACCATAGCTAGCTAGCTAATTTTATATAACCGAGAGTAAAAATTTCGTAAAAGAAAATAAGCAATCACAAAACAGGTAAGTTTTATACAGATTTGCTTTAATGTGAGACTACGTCTTGTTTTAACGGCTGCAGTAAGTCACTATAATGATCAAAAAGTTTATAAGAGAAACTGCACACCCTTATTCTCTCTGTGAATTTTTCTTTAATCTCTCTAATAATAACCCTAATGACGACACCCTTAATTAATTAAAAAAAAGATTAGGACATCCAACTTAAATTACAAGTGTAAAATCCTCAAAATGTTCTTAATGATTAACATGTCTATATTATAGACCTTTCGGTGGAGGAGCTTCCCATCCCCCATAGTGACCTTACCACGAAAGTCGATCCACGTAATATCTCTACGTAAATATTTTTTCATAAGACATTAATATAACGGTCCCAATTTTCTCTTATTCTCTCTAATCTTCACATAGTATCAGAGCTCACAAAGTTCAAATGAGTAGTTTGATGAATCCAATACAAGATTGGTGATCAAAGAGAGCAGAGCATCTGACAGGGCTTGTGAAGAGTAAAAAAAAAAAAAACCTCCAATCCCCTATCATAAAAACATAACAACAATAATAATAAAAATAAAATATATAATATTATTTGGTCCCACTTAACAGGTTGACCTAAGTCTCAAATTTCTTTTATTCTTTCTAATCTTCACAGAACTTAATATACCAACATTTAGCTTAAAGCGCCGGCCCCGGCTCTGGCGAGCACCAACGATCTGATCCTGGGGGAGGATTTGGACGTTCCACGGGTTCCTGGGTATTCAGCGAACTCCACTTCAAGAATTTTCTGTTAGGAAGACACGTAGTGAAATAATTTTCTGTCAGGAATTTCATTTTCTCTTGAATTACTATACAACTACCATGTTATTTCAAAAATTTTAATTCCAAGCAAGCCATTCCTCACTTGAATCATTCATGCTAATTAAATGAAAAGAAACGGTTAGTGGTCAGTTTGTATAATCTCTTTCATCACGCCTTAATGTTTTCATGTATGGAGGGAAATGTGAAAGTGTGTGTGTAGTGAAAAGAGAGTCCTAGACGTTTAATTTTTGTTTTTCTAATTTTTTCTTACTAATTCACGTAACAAATGAGTTATCATATGCTCCTAGATATCGATAAAATTTAAGAGATTTTCAAGGGTATTCCTATCAGTATTAATGCTTGTTTTTAAGTGATTAATATATCGTCAAACTCACATACAAAAATATATATATATATATATATACAAAGCCGCATAGTCTAATATAAATATAGCTTTTTAAAATAAATCCCTATGATGTAATTTATTTGACACTACATAATAGAAATCTTGAACTTTTAGATAGTAATTAACATGAAAATTTTTTAAATATAACAGTAATTTATATGTGACGTTAGTTCGTATTAAAAAATTGAAACCGTTATTATTATTTAAATACAAATAACACAAAACTCATATTTTGGGTTTATTTAACTCCCATTCCGCAGAAATTTGAGCGCACAGAAACCAGAATACATTTTTCCTTTGAAAAAAAAAACAAATAAAAGAAATCAGAATACATTTTAAACCATAACACGCTTTTACGCTTGATTGTGCCTCATCAAAAGACTACAATTGATCAATAATTATCGAATTACAACTTAATGGTTAGTTTAGCCACGTCCTTACATTTGGATTTTTAATTAACAATGGCTAAGAAAAGAGCAAACATGAGTTCATAATATAAATTAAAAAATATATTAAGAAAAGGATAAAAATATATATATATTTTTTAAATGTTTGAAGCACAATCATGCTAAAACTATAGTTTATAAACTATTATATTGATCTGGATATGAGATCCAACTTCTATTAATACATATTACATGTTAGCTCTGTTCATTAAGGCTGTCCACTCTTTTGCATGCTCGTCAAAGTCCATCAGTTAGTGCCAAAATTACGCAAAATAATCATGGACAGAAAAGTAGTACTTAAAGAATATCTTGAAGCACTTTATTAAAGTGAAAATGAAAAAAATTGACGCATGTACGGTATTTTCTTCCACAAAGCAAGGGCAACAAGAATCAAGTTGGACCTCATCATAATGCTTTGACAAGTCCATGTAGGTCAATTTTAGTAATAAAAATAGGAAAATTTGTCAAATCAGGAAATCACGTGCTAAAGCCTAACCCCCTTTTCTATTTGAGTTCCACCAGAATAGTTATAAATTATTAGAATTGATATTTTTAATACCACTCTAATTATATATTTCTAAATAAAAATAAAATATTATTAAAAGCCATTAATTATAATCTCATACTTTAAATATCAATTTAAATGACACTAAAATAAACATCTATTTATTTATAATTATAATTAATTTATAAAATAATACTTTAAACATCTGTCCATAATAAATAACAATTTACACATTTTATAAGTTAATATTTAAAAATTATAATTAAATTAAGTTTCTCCGACACTTTTTATAAAAATTACATTTATCAAAAAATATTTTTTGTTTGTAGTCACACGTCTCACATCAATCACAAGGTACTTGTTGACTTTATACGTCGTAATTTTCTAAGGAAGGCAATAAATATCTTCAACCGCAGCCCGTAACTCTATCACCATTCATCAGCACTTGGCGAATTGCGTCACTCCTCGTCCCAGTCTAAATCCATCGACACCTTTTTTTTTTTTTTTGGTTAAAAAAATCCATTAACCGCTTTGATAATGCAACAAAAAGAGTCAAGACATCTTCTTCTTTCACCGACTGTCTCTCCAAACACATTTTCAAACAAAAATCAGTAAACAAAAAAAAAAAAAAAATTCCCTGTTCCGGTGTGTTTGGATCCAACAAAGTCCCAACTCAATACAAATCCCGAGGATTCCAAGAGATCCGTGATGACGTCGGAGAGAGAGTCGTACGGACGGCAGGTGGTGGTGATAACTGGGTGCTCATCGGGAGGGATCGGGCACGCGCTGGCACGAGCGTTCGCGGCTGAGGACTGCCTGGTGGTGGCGACGGCGAGGTCCGCGAGGTCCATGGCCGATCTGAACGACGGCGACCACAGCGGCAGCTTCTTCCTGCAGGAGCTGGACGTGCGGTCGGAGGAGAGTGTGCAGAACGCGCTCTCGAATGTTCTGGAGAGGTTCGGCCGCATCGACATCGTCGTCAACAACGCCGGCGTCCCCTGCCTCGGCCCTCTCGCCGAGGTCCCACTCTCCGCCGTGCAAACCACTTTCGACACCAATGTTTGTGGTACTTTAGCTCTTTTTTTTTTTTTTTTTTTAATTGCTAGATTAATTTCTAACTTTTTAGTTGTGCAATTCTTTTTGGGTTGGAATAGTTTAAATTATTAAAAATATTATTATAATAATTATTTTTATTAATTTTTAGATAAAATTTATTATTAAAGTGATGTTAATTAATGAATTTTATTTAAAAATTTACGGATAGCACTATGTTAGTTACATTTAGGTACATTCCAATTTTAAAATATCATAGATTAAAATTACATAAAACTAAATGAACTATTTATCTTTTTTTTTTTAATTATTTAAACTTTTTTTTTAAAGAATGTTTTAGTTATTCTTTTTTTAGAGGTTATTTTAATTATTCTAGAACAATAATTCTTTTTCTTTATTTATCCTTTTTTATAAATTATTTTTGTTTTACTTTATTTTTGTTTCTGTGTTTTATTCTTATTATTATTATTGCCCTCAAGAGAAAAAGGTGCTCATTTCATGTATAAACATCATAATACCAGTTTAATAATTTAAACAAATTCAACTCGTAATAATATGAACTCAAACTAACGCAAAGTTAATACGTGGATCGACCTGGCACTTTCAGGTAGCGTTTTTAGGTGGTGGTTTTCCAAACAAAAGAGACGAGAGACATTTCTGAACAGTAGGATTGCATAGGCGGTGGCATCTATGTTTCTAGTTACCATGAAAATTGAACTTAGTTCTTTACGAAGAATAGGCCTGTGTAACAGTTTATACATGTGAAAAGATTAGTTATTGTATATTATATATTATTCACTGTCAATTATCCCCCACCTTTTTGTTTCAAATTTTATTTGGGTCTGTTTGATCCTACTCAACCAGTCTAAAGTAAGTCTTATGAACGTTTTAAAGTGTTTTTCTAGTCGCATACCGGTGAGAATTCTCTTTACTGTTCTGATCATGTTTTATTATTTCCTAGGTGCACTGAGGTTGATTCAAGTTGTTGTTCCGCACATGGCATCGAGGAGAAAGGGAAAGATAGTAAACGTTGGAAGTGTAACTGTTATGTCCCCGGGACCATGGAATGGTGTTTACATTGCATCGAAAGCTGCTCTGCATTCGCTAACGGATTCTCTAAGGTCTGTCGTCACTCTCTCGCTCTTCGATTTATTTCTCCTACAGCTGAACATGATCATAAGCTTGATTTAACTCCAGCGAGTGTATGTAATACCTGAAGCGAGCCATAGAGCTGCTTCGAGGGGATAGGCGAGGTTGAGGTTCCCTAGCGGTTAAGACCATACAGGAGTTTTATGCTCTCGGAATGTCCTTGGTTCACTGGTCTTTTTGATTTCCCACTTGCTCTGTGAGAATTGAAACCCCTGTTTGCTGTACTAGCCCCTGACCTGTGAGTATGCCTACACTGTCTCTGTTCGAGTGAGTTCCACTTCTTATATGCCTCTCCTGTTTCTGATCGAGAGATTCGAATAGCCTTCCACTTTCACTTAAAAGTACACCCTCAAATTATTATTATTATTTTTTTAATGTTTCCAAGTTTGTATAGAGCAGGCTGAAATACTTCTTGCCTGAAGAATGGACAGATGAAAAAAAAAAAAAAAAATTCCGGTTTTTTGGAAAGTGGTCGAGTGGATAATGTTTATCCCTGTATATGCTGTCCCATTTTATTGGACAAACTAAATTAAACTTCATTTCGTGCATTATTCATGTTCGAGTTACCTTTTCGCCATCTGCAAGTTGGACCTCAAACTTTCAATATTGACATTTAGGACTCTAAAATTTGACAATCCTTGGCAATGTAGTTTAATCGTAACATATATCGGTTCATGGATTGATGCCAAAGTAAAGGGAAAAAAAAATCAGGGTCCAACTTGCCAAACCCAAAAAAGTTCGGGTGCATTTTGTGCAAAAATAGTGGGCATTCCATCTGTTGGTTGGCTTTCGTTAGCTCTTGGACAACAATTGATAAATTGTTAATTTTAGGGATTCATTTGCTAAAATTTAATTTTCGAGGTCCCAAGTTTTCAAACACCCTGGAGTTCAAGGTGCACCAATGCAGAAAACCTTTCATTTTAAAGTGTTTGTGCTACGTCCTGACTTTGATTTGATTCTCTTATATCTGCTTCTGTCAGATTGGAACTCCGGCCCTTTGGAATCGATGTCATTTGTGTTGTGCCCGGAGCTATTAGATCAAACATCGGAAATTCTGGAATAGCTTCCTACAATCAGATGCCCGAATGGAGACTATATAAACCTTTTGAAGCCGCGATCCTTGCGAGAGCCAATTTGTCTCAAGGACCAAACTCAACACCCTCGGAGGTGTTTGCAAAGAAGACGGTCGCGGCTATTCTGGAGAAGAATCCGCCTCGATGGTTCTCCTACGGCCAGTTCTCTACCCTTATGTCCATCATGTACTACTTGCCACTCTTCGTTAGAGATTTCTTCTTAAAGAAGGCTATGAAATGTTGATTTTTGACGCCTCTCTGTTCCCTTCTTGTTCTTGTTTCTCACACATAATAACAGCAAGTGTCAGCTTTCTATTTTTTGAATCAATGTTTCCATAGAAGCAAGAAAGATGGTTGGATTCTACAATAAATTTTATGTACCAAAAGTCAACTTTTTTTTTCTTTTTTGATTTCTTTTTCTATTTCTAATTTTTTTTTTTTTAATTTTGAAACAAAAACTATGGCAATTAGTGTCAGAACACATCAATCCAAATAGGATCCATCTACTCCAAAGTTTCAATTCAAACACAACTAATCGTATCCACATTATCCATTTAAATAGTAATAGATACAATAATTATCTATTTAATATGATTTATGATACTTTTATGTGTTTATCATTTAAGAAAAACAAGTTTACTTACAAATTTCTAAACTTCAAGTTTTTGTATTTAATTAATTTAATAACTACTATTACTAGATCATATAAAATTAGGTTATCAAGGAAATAAGCTGTTAATCGTGTCAATTCATGTTAGCCAATAAACCCAAATACAACTTATTTATTACTCATGTAACCCATTATTGACTCAGACCCCGTTTATAAAAAACTCAAATCTTTGACTTTGTAATATGTTTTCATGTCGTGACCCAAATTATCAATCCTATTTGTAACCATTTGTAACTGTGCTAGAGCTCATCGTTGATTCACTAGTAACAGTTATTGTTATTCTATCAACCAAAAAAAAATTATAATAGTAAAAGAGTGAGTTTAGAGAGTAAGTTTCATAAGTAGAAAAAGTTTTCTTCAGCAATTCTTTTGGCTGAGGTCACTACTTTGGGGGGGGGGGGGTGGTGGGTTGCGAAGACCAAGATGGAGGTGGGGCCGAGAGCTTTCGGGGGGGGGGGGGGGGGGGACACCCCGGTCACAGGGGCCGAAACCACCCAGGTCACAGGGGCCGAAAACCCAAATATGGGGATCTAAAAGTGATCAATCTATTTAGTTTTTTTTTTTTTTTTTTATGAAAATGATTGAAATGATCAACAAATAAGAATTTAGAATTATCTCAGCTAAAAAAATGTAGAACAAATCGTCACTTTTGAAAGAGTTCAGGTATTATTAAGCCAATTAATCATATAATTATTATATAGAAATAATATTTTAACCGATTAATTATATCTAAACGGTTTAAAAATGAACTCTATTATTAGGGTATATAAATAAGACTCTATTATAGGTTTTTCCTTACTTTATATGGATAAAAATTTGATAGAGACTGTAATAGAATCTCATTGAAGAGCATTACGGATAATTATTATTTTATAAACCAGTACAATCAAAAATAAAGACAAATACATCACTTTTAATGCACACTTATGTACTCAATAAAAATTTATTAAATACAAAAAAAAATTAAAATGAAAAAAAACCCAAATTATCACAAAATTCAACCAATCCAACTAAAAACTAAGGAGGAGTTTGACATAATCATCTAAACTCCCCAACTCAAATTTTTTTTCATCTTTTTTTTTAAATTTTTATCTTTTTCCTAAAAAGTTTTTTTATCTTTTCTGAAAATTCAAAAAAATTTACTATTTAAACTTAAAAATCTCAACTCAAACTACTCCACCAAACACCCCCTAAATCTGAAACACCCAGAAATCGGCCCGCTACCGTCACCCACACTCGGTCATCAGAGAAGCCGCCGGAGAACGCCTGAGATGCAGACAGGCAAATCCGCCGCCCCACCCCCCCCCCCCCCCCCCCCCGCGGGCCCAAAGAAGGAACCAAGGCGGTGGAGACCGAAAACGAAGCTGGACCTGGCGGCGCTCTGCAAACCCTCGCGAGTCATCTACAAACCATCGTGCGCAGGTAACGGAGTTGGACCGGCCGGCGCTCTGCAAACCATCGGGAGCTCGTAACAGAGGTGGACCTGCCAGCGACTAGGCAAATGCAAGTCCAGCTCACATCGCGGACTCAAAACCCTCGGGAGCTCGTAGTGGAGCTGGACCTCCGGCGACTGAGAAAACGGAGCTGGACCCGCCAGTTACTGGGAAAAGGGAGTTGACCGCCAGCGACTGGGAAACGGCAAGTTGAGTCACACCGCCGACGAACTCATGACAGATTGAATCAGACTTTTTTTTTTCCACAAATCAGGTCAACATTTTGAAATAAGGATGCCTTTCTTCCTGGCAAAGATCAGATCAAGAATGAATAGCCTTGGGCTAAGAAAGCACCGTCAGACTAGTGCAGTGGAATAAAAAAAATCTGAAATAAATTGAATGATTGTGGATATACGAAACTATATTAACATTGAAACTATATTAAAATTGAATACACCTTATATCATAATCATTTATTTATTTATTTATAAAATTATTTAGAACTGTTGGATGGATAAGTACAACTTTTCTACGGTCTTTCCCAAAAAGTTTGCTCTCATCAAAGCCGCCCTCGCCCCTATCTCTAAACGGCAGGCCATGAGCTTACTTTGAGTATTTATGACTCTAATGGCAACTCGTGATAGGTGAATGACATGATTCTCGAGGAATTACACGACAGTCATGTAATGATGCATCAAATAGATGCAAGGGTTGATGACTCAGTGGATCTTTGTATGGACTGATTAAGTTCCCCACTGGGAGAGCTTTAGAGGGAACAAGGGTGGTCTCATAATGAGATATGATCCAACTCTCCCGATGGGACTTCACTAGGTACAATATTTTAACAGCTGCCCTTCACCTTTGGAAATGAAATCTTTTGATAACGGGAAAAGTGTACAGCCCTCAAAAAAATTCATAAAGAAAGAAAAAAGACGTAAGGATCCATTTTTGTAGGAATGGAATGAGTCAGAGTCAATTATAACATTGGAATTTCCAAGAGTTTGATAGAGTTCAAGATTATTTTTGCGCCGATGACATAGCACGTTCTTCTAGGCAAACCATAGACTCATAATTATCAAACAGTCCCATCCACATACCATCGATATTATTTTTTGTTCTCAAAGAAGTTTTATCCTTTTTTTTTTTTTTTCCATGTTTATCAACACATAGTAAGTATTACATATCATTTGTATATTTTGAAAACGTTTTAAAATTTGTTCTTGAAAATGTTGTTTTTAGCGCATAATATGTTCTAAGTTGTTTTAGTTTTTTTTTTTAATTTACACCATCATTTTTTTTAAGTGGATATTTTAACTAATAAATAAAGACTTACAGGCAACAATATTCTAATGTGGATAATTTAAAGATTGATTAACTAAAAGTTTAATAAAAAATATAAAGAAAAGTAGATAAAAAACTTGTATTTTAAAAATAATCAAATTAATGTTGGTTATAATATTAAAACATAAGAATAAGCTTTAAGTTTGAACAAATTATAAACATTCAAAAAAAGAAAAAAACGTGAGAC
The DNA here is from genome assembly GCA_025413025.1 of Ficus hispida. Classification (NCBI taxonomy): domain Eukaryota; kingdom Viridiplantae; phylum Streptophyta; class Magnoliopsida; order Rosales; family Moraceae; genus Ficus; species Ficus hispida. The sequence continues at coordinate 3,059,249 of CM046365.1, forward strand.
TTAATTTCAAATTCAAAAAAAAAAAAAAATTAGGAGCTCCTGAACAACTTCATTAAACTAGCAAACATAATCCCAAATAATCTAGGTCACCATATCAGTAAACCTTTTCTATACAGAAGTGTCCAAACGTGCAAGAAAGTCTTGCCCATTTAAAAAGTAAACCAAAGTTAGCTGATCTATTCACAAATTGACGTGGTAACGTTCTATTTAAATCTTTATCTTCTATTAAAAAATTAGATCCCAACAATTATATTACAAGCATTCGACGAAATGCTAAGTACAATATAATATGTTGAGTTTATATTCAGATTACAGATCTTATTTCATAATGATGAAAGTGATATATAGATAATTTAAGTACCCAATCTAAAGTAATATATATTAAATATTATGATTACTTAATCCCGCCTATGCGACTATGCATTTAAAAAGTAGGCATTTTACATTATAATTCATTAGGAACAAGAAGTTCGAAGTACCTCACCAATGTGGAACGAAATCTAATTGGCGATTACAATAGGGAATGAGCAAAATTTTCTTTTCTTTTCTTTTCTTTTTTTTTTTTTTTTCTTTTTTCTGTTTGGGACAATGCTTAATTTTTTAAATTATCATTTATGCCCCCTTTAATAATCGATTACAACTTGCAAGTAAACAATCCTTATTTTATTGTGCACATTAATATATTGATTACAATTTGGTCCTGGGCATGGTATTCTATTTTCTCCTATTTTACTCGAGAAACCTAAACACTATGGACAATCTTATTGGCCGTTACTAATCTCCATGGTGGAATTGTTTGGAAACTCATTAAACCAAGCTATTAAACTGATGAGGGAACACATTAGGCCATTTGTTGAACCTCTAAACCTCTGAACCTCTGAAATCTATATCTCCAATATAACAAAAGTTACCAAACAAACAAATAAAACTTTTTGTAACAACAAACTGTAATGTCAAAAATGGTCCTACCATCTACTCAAGTTAAAGTAATTAGTTTCACTGAGAAGTATGCGGGTGACCATAATACACAATTCCGGGGGGCTGAAGAGGCCGAAAACTAGGACCTACCGGGGGTTGCTGTGTTAAGGGCAGCGGTTGTTGCTGCGCTAGTTGCAATGGCTGCTGAGCCGGAGGCACCATTGGACTCACCATATGGGGTGGTGGCGGTGGTGGTACTGGTGGCAATGGCGAAATGCTACCGTAACCAAATGGAGCCATGACCCCTCCACCTGGCTGCAAATACGGCTGGGAAACCGAGTTAGAAAGCATGTGATATTGAGCCTGAGAATGTGGAGCTTGGTTCTGCATAGTTGGTTGGGGTACCAAAACTGATTGATATGAATGGTTTGGTGGTGCGGAGAGGGGCTGAGTTGAAATAAAAACATTCGGATCTGAAACTGGCAGAGACTTTTCAGGTTTAGACGCTGAATCCATACTTGCCGAAGTTGAAGTCTTAGTTAGACCGGCGTTTTTGGCCTCTTCAGCAGCAAAAGTAGAGAGAACGGAAGTCATAATTAATTGAGAGGAGGTAGAAGCTGCAAGCCTGTCTGCAACCTCAGCCGCAATCGCTGCAGCTGACTTCTTTGCTGTTTGTCCCACTGTTGCATTTGCATCAGCAGGTGAAGTGGTCGCATTTGACAACCGTTTTGATACATAATCTTCATCCTCCAGACGCTTCCGCATGTTGCTGGCTTCCTCTGCTTGTGCATGTGCTGCCTACAGATATGCATCCGTGGCAATGGTAATCAGATAATTATTTAAGAAATATGTGTGTGTGTGTGTGTGTGTGTGTCTTTATGAGAGAGCTTTTACACTATTTCAAGATATAAACTTACACGACAAGGTTAAATTGAAGTACATTAAGGAACTATTTTACACAGAAATGGATGACACTTAAAGTAACAATTTAATAATCTAGAGCAATAATGGGACAGAAAACTACATTTTCTTAAGAGATTTTACCTGCATTAGTTTTTGAACATTCTCCAGTTCAGATTCCTGTGCAAGAAAAATTGCAGGAGTTAATGCTAAAAATCTCAATTTCATTTTGAAAATTTCATATGGAGGAAAAAAAAAAATTTCTAGAGTCCAATACCTGTTCATGCAAAGCTTCTTTTAATTGTGAAACGACTGCTAATCTACCTGCTTCAGCTGATTTCAATTTTTCTCTACACTGCTTCAAAGTATTTTCTTCCTCCTCCAGTTCCTTAGCAATGATTTTTCGCTTTGGATCCTTTGCTGACAACAATGAAAGTAAAGCTTTAAAGTGCGACACACTCACAAATCACGACAAAGTTTGAGCACCTTATAATAAATAGATGCAACAAAGAAATATGAAGCACAATATGACCTTTGTGACTTACCAGTAGTATAGGCGGTCTCGACATCTTTCTCCAACTTTCTTATGCGTTTGATTGCAGACTTGCATTTACTCATCTCTGCATCTTCATTGGGTTGTTCACTGAGCATCAAGTGATATGCCGAAATTATCTTCTCAGTCACACCTCCAATAGAAAGTTTCTGATTTCCACAGTAATGCCAAGTCATGTTAAATCAAACTTGCTTATTAACTTTTCTAGAAAAAAAACAAAAAAAAAAAAAACAAAACAAAACAAACTCTTGTGCTAACCGTTCTAATGGAACGAGAATCCCTTTTCACAATCTTCACAGAACGCGAGCGTTTCTTACTAGTGAACTCCAAGGGTGGAGGCACGTCTTCCCCTAGCATTACTTCTTTGAGGCTCCGCGCACGCGATCCGAATACTCTTCTTTCTTCCCATATGCCAACCTAACAAATGCGAAATCAACAGCTAAATAAGCAAATATTCTTCTTTACATATAAGGAAATAGAAGGTGGGCAAGATATATACCATACAGATTTTCCCTTCCCTAATTCATAATCAATACAGTAATTCAACAATGAATTAAAATTTATTAACAAAAAAGTGTGTAGCTTCATAGTTGGATTAACCGTTCTATCGGCCACAATTGAAATGAAAACGACCATTAACCTAGCTCAGGGAATAGTTAGAAAGAATAGACCTACCAATCTGGAGACCACGTTCTTTCCACGATCATCACCTTTCTGAATAACATCCTTGAGTGCTTTTGGAAGAACCTTCCAAAACTCAGTAACGAATTCATTTCCATTCCTCTTGCTGTTCTGCAAGATGTCATTTGCAAGATAAAGAAGAGGAACTTTCTGAATCATTTGCGAACTGTGGAACTGTTTCTCCCATGTTGCAACAACAAGTTCCGCTTTGCTCCGATGAAATATACACCAATGCGATATAGCTATATAGCAGAGTTAAGATAACAAATCACACCAAAAAAAAAAAAACTTTAAGTATTCGTTTTGAGTAAAACATCCCACAGAGTAGTTTATTGAACTCTACGAGTTAACAATCCAAGACACAAACTCTCATGGAAATCCGAAATTGATTGAAGTGCACCTTTTAGGAGTGCTCAGGCCACCTTCAACAACAAAAAATCTTCAAAAATAATTTAAATTTAAGAAAACAATTGTTGATTAAGGTCAATAACTCCCCCAAGATTAATTGCATGTAAAACCAAGGTTAAGTATTGTGCCACATTTTTAAATCTTGTCATTAGCATTATTAAATTTGCATATAAAAACTTCAAAAATTTACATAAAATGAGAAAGCATAACAACATTAGAACACCAATTTCACTTCTTACGGAATATTTTAATATACAGTGCTAATTAAAAAGAGAAACGCAAACACCATCACTGCATACAAATACCATAAAAAGTTCCTTTTTACCAATGCCAAGCAATGATTTGATTATATATAGATGTACATGTTTGTAGCAATGAAAATTACTATAGCGGCTGAAAGTAAATGCAGCTCTTAATTAGTGAATCACTATAAATCTTGTGAATTCTTATTTTTATTGCTCTCGATGATATAGAATTAGGGCGTTTACTCTTTTCATTCTTATAGATATTAACTTTTGATATTAATTGACATGACAATGTTTCAAAGGCCTATCAATAAAAGAATAAAAAATCGTATTCGATTGGAATTAAAAAGTTGGAATACCTAACAATAAAATTAATAACCAAAGTTTAAAAAAATAAAATAAAATAAACTTCAAAAAATGGGAAATGTGAAAAGGAAGGATACTTTCAATACACTGCTGGGTGCTATTGACCTTGGAAAGCTTCTCCGCAAGAATCGCTTCGCTGAATACACTATTCATCCCACCCTCCGCAATGTCCCCCCCACTTCAAAACCCAGCTCCACTACAATTTGAATTTATCCAAAATAAATAAATAAATAAAATACCTTGAACCTTAACCTTAATTTCATCAAACAAAAACTTGGGAATTCACAAAACTAAAAATCCAGATAAGGAACAGTCAAGCATGAACAAAGATTTACATCAAGAAGATTAATAAAAGGGAAAAAACGGAAGTTTGAACGGAAATGGGAAATTAACTTACCAGTGAATGCAATTTCGAAAATTGATTGAGGGGAAATGGTGTTGGGATGAGGAAGGAGTAACGTCGGTGGGTGAATTTGAGAAACCCTAGAAACGCGTTTCGGTTTTTCAATTGCAGGAGAAGGGAAAGAAACGTTTCGGAAGAAAGAGGGACAGAGAGAGAGAGAGAGAGTTGTGGAGAGACAGAGAGGGTAAGGGGTTTAAATCGTTGCTCAGGTTTGGTCCTTGTGGCAGCAAACTGTGTGTGAGGGAGATTTGGAAAGAGAGATGCCCAAAACGGCGGAGGGTCAGGGGAAAAAAAAAAAAAAAAAAAAAGCTTTCAAGTCATTGGATAAAGGTCAACGTCAGATCTAGTTAACTCTAAAACAAAAGATTGGTTTTTTTATTTTATTTTATTTTTTTTATAGTATGTTAATGATAGGAGCAGAATAAGGGATATAGCGAATCCATAAGATGCATGAGCCAACTTCTTAATAAATGCGGAGCTTGAAAAATCATGAATTTATTTTTAATGAACTTGCAGAGTTAAAAGTTTTACAGCGCCGCTTAACGTTTATGGTAGTGTACATTATTATGGTTGATTTAGAAAATTTGTTGAATTTGAAATAGATGATGAAAGAAAAGGCTTCTTTGTTTACGCCAAGAAAGAAAAGAAACATTTTTTTTTTTATAACTCTCATATTTACTCATTAAACTAATGGATGAAATTAATATTTATATTTAAGATAATTTATAAAAACACATATTCCTGTAAAAGAGCATATGCTCATCCTGATTGACTATTTGGTTGAAGCTCAATCTAATAAGGCCGACATAGATTCTGACACTCAACTGAAGATGGACTTGAGATATCGTGAAAAAATTTGAATAATTTAGGGCAATCTTCAACATAAACAAGAAGGTCATTACCTTAAAAACGTTCATGAAGGAACTTCAAGTCTTTAAAACTATGCTCGAAGGGTGTTTGCTGAACCACTTAACATTTACGGTAGTGAACATAATTATTATTGATCTCGAAAAATTCAAAGTCTTCAGTTCTTGTACACAGGATATTTCGGAGTTTAGTTCCCAACTATCTCATATTTCTCACCATTCGTCTTTTTTTTTTTTTTCCCCACTGTTTCGTTTGGAGACATTTTTAGAACTGCCACTAAGGCAACTTATGATCTAGCAAAACTAAACCTCGCTATAAATGAAGATGTTATTTGGTTGGAGGAAATTCCTCAGCCTGTCGTATCTGCTATGCTATCTGAATTTTCTCAATACTACGACTTACAAAAAATATGAATTTGTTTACAAGTTAACAAAATTTGATAACAAAATTGTTTTACGTTGAACAATCCCATCAAATTATCTTATCAATTTTACGCTTTCACGCTTTTAATTTATAGTTAGATTAATGTTTAGAATTGCACACCGACAATTGCATACAAGCCTAAAACAACATGACAGACGGTGGAGAGGGCGGCTCTAGGCAGAGGACCGTGGAGGCGAGGACAAGTCTTGGCAAGGCTGGACCTGACATCAGTTCACCGGTGAAGGGTCGTTTGTGGTGGTGGGTGTTGTTGGAACTGACGGAGTTCTTTTTTTGAATATCCGGAAAAAAAAAATACAAGGATATATAAACTAAATCCGACTAACATAAAAGGGTAAATGTGGAAGAAAAAATAAGTACAGATTGGAATTGTCATTCAGGTAAAATTATCCTATCAAATGGGTGAAAAAGGAGTCATTTTGAAGAGCGCTTCCATTTAATTTTATTCAACCAAACATTCTTCTTCAATTCATTACCTCCAAAGCATGAAAAATCGTAGCTTGCTAAAGGTTCCACACAGCATCTTGAAACGAAAAAAATTCATTTTAAAATAAGAATATAAAATGAACGAGTGTTTCTGAGATAGAAAAATGTGTGATGCAGATTTTGAATAAGTGAAAAAAAGATTTTCCAAACACATTATTAATATGGGGTACTACTATGTTGACTATTTATGTTATCAATATTTTGTATATTTTTATCAAATTAATTAAATCTTAAAAAAAATTATGAACAAGATGGAGTCGCGCCAAATAGCTGAAACATTTTTTTTCCAAAAAAAAAAGCTGAAACATTTGAAAACGAGGAGTTTTCAACTACAATACTAGCAACAGGCCCAAATAGTAAACTAGCCAGATTCTCGTAAGTAATTGATTCATGTTGAAAACTACTTGCTTCAAATGCAAAATTTTGCGGCCAAAGATTCAGAAGATATGCTCAAGAAGTGCCAAAACTTAAGGAATGGAAATGGTATTAATACTACCACTCACCAATGGATTAACATCAAGAAAATAAAACTGCTCAATGGTCACCCGGCAGTGCCTTGATGATATCCGAATCACCTGCAAAAAAAAAAGAAAAAAGTAAGTTTTCGGGACCATGACATAAAAATTCAACTTACACACAAGTATGGCATGCTCGTCACCTGGATCAACGATGCTAAGGCAAGAAACACGGAAGTACTTGCCACAGGCTGTTCCCAAATCCACATTCTCTGAAAATCAAAACAAGAACGGTGCGTGAGAGATCTGACGCTACATTATGTCGGAAGAACCATGTTTTATCTCAACACCGAATCAACTTCACACTTTTGCCAATCATAAAATACACACATCCTCACACATCTATTATTTACCAAAAGAACATGTTGCAACGTTGACTCGGTGCTTTTCATGCTATCCGCTAAAAAAAAAAGGTATAAAGTTTTAACAACAGCAGCATGGTGGGCCAAACAACCAAATCCCAAGTATTCTCAATTTCGGCAAACAAAGGGCAGATGCTTGGAATTATGCAATCAAAATCTTCTTAAAACCATCTTCATAGAATCAATAATTCTTCCTTCCATAAGTTGGTAATAAATGAAGCCCATGGAGAAGAGTACAAGAGTCAAGAAATTAGCCAGTAGGTATACGGTATGCTATGCTTCAACCGAGATAGGAAAAACAATGGCAAACACATGCATCGGACTGTATGACAGACCCATTTGGTAATGGTGGAATGTCTAAAGGGACAATATCCTAGCTACACGTGTCCATACATTTTGAATCAATATGTTACACTAAGGGCGTGTGTTACTTCATGTGCACGGAAAAGACAAAATCAAGAAGAGTAATGTAGGGAGGCCCAAATGATACAAGGAGCGAGAAAGGAAAATGCCAATCCTCCTAAATCCTCTTGGTAATGTTTCACGGATAGTTGGGCTAAACTATGAATCTAGCCATATCTTCTTATCAAGCAAATGTATATTTAATTATACAGAAGGACATATTAGTAAATAAATCGATAAGAGTCGTATTCCTAAGTTTAGTAAACATTGAAAAGGGAATTGGATTGTTTTAAATTCGACCACCTAATAGCTAAGTAAACGCTAAAAAGAGGACTAATAATACTCCCCAAGTCATCGATGCTTAGGTTTCACATAATGACCTTAAGGCTTAAGCCTTGAGGCTGTTTCTTGGCATCTCGGCACCTCACCAACTCGGAGGCGTATGCCTCAGCCGACTTTTAAAAACATGCATTTAGCCCCTTACCCGATTTTTATACCATTCACCCACTAGCACCAACTCGAGGTCCCTTCATTACTTTTCGCCACATGCCATGATACTCCACACACGAACAACAAAGCTTACATGTGGGTGAAAATTCACTCTCGGCAAAGGACTTAAGCCGAGTGTTATATGTGTGTGTGTGTGTGTGTGTGTGTGTTTGTATGTATACACCCGTTATTTCTTCTCTATGGTTTTTCCCAAATCTCTCCTTTTTCTCACCATGGAGGAAGAGAGAGAAGCCAACACTCACTTCTTATTATTTTTTCTTTTCCCAAAACACTCTTGTACAAGAATCGGGATGACAATAACCAACCAACAAGATGAAGCGCCAAGGAGGCCAAGGACGGTCTCGATGCGAAGATTAGCAACTTTTTATAGCATGCCCTTCTTTAGGTGTTCACAATCCGATGTGAATCAATGGCCCTACTTTAATGAATGACCAATCCAACAAATATCGAAGCGACGGAAACAAACAAAAATTCAGTTTTTTTCGTTTTTGAACTGCAATTATCTATGCCTAAAATTACAAAAGCAAGGAAAAGAAGATCTTCATAGTAAATTTGGGAGATTCCAGTTATAAATACCACGATGAAAACAAAAAATACTTACTTCCATTGTAATGGTGAACTCCGACCTTGCTAAGCATCGCATAATTTTCGATCTCCGATTTCCGCAGCAACGGGCAGTTATTCGAGATTATGATCAGCTTTCCTGCCAATAAAAATAACCAAAATGAAACCCCAATACCCCTATCCATCCATATTTAAAAAAAAAAAAACAAAACAACAAACAACAAACAACAAACAAAACAAAACAAAACAATGTGAAAAAAAAAAAAAAGCAACGAAAAATGCAAACCCTTGGAGTTTCTGAGAGATCGAAGAACGGTTTTGTACCCAAGAGGGCATTTTCCACTCTTCATCACCAGAGCGAGTCTGTTATTGATACTCTCGTGCGTCCTCTTCTGCAAATTCAGAAAATGGAAAATCAAATTAAATTAAATTAAATTAAATCAAATCAAATTTTATTGAATTCAAGATTTTATGTAATGGGAAAATATATATATATATATATATATATTTATCACAAGAAAGGAGAGGTTTTTCGTACTGTTTTCTTGGTAGCAGCCATGGCCGATGCTTGGGTTCCGTTTCTTTGAAGTTGAGAGGGACAAAATTAAGATGAATTGAAATTAAAATTTTAAGAATTGATAGCTGAATTTGTAGTTTTACCAAAAAGAAATTGAAGATGCGAATTGAAACTCACAGTGATTTTTTAGGGTTTAGTTTAAGAGATCCGGAAGAAAAACCCTAGAAATGGGGGTTCCCCAATTTATTTTCAAGATTACAAATCTCAAATGCCTGCACGTGTCATGCACCTGCTCTAAAAACGGATATGTCAATAAATGATCTTTCGTTGGTTAGATATTCGGTTTAGTTTGAGATTAAATGGATTTTTTAGGTTGAAATTTATTTATTTTTTAAAATTAATAATAATTTTTTTTGATTTTTTTAGAAAAAAAAAAATCAATCATAAAGTAAAGTTGAGTTCAAGTTCAATTTACATTCTAAATGTAGGCTTATTTTCAAAAGTATTTTAACAAATAATTAAAATTTTATAAATTAAATAATATTTAATGAAAAAAATTGATCAATAATATACTTACTAATTATTATAATAAATTATTTATTGATTATGAACAATTATTAATTGTCATTTATTTAAATAAAAAAATTCAATTACTTACTTAAATAAATATTTAAAAATTGCTTATTTAATTTATATTTCCTTAGAAATTAAAAGCTCTTTTGGTTGGTAATCTATTTTTTGTGTTTGGAAATCCCAAATTTGAGAACTGAAACTAGTCATTGTTTTGAAAACGCTTTTTTTTTTTTTTTCTCTCTCTCTCTCTCTTTTTGAAGGTTTTGAAAATGCCTTGGATTTTTTTTTTTTTTTTTTTTTTTGGCCATTTTGAGGGTATTTATTTTAGGATCACACACGTGAAAATAACTCCATACCCAAAAAAAAAAAAATCTTTGTAAAAACACCATTCTAAAAACATGCTAATTAATAGGTATTATCAATTTATAATCCAAGAGATCATTTTTGATACATTTTTTTCAGTTTAATAACTACCACTAGTCATAGCTGGACGGCATGGAATTGACCCATTGATGGGAACAATGGAGAAAGGAATAGGTTGACTCTCTTTCATTTTGGTCAAGGAGAGTGAAAGTAGTTTCGTGTAATATGAGATCGCTTCACACCTTCCGGTACTTACACCTCTCGCCTATCGAAGTTTTGCTCAAAAACCTCATAAAAATAAGACCTCAACTAAGATACCTTTATTATATGATTTATATAGTTGAATATGAAAAATAAAAATTAAAAAAAAAATCTATCAAAAAAGATATAGCTCTGAACAATTAGGTTATGTCTTAATCATATCATATTAGGAAAAAAAAAATACTTATAAATATCTTTTATATATATATATATATATATATTCTCTTTTATGTTCGTAAATTTTATATTTAATCGATTTTGAAAAGGCCATTTTCTGCCCATATCCCCTACATTGCCTCCTCCTTTCTAAGCAAGTGACTGGAAAGTTTGTGAAACAACAGTTAATCATGACTAGACCAAAATCAGATGCAAGATTCTAGTCAAAATCACATGCAAGATTCCCTAATTCGGGTTTCGTTTATAAAAGAGTTAGCTTCTATTTAATATTTAAGTTTAACTCAAACTAAACTATACATTTTTATTTTTTTAAAAAAATTCAACGAAATTTATAACTAATTTTTAAAAAATCAACCAAATCCAATTTAAAAATTTTATATCTAACTAACTTACCAAACGGAAACTTAGACTCACATGTCCCTTCTTTTATGTCAATTTTGCGTTCTTCACCCACATCAATGAACTGACCTGACCTCTGCTGAAATGAGGTATTTATTAATTGGCACGATAATTTTAATTGCCATGTCATGATACTGTTGACGGACCATACAAGGAGACAATATCAGGGACACGAGTCGAACCAGTTTATAAAAACAGGGGTGCCTTGCAGATTGTGGTGCTTTCAGTGCAGATGATAGTTTTCACAACCAATGTATATTCAAGTATCTTGGACTACAAATTAGACCCTAAAAGATGAACAAAACTATAACCAAGGAACTCTGGCTCGAAAAGGAAAGCCAGATATAGCTAGATGTGTGTAAATACACCCATAAAGACAACTCTCAAATTTTTAAGGGTTCTCATACTACAGTGAACATACGCTAACAACAAAGCAGTCCTTCAAAAAAAAAACCCGACTCAGGACACTCCTTTCCAGCACCAACATGACCTGCACAGACGCAGCCATAGATACTTACCATCATTCAGCACACCAACCCACCCGAAAGAACATCCCCATATCACAAAAGGAGAACGGTAAAACAGGCCCTACTTCTAGGTGTTTTTCCCTTGAGCTGCAAGTTTTGTGGTAACTTGCTCTTCGGATAATGGTAAGTAGTAGATACGAGGAGTCGCTTTGGTTTTGCGAAAGAGGTCATCCAATGTGACGATCGGAGGATCATGCTTTTCTGGCAGTGGGGGTGGAGGCGGAAGAGGAAGCCGCTCTCTTGCTTGGGGAGGACTAGACAAAGGTGGTGGTGGAGGAAGTGATGGTGACGCGGCAACCTGCTGCCTGGGGCGAGGAGACTGCTGAGGCTGCGAGGCTGGTGGGGTCGGAGGAACAATGGGAGCTGCATTGGCAGGTGCAGCTGGAGCCTGTGGAGCCTCCACCCGATTTTTAACTTCCTGGGGATTGACAAACTCAGCCAGGAGAAGGCGCCCACCATTTGGAGGCCATTGTAGGTTATACACAGCATTCCGTGTTTCTATGGCTTCCTCGACTGATGAATACTGCATCATCATAATCATTGAATTTAGATTTATTTATTGCTTCATAATTTTTAGTAACCCAGAAGAACAGACACACGCAATAGCTTAGTGTACATATGGGCAAAGAATCTTACAGTAACATAGCAGTGGGTCTTAATGTGATCCATCCAGAAACTGGTAACGTTCCCGGTTTTACCCAAGAGTTCTTGCACAGCTTTCAAGGTAAAGGGACGCAGAAAACGATCAATTCTGAGAGAATTTGTTGGAGGTTTTGGTGATGGTGGGACTGCAGAAAAGTGAAGAAAAAACGAAATGAAATCATATGCTCGATAAGTTATCGTCATCCAAAGAAAGGATATTCAGAAACTCACCAACACGTTCCTTAGGTGCATCATCACTAGCAGTCGAGTCCACTCTGGTGAAGCGCTTAGAAACAGGGGACTGAAAAGTATCCTTGGGCGTTGAGGTAGGTGTAAGGTTACTTTGTGCCTCTGGAACTTTTAGGCTTTCAGTATTCCATCGCCGTTGCCTCTTTAAAGGTTCATTGTTTCCCACCAATGATTGATCTTGAAAAAACAAAAAAGAAAAAAGAAAACATTTTATTTAGGAAAAAGCTTAAACTGAAAAAATGGACACTCAGGCACCACACTTCATTAAAGTGTTCAGCGTGTGTGTTTGTGTGCGCGCGGGCGTGCGCTTTTAAAGGCTGGGAGGAGCCATCATAGAAATAAAAAGAAATAAAGACTACGAGCAGGATTAAATCCACATCCCCACCACCCAAACCCCCTTCCCCCTTGCCATTAAACCTCACTTCATACAAAAATAAATACAGTTGTACATATCAGGCAAAATGGGGTCAAAATAAAAACTAGGCAATAAAAGAAAGATTGAAGAAAGACGATATGAAAATGGAAATTGAATGAAAAGTCAAAATTATTAATGAAAGTAACAAATATGCCATCATCTCTTCGATTAAACATTTTCCCTTACAGCACAATCACTAAAGGCAGGTACCAGGTATGAGCTAACATCAACTTAGGGTAAAATTAAGGTCACATGAATAACATATATCCGTCATCAAACAACATGAAAGGTTCTTGATACCTAGAACTGACTATGTCAATTAATTAGAATGGTTTTACCCCTAATTATATACTATTATAGCTCCAATTTTTTACGAACTACTTTAAATGTAGAACTGCACACTGATCCACATATGCCCTAAGAAAGCCTGTTTCGATTTCTAAACCAGAAACTAAATCTCCATATTCAACACCATGTCTAAAGCTCCTAAATCAAGCACAGTTGTAAAGAATGAATGCTATCATGTTTATGACTGAATAATTATTTATTTAACTTTAGAAATGTGAACAATATGCTTGAATAAATCTAGCAAAAATATATGTGCTGAATCACGGAACAGAAACGATTTTGAATAAGAAATACAAGCACATGTGGCATGCATCCATGCAGCATGTACATATGTATGAATATTGACAGAGGGAATCTCCAAATTAACAAGTTCAATAGATGGACTAAAAATAAAACTAATTAAACTTAAACTGCAAAAGCTCACCGTTAAGCTTTCGTTTCTCAGCCGGTGCAGATGGACGATCTTTATTCTCAATGTGAACGTCCTTTTTGTCTGCAGAAAAGTCATCCCCCGTGACATCAACATGATCCTCCTCCTTTTCGTCAAAAACTCCAGTTTTCTCATTCTTATCTCCCACCTCAAAAGAACTATACTTGGAATCAACTTGTTTACTCTCCAGCACATCCTCTTCCATAGAATCATCTCCAGAACTTCTATCTAAATTTAACTTTTCTGAATACCCGACATCTACAATATCATTTTTCTTGCCCAAATCTGCATTAGTATCACTGATGTCATCCTTCTCTTCGACGGATGTCTTGCTCTCATGTGGCTCTTCAACATCCATAAGATGTGAGTCACCACCAACCGGAACAACAGTGCTAGATGATGGTGCCACCATCCCCGGCTTAATAAAATCTAATTCTAATTTGACATTATCAGCAATTATATTATCCTTTAGTTCAATCTTTTCATTAATTGACACAGAATCAGTAGAAATAGAATCATATTTTACTGGAGACCCTAAGTTAGGGCTGACCTCAGATACCTGGTTTTGGGTAGAAGAAACGCCGAGCATGACTTCCTCGGATGAAGGCTTTGAATATTCAGTCTCCAGCTGGGGCTTCAAATTGTCAATTTCCAGCTGGCCCTTTGAGTCGACGGTTGTCGGCTTTGAGTCGCCACTCTCTACCTGGGGTTTCGGATCCTCACCATCCAGCTGGGCCTTTGAATCATCATTCTCCAGCTGGGACTTGGAATTTCCATTTTCCTCCTGAGTCTGAGTGATTAGAAAATTGTGTTCTCTTCTAGTCACCTCAGACACCACACTCTCAGTGACCGTAAAACTAGTCTCCACAGGAGTTTCATGGATAACAACCGTCTCCTCCTCCACTTTCAAGTCTCTACCAACAAGAACATATCCTTCCTGAATATTTCCTTGGTCAACCGCTGCAGCACTGTTATAAGTGTCAACTTGAACGGGAAGATTATCCACCTTTCCAGTCCCCTTAACACCATCATCTTCCATGCCTCCAACATTTTCAGAAAGAACTGCCTGTGTCTCAACATCTTTCACTACAAGCTCAGGTTCGGTACTGAATTTAACACCATTATCAGCATCATTCTGAGCAGTTTCCCTCTCGATACGAACTGCTTCATCCAAACGTTTTACTAAATCTTCCTTCAAACCCCTGATCGTCAATTTCCTCCTCTTGAGCTCCTCTTTCAACTCTGTAACCTTCCACTGATCAAGTGGCCGATTGTCTAGAATCTGATATGGTGATGACATTTTTCTCGAATTGAAAACTCACGTCCAATCCTGAATAGAAACATTCCAATATCAAAAATTAGCTGAAGAAAAACTAAATATAAGAAAAAAAAAATTAAAAAAAAAAAAAAAGAGAATAAATTTAACCCACATTTTACAATATCCCATGCAACAGTGTTGAGACAATCAAATATGAAAAGAAGATTGAATTTAACAAGAACATTTCTTCTGCTATTTCCATACTAGGTCACAAAAAGAACATAAATTTGATTATCCGAAGAAACCCCAAAAGAAAACAACACAGAAAATGGAAGAAAAAAAATCACAGGTAATTAATTTCCTCCAAATCTACAAAATTTCCATTACCAAGCCGTCAAATTATTCTCCAAAATAACCAAACGGAATAAAAGCATAATGCAAGTGACCAAACCCGACGACAATTATCCGCCATTAACACCAAAATCAAACCCATTATCATCTAAAGAGAAGAGATAGAAATTGCTCACCGCAATGCTCGATTCGCATAAACTCTTACAATTCCTTTGCGAGAAAAAAGTGAAACCCTAATTTCACAGCATAAAACGCGCCATTAGAGACGAAAGCACAGAAAACATCGTTATCATCTACAGAAAAATCCACAAAAAAGCACGACACTTTCTCCAATTTCAGAGCTCTCCCTCCCAAAGACTGAAGACCCCCAAAAAGATTTGTTCTGTTTCCTGAAAACAAACGAAACCAGAAAACAAAAAAAAAACAAAAAAAAATCTCTGAAACAGAGAAATTAGAGAAGAAATTAGAGAGAGCGAGAGAGAGATTAGAAAAAATCGAAACAAAGAAAGTAAAATTTTCCTTCTTTTCTTTTTTCAGTTTGGGAGGCAAGAAAATTGGGTTTTCTAGGGTTTCGCTTTCCGAGTTATCGAACGGAGATGAGCGGGGACCAAAAGGGGGTTTCGTTGAAATACTTTTTAAAGATTTTTTTTTTAATAATAATTTATTTTAGTTTACGTACGTTCCAGAAATACCCTCCTCATTTTCACGATTGAAGTGAAACAAACCGTACTGGTTATCGGATGGGCTTGGGCTTGGGCTTGGGCTTGGGCTTGGGCTTGGGATTGGGATTGGGCTTCTTGGAAAGAATTTTGGGCTTACAAATTGACCTTGATTGTCTTGTACTGAAATTATCTATCCAAATTTTCTTGTGTTAAATTGTGTGGAACCACTTAGCCAAAATCATTCAAAAAAATATAATTATTACTTTTTAATTAAGAGACTTTTCCTTTTCCGTCTCCGTTTACACATCCAAGCTTTTGTTAAATATAATATTAGTTTGCATTCAATTAAAATATATATATTTTTACTGAATTTTTATTTTTAAAATTAATAAAAATTATAATTAATTTTTAAAAAATAAATCATTTTTAATTTTAAAATTTTAATTTCAACTAACAATCTAAATAAACTCT
Source organism: Ficus hispida (assembly GCA_025413025.1). Lineage (NCBI taxonomy): Eukaryota > Viridiplantae > Streptophyta > Magnoliopsida > Rosales > Moraceae > Ficus > Ficus hispida. Next base: position 3,075,513 of record CM046365.1, read on the forward strand.
AAGTCTTATATTTCTCTCTCCTCTCTCCACCTTCTCCGTTACCTTGCTTTGATTTCTCTTCCCTCTGTTCAATTTCTACCTTCATTATTGTTCATCTTCCTTGTCAAGATTTTTTTTTTTTCCTCCTTCTTCGAATTCAAAACAAACTTTAGGGAAAATTAAAAATAAAAAATCTTAATGTTCACTCTATGGGTCCATTTAATGAATGAGTTTGAGGTGAAAAAGTACAGTTTGAGTTGAAAATTTTAATTGACTTTTCAGAAAAAATAAAAACTTTTTCAAAAAATGATAAAAACTCAGATGAAAAAGTACAGTTTAAATGGATCATCAAACGAGGTTTATAAAACCATCTTTCCCTTTCTCTGAAACCCATTTACAGATTATAACAATGATTTGATTGAAAATTGAAGAAGGTATATGTATTTAAAATTTAAAAAAAAAAAACAGTACGATTGAATTCTGAAAATTGGAAAGAAAATAGAAAATAAGTATATACAAGAACTCATACAATGACCAAATGGGAGGAGTGAGGAAAAACCATGGGAGGAGTACATTGCTGATCGATCTTTGGAGATGAGCCTGAATATTTTTGACCAAAGATGGATCGATTGTCGGAGGAGCTGGCGAAGAACTCACCGGAGATAGGTCGGAGAAGGGACGGAAGGAGAGAAGGAGTTGTGAGGGAAGTCTGAAGGTCTTCCAAAAAAACGTTGTTATGACTTGTTACAATAACAAATGTTAAGATTGCGTTTGATTCACCAGGTGAAATTTTTAAGTTAGAGTGTTATTTTTTAAAAATTATTTATAATTTTTGTTACTTTTGTAGAAAAAAATAAAAAAATAAAAATTAAGATGAAAAAATACAATTTAACTAGAGTTGAATTAAAATATTAAATAAAACATAAGTCTTTAAAACTCATATGATGTGTATATTTATATTAGGTGGACATGATTTTGGGACAGCATTTCTTGACAAAGGATTTGAGTCCGATTGTCTTCTTGGAATAATTAGGATATTTGTTATAGAAATAAGATGCATTTTAACTAAAAAATTATTGTAAAAATATCAAATTAATGGCATCATTTTTGTAACAATTAAATTAAAAATATTGACATCTCTCACTTTTTTCTCTCCTCTTTCTCCCTCTCCTCTCTTTCTTAGCTCTCTCTCTATCTCTTTCTTCTTCCTCCGCCTACTTTCTCTCTATCTCTCCCCTCTCAGTCGCTCTTTCTTCATTGTGCACACCGCAGCAGTCACGTCACTTCCCTGTCTCGATGCTAGTCGATGTCCTTTGCTACTCGCAATTTCGGTGATCTCCATGGGCTTCTGTCACGATCAGCCTCAGGAAAATCTAATCAAGTCGAAAGTTTCTGATCAGTAACTAGGTGGCTACCAATTGGTGATTGCTTGATTACCTATTGACGGTTGGTTACCGATAGGTAATTATTAAGTGGGTATCAATCAATATCCAGTCGACGGAGGGCGTTACTAGTCGATAATTAGTTAGTGTCAATATGGATACTAATTTGTGCTAGTTGGTAACTTAAGGGTATACTGAGTGTTCTAAAATTAATCAATTAATTAACTAATATTATAAGATGCAATCTTATGGCATTTTTTGCAAAAGAGTGACAAAAATAAATTCAAGACATGATTTTGTGACATTTCTCTCTAAAGTTCCTGAAGAGGGTAAGAGGAGGATGAGGCAAAGGTGAGAGGTAGAAGAAGAACCTAAAAATAGGTTTTACTTTTTTTTACAGGACAAATTATATTCCCAACTCTCCCCCCTCCTTCCGAACTTTAGATCTTATCACAAAATATCTCCCGAACTTTAATTTGTAATATTCTTTCCCTTTAAACTTTGGAAAAGCATTTCAATTTTCCCCCTTAACTAATTTTTTAATCAAAAAATACACGCAATACTCGTTTGAAACATAAGTTGTGGATCTTAATTGTGAAACACTTATAATTACGTTAAAAAAAGTAAATATTTAGAGTTGATTATCATTTTTTCTTATATTTCTCTCTTATAGGTAACTTCATTATTCACATTTAATAAGGGTAACGGGTCCTAGAAATATTGTCAATGTGTGTCATTTCATAATTCTATACTTAATACCATAAATCGATGCTCACAACGAGTTTTAGATGTATATTTTCATCAAAAATTTAATTAAGGGGGAAATTTCACAAACTTTTTCAAAATTCAAGGGAAAATAATGTTGCAAATTAAAGTTCAGAAAGCATTTTATGATAGGGCCTAAAGTTCAAGTGGGGAAAAGTATAATTTATCATTTTTTATTTATATTTTTCTACAATGTATTTCTAGGGCCATTTTGACAATTTTGCCGAAAAGTTTTTTTAAAAGAATATCATTTTAATTATTAAAAAAGGGACCAAAACGTCATCAATATAAAAGTTCAGGATCCAATGGAGCAGTTTACCCTAATATAATTGAACAATATCTTTTCCACGCGATTGGTAAACTTAGATCGATAAGTTAAACCGAGTAATTCAAGCAATTTGGTGATTTTCTATTACATCTGGAAATTTGGTAACTTACCTAGAAGAAAAGAGAAGCAAGTCTCTTTGAAAATATATGCGTCTAATTAGGCAATGCTTAACCTTAAAGTTTTAAGTTGAAACCTCAATAGTATCTCTACAATAGTCCTAAACCAATGAGCAAGCCAAATGACAGATTCTCCTTTGGCTTGAGCATCAATAGGCTCGTGTTTTGGTTTTTCGTTGTCTGACGTCTTATAGCTGACCATTCTTCTCGACAAGTTCTTGAACTCAAAATTAATCCCACCGCAACGGTCGGGACTCGGGATATATGGATAACTCGTAAAGGGGCCAAAATCACAAATCAATAAATGTATCATAGCTATCAAGCATTCTTCTTAAAGGAATTTCTATATGATCTACACCTATAAGGTAATTTGCATTCAACAGCAACGAAATTAAAGCATTAAAAACATGGGATAACGAGACTCTCGGCCCTTTTAGCTAGCACTAATAGCGAGTTGCTGAAATGCAACATTTCGGGAAATAAGAAACGACAAGTATACCAAACTAGAAGGAACTAAACGACATAGCAGCAAGTATAAATATATCTAATCCTCTTGATCACTTTCTTCGTCAGTTTCCTGGAAATTCAAATGATTCATGTTCCTTTCGAGCGGAGGAAGCCCATCATCAGAATCGCAAGAGTCCTCGTCTTCACCAGGAGATGACTTTTCTGCTACTGTAGCAGCAGAAAGCAAAGACATCAGTTATACCAGTAAATGATGGACAAGGACGTAAGGAGAAGTAGCAGGAACCAGATATAAAAATAACGTATGGGTTTTTAGCACTACTCCCCCTTAAATTCATGTTTTGGCAAATTACCTTCCAAACTTTTAATTTTGGCAATTAACCCCCTGAACTTGTCAAACCATTGCAATGTGGTCAGTATCCATCCCTTTAAAGTGGTGACGCAAATATCCATGCATGCCTTACATTTTTTGGCACTTTACTCCTATAACTTTTCATGATTTGGCAGATTGTCCCCAAAACATTTTAGTTTTGACAATTAACCCCCTCCTTTAGGTCACCAATTTAAATGTCGTTATTAACTTAGGCCACATTGCAACAGCTTGATAAGTTTAGGACAGACATGGTTTTCCTAGTTGCACTAAGCGACTGAGGCACTGAGCAGAAGTCACTGGATGTGACTTGCAGGTTTTCCCTATAAGCAAATGCTCCATCGGATGGGACTACGTATATATTACCATATATTATCACATCAACTAACATCAAAGATTAGCTATTGTTACTCTAAAACTCAGAACTTTGTAAATTAAGTAACCATGGAAGATGAAACACTTCCAACGATATAAAAACGAGAGTTTCTTGACAGCAGCCAGTACCTTCTACTTCTATAGGAGCCTTTGGGACCTGAGTTTGTTGAGAAAGCCAAGAATTTTGAACCGAGATAATATCAGCACTGTTCTGACATTCAGAATATGCCTTTAGAAGCTCCCTGCATTAGTTAAAAATGTCATGTCATTAAAATTGTGAGAAGTATAAAAGCCATTTAAAGTCGGTTACATCCGGAGAAATCTCGGTATCCCTTGGTATAGATACCCAAATTTCTAGAACCAAGCCAAAACCACTCTACTTGTTAAATCAAGTGAACTTAGAAAAACTGGCAGCAAACAAGTGAGCATACCGGTTGAGAGACAAGAAAGCATGACCCCACTTGAATTTTCCGAGCAACAAATTTGCAGTTTCCTCTTCCCCACTGTAAAGCCAGTAGAAATTTGAGAACCATACATCTCGTACTACTCGCTAATAATTAGCCTATCCAACTCATGGACCAAGTAAAAAAAATTACACTCTAGTTTTTTTAAAGGAGCATAATATAGCGTTAACATATGAAGTTGGTTTTCTATACATGGAGTAAACAATAAGCAAGGCACCAGATCAATTTAACAACTTGGAAAGAAACTGAATGAATGCTCAAGAATATGGCAAGCTGGTAATAGAAAAACACAATAACCAACCACTTCAAAGCTTTCTCAGGCCTAAAAATTGTTAGCAACTGCTTCATGGATAGATTACAAAAGACGGACTCAAAAGATGACTACAATAAAATGCTTTACGGCCTATATTCATCGATTAGAACATATATAACTATCACTAGAGCATGCACGTGCACCATGTAAGATGTTCTGAGTTCAAATTCCAGCATTATTAGCAGCCTAAAGAGACCTCACTCTCAGTCAGCAAGATAAGGAGCAGGAATTTTGGTACCATATAAACAAAGCAGCTGATAATGCCTCCACACAAGACAACTGGCACGGCCGACCATAATTTATTGGATTTGCTGCTACTAGCCATGGCACTGCAAGTAAGAAATATTTGAAAAATGGTTAAGAGAAAAGAAGTGAACACAACATTCCATGCCCAACATGAAGAATAATAGAAGATGTTGAAAATAAGACTAGGGATAAATACATTCGTAAATGTGGTAATCATTTGCATGAGAGAATAATTCAGGATAAGGCACAAAATGAAAGTAGTACCAACGAAATCCAGTTAAATAATAAGCAACAGAAGATTAGAGTCTGCCTACCATCAACAGTTGTTAACCTCTTGTAAATCCTTATTAGAAGAGCAATGTAAGGCTCAAGTTGTCATTATCATTGTATTAATTAAATTACACCAGCTAACGTAATATTCTCACACGATATAAGGGGTAACAACAGTTATAGTAAACCTGAGTTTGCATTACACAACTTTATGGACAGCATAAAACAGACTCGAATTAAGGGATGGAAGTAAAATAAAAACAGGGAGAAAAACAAATAATATTTTTTATGCACATGATAGCATTATTTGTGATGTGCATGTTGGAAATATACAATTCCAGCATAAAATGTGGGAATTAAAAAATGAAAAATACTCACTTAAAACTTTATGATAACTAGAAAAAAGGATGTTCTATTGGAGTCTCTCACAAGAATTTGGAGACTTTATCCTAATTTTTCTCTGTTTTTAAACTATTTTAATGCTAGAGACCTTTTTTATTTTTATTTATTTTTTTCTATTAAAGAACAATAACACAACTTACAACAACTAAAAGTACAAAAGAATCAAAACTCTTACAAAGTCGAGGAGTGGTACAACGCAGCTTCACAAATGGTACATCACCCAAGCGTGCCCACGAGCAGTCAACAACAGCTAATCCTTTTCGGGTCATTAAGCTATAATCTTCTCTTGAGACACATTGAGTTCCAACTGGACTGCCAAAGTGATACAGAAAAATATTGAAAACTAAACAAATGAAATTAAGAAACCCATGGTGAGATAACTTTTTTGCAAAGCAAGCGTAAGGTTTTGATTGCAATACCTTAAAACGATGCCTCCAAACCCATTGTTCACACGTAACTCCTGCATGAAATTGTCCAAATGTCAAGACTGGCAGACATGAATATGCACACAATTATAAAACTTTGTGATACATCTAAAATGATCACAGGTTAGGTGACCTATTTTAAATTTGAAAGAGAGCCAAATTGGTTACATAAATCAAACTAGATTGTCAGAAAACAAGAAGTAAAGACACCGACGGTCGCCCACATTCAATTGAGGAAGATTGCCAACTTATTAGTGACCGAACACAGTATACAAAATAAATATTGTCTAATAACTCTACTTCCCTGTGCTCTCAGTTAATTTGGTATCCATGGTAATCTAACTCTAAAATTTAACCTTCTTGAGCAATCCCACTACCAAAAGACGATTCTTGTAACCAATTCAGAGAGATAATATTTGCACAACGTAGGATAACATGCACAACTAAAGAAAAAAAAAAGTGAACCAGATACTTTCTTTTATCAAGCCAAATCTTGAAAGCTTGCGTCCTGTGCATCTTTTTGCATCGCATTGCCCAAAATCCTGGATCAACAAAGTAGCAACTTAATTGAAAAAGAAATTTGGAACAAAAAAAACCTTAATTGAAAAAAAAAAAATTCTAAAACTTTTCAGAAAACATAAACAAACACAGAGAGGTTCTAGTGCTGTACTTTTCAAAACTTTCATATATTACTAAATTAATTTCTGAAACAGAAAAAGTTATTATAATCTGGTACAGAAAAGAAAAGAACAAAACAATTCCAAAATATTTCCAATCACATAATTACACTTGACGATAGCAATAACAAATTATCAATATGATATCTTGGCCAAAATTTTTTTTGTTATTTCAAAAATCAATTCGAAACCGTCCGTGAAGAATATAACGAAGACAAAGAAAAAGAAAAGAAATTAACAAAGAATGGCGCATACCCACATCGCGAGATGGATTTTGGGACCCACGGGCTCCTCTTTTGGAGCTGAAAAACAGCAATTAATTCATCAGCAACCAAAATTTAACCCCAACACCATAGCGGCAATTCATCAAACACCTAATAGGCAACCAAAAAAAAAGAAAAGAAAAGAACAGAAAAGCTTAGCTAGAAATCCTCACCCTCATCGGACGGTGGGGCCTCGTCGTCACTGAAAAGGAAAGAAAGAAACAAGTGAAACAACGTGAGAAACAGTGAAAAGCAGACGAAGTCGGTCGGAAGTGACGAGGTTTTTACTTAACGGTGGAAATTGATGGCGGGTCCGACTGGCTTCCCCGCGATGAGAGGTGTGGGATTTGAATCGCCTGTGCTTATTGTGACCCATTTATTCCTCGCCGGAAAACAACCGTCAGTGGTGGTGCTGGTGGTGGCGGGTATATGGCGATATGGCGAACAGAGTTGGCAGTCGGCGAATGAACCGCGTAACTGGTCTGGTGGTTTATTCCGGAAAACTTTTTTTTTTTTTTTTAAAAAAACCTAATCGGTTTCTCTGTTTTAACTCTACTAAACGACATGCCGTTGTCAGTTTTTTTTTTCTTTTGGCTGGACCGTTTTGAGTTTTAAAATTGGGAAATAATCATATAGAAAGATTTTTTTTCCAGAGATTGGATAGAACCATTTTTCCAAAAAAAAAACAAAAAAACAAAAAAAAAACACGATTTAATTCATAATTCTCGTTCTCATTCATGTCACTGTGATAATGTTATCACACATATATTAATAATATGATTTTTAATTAAAATAACCTGATATTATAATTAAATATATATTTTTAATTAAAGTATCATCGTATTATTATTAGATGAATATAAAAAGAACATAAATAAAAAAAAGTTGAATAAAAAACAAAAAATAAAACAACAAAAGGAAAACATGAAATAACAAATAATAATAATAATAATATTAATATTAATAGTTCATTATGTAATTTTAGTCTCATAATAGGATGTATCTATTATTGAATTTTAGGTTGATATATTTTGTATGTTTGCGTTATTATGTAAAACATAATAACGAGTAGTGGTCGCAGTTAGGGATGTTTACGAATCCGTAAATCCGTTTAATTGAATTGAATTGAATTGAGAGATCAATAGAATGGTAATATGTTAAGATTTTTCTAACCCAAATGTTATGAGTTGAATTATAAATTAAGAATTTCTCGATCTGTATAATCCATAAATTCGAATTAAATACATACATATATATCTATACATTATTTTCCTAAAATATTTTAAATAAACAAGTAAATATGTTGAAGTTTGAATATATCTTTACCCAAGTTTTAGTCATATCGACCGTCACATAACTTGCATTTTTTCTTTTTCATTTTCTTTTTAATTTTGAGTTTAATTGATGTTTGTTTGTTGTAATGAATTATTATACTACAATTTAGCTTATTGTCGAAAACTTAGAATTTGATTTGTCGTTATTTTATTCAACTATTTTATGTTTTATTATTTTATTTTAGTTTTTAAAGTTTACGAATTGAGTCCGTGAATCTAATTTATGAAATCTAATATTTACGGATTGGATTAGATTGATTGAGATTCAAACAAATTGATAATGTAGTAGGATTTAAGATTGTGGATTGATTATAGAACAGAGTCTTATTTCCGCTAATTTGATCCATGAACACATACACTATATGTAATTTCATAGTAACTCTATTATATGTATAAAGTTAGACCCCCTTTATTTTTAAGTGAGAAAAAGAAAAAGAAAGAAATTGACGAGCATACGTGATCTAATTTTGTTAATTTACGTTTACCCTGTCTTTTCGTTTTCTAAAAGACATTGCTATAATTTTGTTCATAAACGACATTTTCGTAATGTAATCGACATGTTGATTGTTTTTCTGCGAAAAACAATTATTTCCAAAACGACATGTTGTTTGTCAGGTTGTAAGTTGCAGCTCTAGAAGCCTAAAAAAATACTCTCTCTCTCTCTCTCTCTCTCTCTCTCCTCGTTCAGACAATTCTCTTTCCACTCTCTGTTGCAGTGTGTCTCGGCGACGCCATGGTTCCATTCTCGCACAAAAACTAACCTCATCGCTTTGATCTATAAAAACCCATTTTTCTACAAGTTTCTTTCAGGAACCTGACAAATTCTTCAGTGCCCAGTTGAACTTTCTTTCCGTTTGTTCTTTCTCAGTCATTTAATCGAACACCTCTCCTGCAAAGAGCACCATGTTGCTGAGGTATTTTGCTCTCTCTTTTTCCAATCTGGGGTTCCATGATTTCGCTTTTTTCACGATTTTTAGGACGGCATTGTTGCGCTTGATGTCCCAATTTCGTGTTTTTTGCAGGTCAATCTTGGAGCTCTCGTCCCGTCGTGCTGTTAGAAGAATCCCTAGGCAGATTACAACTCAGGCATGTAAATATGTATATACGCATATACATATATACCGTGAAAATTCATTTGCAAGAATCACGATTTATTTATGAATTTAGGTCATTATGAATTTGTTATAATGTGCTAGTGTTAATTGATTAAGAATGTCGATCAGGTCGTACAGAAACAGAAACAGACTCAATTGTGGTTGTTGTTGTTGTATTTCATATATTTCTTTTGATAATGAGTTTGGCGTTCTATTGCAGTAGAAATATACACTTCTTAGAAAGAAATTTTCAACTACTAGCATGTACTTAACTCACTTGTATTTCCCTTTTATTTATCTCTTCATTTTGTGATTGGAGTTTTAGCACTGTTATAATCAGGACTTATCGGTGTTCGGCAACTTGGACTCCAAACTCTCAATTTTGGCAAATGAGACCTTAAATTCGAAAATGTGTTGGAATTTTGGTCCAACGGATAATGAAAATCAATAGATGGTCAGAATGCTCCACGATATATATATATATATATATATGTATATGTATGTATATGCACAAAATTGAAACCAAAAGTTTTCCTTGGTTGGCAAGTTGGATGGTGAACTTTTATTTTTGCACTTGGACCCTAATAGTTGTCGGCTATCAATTTAACTATATTGTTGAGGAATGACAAATTTAAGGTCCTATTTTCAGCAAGTAAAAGTTTGTTCAACTAGTAAATGACAAAAAAAATTATGGTGCATCGGTGTGAATTACCTGTTGTGATCTAATAAAAAAAGGACAGAATTGATAATGCATTTGGTTTTTATTCAATTGCAGTTTCAAACATTTCTCAGAAATTGATTAGTAACTGCTAGCATGTTATGGAAATCGTTGTTCACTTTCTTCATTGGTTTTGTTTTTAATTTTGTGTTTTCAATGTACAAACAACTGTAGCAGACACCAATATTTCTCAGAAGGGAATTATCAACTAAACCCCAGCAAAATGCATCCCCTCAACCTAATGCCTCAGGCAAGACCAGTGGCTCTGTATCAAAACTTGTCTTTGGAAGTGCGGTTGTTGGTGCTGCCATTTTAGCGGCATACCAAACAGGATATTGGGACCAAGTTCTTGGCGGTAAGGATCAACATGATTCTCTAAAGGCAGGTAAAGGACCAATTGAAGGCAGAGATGTGAAAGATATTCAGCAGTTCGAGAGCCACTCGGTTTTGCCTGAAAGTAAGGAAGCTGACAAAGTTCCTTCTGCTGCTGATGAGAAGGTTGAGAAGGTTAAAACTCCGCCTGATCAGCCCCATGTCGAAGATTTAACTGAAAAGCAAGATGGGGTTCAATCCCAGGCCCAAGATAAATCTGATGCAACACCGGACGAAGGTGCCGTTCCTATCAAAGAGAAAGATCTGCCAGATGATTCTCAAAGCATAACATTATCTGATGATCAAAGTTCACTTTCTGGAGTAAAATCTGAAGGGGCTGTTGACGTAAAATCTGCTGACGAAAACACGGACGAGGGATCAAATAAAGAGGTCCAAACTTCCCAAATATTTACACAGACCAACGAAGCTGAGAAACAACACGAGGTGCAAGTCGTGCCACCTGTGCATGTTACCATAGAAATAAAGGAGGAGGAGGTATTTATGGCTATGGCTTGTCTTAATGTCCATCTTATCATTTGAGCTTTGCTTTATGACGAAACTTAATATATTTCCCCAATGAGTGCTTAGGACTTGGCAGAAAAGTGATCTTGAATCTTGAGCACAACCAGACGTTTCGAATCTGTTGTGAATTTTCCTTTTGCTCCTCAACCCCTTCTTCCAAGACAAACTTAATGTAAATAATGATAAAAAGAAGGTGTAACATGATACCGCTTTGTGGTCATAGTACCCTAAATCATCTCTTTCTCATCTTGGGATTTGCAAGGCTTCATTAACTACTTGTGGGCTGTACAAAATTGATATCTTTGGCTTACTTTCAGAAATTTTAACTATTTCAAGATTTCTTCTATTAACTGTGGGAAGTTGTGGGAGGGTGGAAACAACACTATAAGTAGTTGTCTGTAACCTAAACTCTAATTATCTGCATATTTTGTATACATGTGATTACCAGAACTTATTTGCCTGCTTTTTTCAATCTTATTTAGGTTTTGAATTTGGTTCTGGTGGTACACAATTGCAGGATGCAGCAGGTAAAGATGTAGAACAACCTAGTTCTCTTCTCGAAGCGTATCTTTTAGAGGATAAGTATAAGAAAAGTGGAACATATTTGAATAGACACGGCAATGATGATTTTGCGAAGGAAAAAGAGGTAGTACTTGTATTCCCTTTTTGCTATTTTTTGCATACTCCTGGTCTAAATTAAGTAAAAGAATGTCCAATATCTGCCTAATCTGGTCCTCTGGATGGACAGGCCTTAAGTAATGCTCTTGAAGAGCTGGGTGATGGTTACATAACCAAAGATGGAAAATTAGTTCTCGACTTTTTACAAGCCATTCATGCAGCTGAAGATAGGCAAGCTGAATTAGATGCACGTTTGTATACAGAAGAAAAGAGGGCATTGAAGGTTCATACTATTGCATCTATTATAATTGCAGAAATTGTTCTTGAGATTGACCCAGTTATAATAACAAGGTTCACACTACTATTTTTGTTCGACTTTTTTATAGGAAAAGTACGAAAAAGAGTTGAAGGATGCTGCAGTGAGAGAACTGATGCTTGCAGAAGAAGCGGCAATGCTAGACAAGGTGGCACTTCTTTCCATCTGTATCTCTGCTTGTCTGTCTCTCTCTTATAATCTTTTTTATTTCATATTTTTGCCTCCTTGTGATTTGTTATTATTATTGTTATTCTGATCCAAGTAAAAACAACATAAATTTAGTTTCTACTGGGTAAAACTTTGTATTTAAAAATACTTGGACAAAAATCTCCTTGAACTTCAATTTGTAACATTCTTTTCCCCAAACTTTGAAACGTTTGCAAATTTCCCCTCTCAGTTAAATTTGACAGAAAAATGCACATGGCATTTGTTGGCAGCATGAGTTGGGGGTTATTAAATGTGAAATTACGAAGTTATCCTAATAATTAGGTTAAAATAGTAAATATTTAGGGTTGATTGCCATTTCTTTCCTATACCTCTCTCTTATGGATAACTTAGTAATTTCACATTTAATTTGGGTAACGAGTGCCATGTCTATTTTTGGAAATTCACTGCCTTCTAATTACAGAAAAGTGATAATACAAAACCTACCTGGTACTTGCTCATTCTCTATAAACAATAACACCTTCTGATTACTGAAAATTACTGCTTCTTTCTGGTTCAGGAATTAAAGAGAGAAAGAGCAAAGGCAGCTGCTGCACTCAAGTCACTTCAAGAAAAACTTGAAGAGAAATATAAGACAGAACTGGAACAGAAGGTAGAAAATCGGGTTTATGCTTAAAAAACGCTTTATTTATTTGGTGTATCAAGCGTTTGATCAGTGATAACTGTTAGCTGTTAAATTCAAGTTGATAATCCTTCACTGTTGCAGCAACTTGAAGCTGAATTCAAGTTGGAAAAGGTGGAAGAATTAGCAAAAGCAGAACTGACGGCAACAATCGCTAGTGAAAAGGCGGCCCAAATAGAAAGAATAGCAGAAGCAAATCTTCATGTAAGATGTGCATGGTTTTCTGTCCTCAGTTTGATACCCGTTCTTATTCGATATATTTGTAGACGGAATTGTTATGAGATTTTGTGGCAGAGAAGTTATATTCGTAGTGCAGTTCTCACATTGTAAACATCGATAAATGTGATACCCTTTCGGGATTTTACTCCTGTAGAAGCTGACATGGCCTAGCATCTCTTTTGCAGATAAATGCTTTGTGTATGGCCTTCTATGCACGATCTGAAGAGGCTCGTCGGAGTCACTCTGCTCACAAGCTTGCTTTGGTAAAGAAATTTCTATTTCATGCAGTTATTTTGAATCTTTGGTTATAATAGAACATGTATGTGCAGCAATTTTATGAACCGCAATGTCATAAACTTTCGTATGTTAATGTAGGGAGCACTTGCACTAGAGGATGCACTTTTGAAAGGGTTACCGATTCAAACCGAGATAGAGGCTTTGCACAATTATCTTGAAGGCATTGACAAAGATTCAATATTAGACTTGGTGTTATCTTCCCTTCCTGACGAAACAAGACACAGTGGCACAGACACTTTGTTGCAATTAAACCAAAAGGCAAGTTACTTTATGATTAAGCTTTCTGCTCGTCTCTTGTCCAAAGATTAGATCTTTAAGCTTCATGATCGGAATGCTGGAAATCCAAGAACTACTGTTTATACTTGGTGATAAACCTATGCGTTAACATCCGTTTTTTTTTTTTTTTAATCAGTTCGATGCCTTGAAAGGGACCCTGCGGCACTTTAGCCTAATACCTCCTGGCGGCGGCGGCGGCATTTTAGCGCATTCTGTGGTGCATATAGCAACCTGGTTGAAGGTACGAAAGCAAGCAAAATCTTTCTTTACCACCACACATATATTTCTCTTACTAAAGCAATTTCTTGTGCCTTCCAACTCTTGTTCAGGTTAAGGAAGCTGATGAATCCGGTGACGGAGTCGAGTCTCTCATCAACAAAGTTGAGTCGTATTTGGCCGAGGGGAAAATAGCCGAAGCAGCAAATGTTCTTGAAGAAGGTGTCCAAGGCACCCAAGCCTCGGAAATAGTTGGCGAGTGGGTGAGGCGTGCCAGGAATCGAGCCATTACAGAACAAGCTCTAACACTGCTTCAATCCTATGCAACTTCCATCAGCCTTACCTAAAATTTACCAATTTTGATAACTCTTTCCGGTCCCTACATGTTTTGGTCTTAGCCCTTTGATATTCGGGTCGACTTGCTAGTCAACCAAACCGGGCTTTTTTTTTTCCTCCGGGTACTGATCAATACAGAGAAATAGAAATTATCGGGTTCAGAAAATAATTGAACCGGAACATGGAGATGACCTTTGCTTTCTGCAATTTGAATTCCTGGTGAGCTTTGTGAGAAATTGTAATCATTTTTTTTTCCTTGTCCATTACAAATGACCTTATGAATAAAATTTTACATATGCTACAATTGGCCCATTGAAAACTTCTGGACAATTTGAAAACTTTGCTTTTTCTGTTTCATTCAATTACCAATTATCCTTTATTGAGTAAAGCTTAATTATATTTGTAAAAAGAAAAGTTTTTAAAATATTGTAAGAATAGAAAATTTTGAATTTGATTCATCTATGTTGTCATTTTCACCATTTAGTTGGCCATTTTTAGTGAGAAGATTTTATCTGATTTTATTAATTTTTTTCTTCTTATTTTTTTTTTTTTTTTTTTTTTTTTTTTTTTTTTTTTTTTCTCTTTTTTTTTTTTTTCATATTTTTATTGAGTTTGTAAAAACATATTTGTTTTCTAAAACTTTTAGAGGTTGAATTCCCCACCCCTAATTTTAAAAAAAAAATCACAAGGACGATAAAATGAACGTAACAATCATTATTATTTGCCATAGTGAAATTAACTACTAAATTCTACCAAAAAAAATAATTATCTAAATTAGTCAGTTTATTATGCAATCAAATAATCATGGATAGTATTGTTAATCCCACATTTGTAGGAAATTTTCTTGTTGGACTTAAAGTCTCAATTCTGTCATTTCTAAAACTAGTTAAAAGAGCACGCACGGAATAGGCAAGTAATAAAAAAAAAATACCATCACATGGTGAGTTGGAAGCATCACATGACGGTCTCAAATTAGTAAACGACTCTTTTAAAGAGTAGTATAGATATAGATTAATTATGTCATTTTTAAAACTAGTTAAAGAGAGCGTGCATAGGCAAGTAAAAAAAAAAAATCACATGACGAGTACTGGAAGCGTTACGTGATGCTCTTAGAGGGGTAGACGAATGGTAATATAAAAGTGACATTCGCTCTTTCAAAGAGTAATGTAAAAATATATATAGATACATATATGGATTAAACAGTGGTATAGATGCTGTGAAACTCTTGTTATATTTCAGTATCAATAGTTAGATTATGCCATATGTCTACTAATTTCTGGAGAATTCTATGATATGTAAGACAATTTTAAACTGTTTGATTAAATCAAAGTAACATAAAAATAAAAAGTACAAACTTGAATTAAATTTTGATAGTTTATCACTGTATTTCTCTCCTTTTTTTTTCTTTTAAAAATACAATAGTTAACAAACACGCATGTATAGAATAGATAAATAAAGTAAAAATAAAAAAATAAAAAATAAAAAGAAAAAATGCCATGCAGTGGTAAGATATAGAATCCATCTTCTGATGTTGATGTGACCATCATGTGATAATCGGAGAGAGGGACGAAAGAGTCTATTAGCTTTTTATCACATACCTAATATATTACATTTATATATTATCAATGAATTCTTACTTTTTTTTCTAGCTTTTCTCAATCTAATTCTTACTCTTATTTTTTTTTTCTAGCTTTTCTCAATCTTGTAAGCTTTCGGGGTGTTTTATTTGTCCCGGATTATACATTCTTTTTTTCTTTGTTGAATTTTTTTCTTCGAATTTTTTCTAAGAGAAGGTTTTAATGAGACACCAGCTCTATATGCGTAGATCCTATAAAATAGTATTATAAGAGTTGTTTCTATGTTTTTTACTCATATTTGGGATAGTTTTGTTTATTTCATCAAATATTAATATATATTTTTTTATTATTCATTTCATGTGAGATGTACACGTAGTTATTTTTGTCACTATTACTTATTT
Source organism: Ficus hispida (assembly GCA_025413025.1). Lineage (NCBI taxonomy): Eukaryota > Viridiplantae > Streptophyta > Magnoliopsida > Rosales > Moraceae > Ficus > Ficus hispida. The sequence continues at coordinate 3,091,496 of CM046365.1, forward strand.
TAAAAAACAATAATGATAAAAAGTAATTTTAAAAACTATATTCAATAAAAAAGAAGTTTGCAACTGACGTTGAAAAGCTGATCAAGAGAGACCACCTAAATCAAGGCTACGTTGCAAAATAGCTGCTTCTTTTGAGCTGTCAAGACACATGCAATGAACCTTTTCCACTTTATTTATTTGTGATTTTTAGCATTCTATATTCTTTTTTTTTTTTGGTAGAATATTAATATTCATGTTTTTTGGTGGAATATTTTATATTCATTTATTGTTAGATACTGGATCTCTTTGTTTGGATGTACTCCCAAAATTGGCATGAGTTTATTTTATTTTATTATTTTTTGAAAGGCGCATGTGTTTATTTCATTTTGCTTATGTTATTTTTAATGACATTTTTTTAGTTTCATAATTATTACATCGTTGATGGATTAAAAAGTAATTATATTATTTACAAGGTTAAATGCTGTTTGGACATATTTTCTTCGTCTTTTTCAAAAATTGTAATAAATAATATTTTTTTATAAAATAAATAAGGTAAATATTAGGAATACAAAATATTTAAATAAATATCAAATTTATTAGATAAATAGTAAATTTACTAGGTAAATAACTTTTTTTATTGCTAGGTAAATATAAAATTTACTTCTAGTAAATAGACATTTAAATAGCAAATTTACTTCTAGTAAATAGATTATTTACATAGTAAATTTTCTATTTAATTCTATTTACTTATTAAAAAAACGACTGATATTTATTTAATTTCTTCTGTTTTCTTTAAATTATTTTCTGCTTATCTAAGGTTAATGGTTTCAACCTTTTCATAACATTGCCTCTATCCACTAGTAAAATAAGATTACAACTATTATGAGTTAATAGATTCCAAGGAATTATAACTATAATATTTGTATATATATGTGTATATACATAAATAAGTAAGTTAAATATCAGCTAATAAATGATTAAAAAAAACTTAAGTCGTTAAAAAAATTATCAGTATTATATCATAAAAATAAAAAAAAAATTCAATGATTCAAATGGTTATTTCATCATTCAAAGACTGAATACAAATCATCTTAAAATAAAAAATAAAAATAAAAATAAAAAGGTGCTATAGCCTTACTTTCAGAAGATCTAATCTCAAACATGAGGTGGGGTTCTTATCCCATACCAACTTTTTTTTTTTTTTTTGATAAGTTATCCCATACAAACTAACCTATTAAGAAACTCCAATTAGATTTGCCAATAATAAGTTCAGGGAAAAAAAATTATAATCGCCGCCTATTAAATTAACTAGACGGAATTAGCAAGTTAATCTATTCAACTTAATAAATTGTAAGAATACAATTTCACAATAGTAACATCTCATGTCCGCTATTTTACGAAACAACAATTATAACATAAGACTAATGACGAGTAACACTAAGATCATTAATCTAATGGTACATTTTTTTATTTTTTTTTACACTAACAGCTTCAAATAGTAGGCACGTTACACATAAAGTCACATAAAATTATATTTAAACAACTACGAAGTACATGTATCTAAATAAAAAGTTATATTTTTCAGACAGATACAATTGTCAAACAGGTCGAGATTTTTTCTATATACATAAATGTATACTTGTTTGCTGTTCCTTTCAAACTAAGAGCGTGACATTTAGAAATCATTATATGAACTGTGATGGACCAAAAGATGTACAAAGGAAATTAGGGATGTTTGGATTAGTTTTTTCTTTTTCGTGTGATTATTTTTTTGGTTTGCCATTTGAGTTTGTTGATAGTCAATCCTAGGACTTAATGACACTAATAAACACATATTTTGCAGTTGAAATAAATTGTTTTCCAGACCAGGAAATGCTTCCTTCCGAGGTGCAGACTGTAATAACCAGACTGATAAAGACAGTTTAACAAGTTTTTGGAAGGAAAGTTGGTGTCATAAGGACGTATGGTTTTTATTTTTTTTAATTTGACTATTTAAAACTGCAAAGAAACATATATAAAGGAAAATAATAATAATAAAAATTACTTCATAATTCCTTTGGAAGACAATTTCATTTTATATTATATTAAAATGTAACATAGCAAATAAAATATGTGTTTGGGTGTCCCCTTTATACTTTGTGTAATGCATGATTATATTTGAATAGTCATTCTAATATGTATCGGCAGCAAGTGAGAGAGTATGTGATATTACTGATAAAGTAAATAAGAAAAAGTGAATGAATGAATAGTAAAATATGTGGGTTTATTATTCAAATATATTTATATTGAAATGGAATATACGAAATATCAAAACACATATTGCATCAAGGATATAGTATACAGCAAATGATGTTTCTAAACGGAGCATGATTTTTGTTTTAATCATTTTATCTTTGACACTAAAATTTGAATCATATTTCACTTCCAATAACCGAAAAGTTTACTCAAATAGTTAAATTAAGTGGAAAACATTTCTAGTTTTCAATAGTTTTTTAATAATAGTGAAAAAAAATTATATATCTAATTTAACTATTTTAATAACTTTTCAAGTTACTATCTGATTAGCACATGATTACCTCTGTTAAATTCTATACGTGGTCCATAGGTACCCAAATTGTCAAGAAAAAAACATAAATGCATAGAAACAAGATCTGTTTATTCAATGCTTTTGGTTCCATCATTCGTGATTTATTATTTTCTATATTTCTCAATAATTCTGGAAGCTCAGAGGACCAAGAAGTTCATGTGTTATATATTCCCAAAGAAGATTAAAAAAAAAAAAAAAGAATCCATGTTCTATTATTTTGTAGTTGTTATTTTGCAAACTAAAAGATCCATGTGTTATGTTCACTTTATATATTAATAGGTCAAGTGGTGAGTTCCCTTAATTGAATAGCAAAAAAAAAAAAAAGTATGGAATATTGCATGATACAGGACCAATAATTAACCCGAAACCAATTGTAATAGACCATAGAGAAAATATTTTCATGACAAAAAAAAAAAAAAAAAGAAGAACTAAGGAAAAAAGAAAATTTGGTTTTTTTGTAATTTGTGTAGCAATATTTTTTTTTGTATGAGTTTAATTAATAAAAACAGTATTCCTTTTTTATATATATATTTTTTTTCCTTTGTTAGTTGTTGGACGTGGAAGGTTTTGTTGCCATAGCTATCACAAAATTGGACAATCTTTCAAACCAAAATGGTCTCGTTTTGGCCTTTTTTGTGGGACATCACTTCATTTTTACACTAACCAATATTCCAATTGATAACCAAGATTCCAATTGATAGCATCCAACCAATATATGGGGTTTTTGAATACTTTCTATTTAAGATTAAAATATCAAATATATGGCCATATTAGTATAGAATGTGATTGAAAGAGACATAGCCATTTTGATCATATTGTTGATGTAAGCTTATCACCACTTAATTTGCATCTTTTAGTTATTTTAAAAAATATATATTTATTTCCTGTTCATTGTTTGCTCTACCAAAAGTTGCCCCACCATGCATTAAACACTAAAGTTTAAAAGTGACACTTAGGTAGTTTTCTTTTTTTTTTTTTTTTTTCTCCTTCCAGTTGTGTTCAAATTAACTTCCCATAATTCTTATTTTGGTATGTGTTTGGCAACGGATCTAAAAATTCTCACATTTTCATATTCACTCTTTCATTGCTTTTGTTCTGTGTTAATTTTAATTTTACTCCCTTAAAGAATATATGTTGTCTTAGTTTACCTCTTAAAACTTCAAATGTCACATTTTTGGCATCTAAATTTGTCAACAGTTTAACTATCGGTCTCTATGTGATAGAAACATTAAAAAAAAAAAATGGTAAGATAGAGTACATGTCAACGGTTGTTTATTAAAACAAATATTAGACGGTCGTTATATAGATCAATTGGGTGATATAGAAACGGTTTAATTCATCTTCTCAGTTTACTATTCAACATTTATTTTATCAAATTACTCTGCACCCATCCGTCATGTGACCCTGACGTTCTTTATTATGTTAGTTTTTTAACATTTATTTCATGGCCAATAATGAAATGTTTGATAAGCATGGATGTCATCTGTAGAATGTTTTTAAGTTTATGGAGTAAAATGAGACAATATGTATTTCATAGGGACTAAATTCCTTCTTATTATCTATTGGAATAAGAACCAACCCCATAAGAATAGTGGATAGTTTATACCATGTCGGATTGAAACTATTATTATTTTTATTTATTTTTAATAAAATGTTAGAGATAAATAAATAATGATGGTCCTAAATATGTGCCAACGATACTTCTACTGATTTCTGTTCTCAACAACAATATTGAGAGAAAAAAAAACCCATAAGAATATAAATATTATATGACAAGTAGTTGCTACTTTTGGTGACGATTCCAACTAATTAACTAGACCAACAATTCCACAAAGTACAACTATAGTTTAAAAAAATGTCATTTTACATATTACAGTAGGGATGTTCACGGAATCCACCAACCTGCTCAATTCGTTCAATCCAGTCTAATTTACTAGATTGGATTGGGTTGATAAACTAACATATTGGTTACGATTGAGATTTTTCCAAACTGAATGTTATGAATTGGATTATGGATTGAGGATTTTTTAATCCGTTAATCCGTTAATCCATTGAATTATTTTGATGTAGTATTGGTTAAGTTGATTAATATGGACATTTTATTTTGAGTTTAACTCAAGTTTAATTATTGTTATGTATTATAGCTAATGATTGAAGACGTAAAGTTAATTGTATTGTAATTTTATTGAACTATTTCATATTTAAGTATTATATTTTTATTTTTTAGTTCCTATATTTTTCGGATTGAATCCGTGAATCCAATATGTGTAAACCGAGGTTTACGGATTGGATTGGATTAGATTGGAAACTTTTCAGATTGGTTATAGATTAGGAAAATCCCAATCCAAATGTTACATATTGGTTTATGAATTGAGACCTAACCCATAGAGACTGATATGTGAACATCCCTAGATTACAGTCTATAGAAAGGCCAAGATGAAGTATTGTCAAAAATTAGCTGTTCAGGCGTTCAAGGGTAACAATCTACCGAAGTATACAAAAACTATTATAGGTCAATAACACTAGGGCTTTTATTTTGTATATTTATTATTATTATTTACGCGAGAAAAAGTATTTTACTGTAATTATAAATCTTTTTCATACCTTTTTTGGGGGATTTTCTGTAAAGGGATCAAGAGCATGACATGTGTCCTCTTAATACCCGAAAATTAAACCTTTCAATACCGGGCCATCAGAGAACTCCGACATCAACATAATAGAGGTCCAGATACTATGGAGATAGCGTTAACCGAGGTGCATCTCGATGGTTAAGCTTGAACCATATGAAAAATGGATTGAAAGCAAAATCGAATGTATTGAGATTTTCAATTTAAGCAATGACCTTAATAGATTATCAACTTCAATTCTAACTTTACGTAATCCATCAATTAAAATGGACCCAAGGGATTCTTCTAATTGATTAACCTACCTATAAATAGAATGCTTGGTTTCATATTTTTTTCATACTTTTGTTTGGCACACCATTTTTAAATGTTCATTTTGAAATGATTCAAAAAAGATTACAAATCAACTAATTAAGTTTTTACTGCTTTAAAATCCGCATTTAAACATTTTTTTCTCCCTTCTAAATATTTCAAAATTAGGTGCCAAACATAAGCTCATCTCTCTTGCTAAAACTCTATTATTCCTTGTTCTCATAATTGTTTGACTCGAGGATCGGAGTGTCTTCTACAGACGTAGCCCTTTACGCCACCCTAAAGCAAAGAGCAATGTAGAACAATAGAAAATGTAGAAAAAGTACTTGTGGTGTATTTAGTCACGCGTAATTAAAATAAGTAGGATTCGAAGTGGATATGATTCGAAATGAGAACTCAAGGTCTGAATAAGTTATTTACATAATTTTAGGATTCGAAATCAGAATCGGGACCTAATATTTTTGTTAGTTTATTTCAATTTCAACTACAAAATCCGTATCATATATCACTAAATATTACAACAATAAGGTCGTCATTCATATCAAACGATTTCAAATATTTTTACAGGCTAAGGAAGACAACAGTTCAAATGTCATACTCGACCAAAGGTTCCAACGACAGTACACATGGAAATAAAAAATAAAAAAATTATAATTAAGAAAATAAAGAAAAATCAATAATACTCTAACCCTTTTTTTTAATTGAAATATTACTGTAACCTTATAGCAGTATCATCATTTAATAGAGAAAATTGATACAACCACAGCATCTCATAGATTATTAATGGCTCATATAAGTTAAAGGTCTCCATCCAAATTTGGTGATAAATCAACAAATTTCCTTGAAAATCGTACTGAATTAAAAAAATAATAATATTAGGAACGTGGGTCCCATTTCTAAGTTATAGAGAGAGAGTAAAATACAACTCAGCTAAATACACATACTTTGATTTTCAATTTTCTCACATTTTTTTTTTCTTTTTGTTAATTTTACTAGCTGGTATTGAGTCTCAATCATTTAAATGAGGGTCCCACCTAAAATGCTTAAAGACAAAGAAGAATATTTTGATTAACAATAATAATTTTCAATAATTCAGTTTGTAAAATCAGCCTCCATGCTAAACAGCATCCTTAATTAATTAGAGATGAAATATTTAAATTAAAATTTATTGATTTTTTTAAAAATTAATTATAAATTTTTATGTATTAAAAATATTAAAAATTAAGATAAAAATATAGCTTAATTAAAATTAAATTTAAATATCAAAAGAATACTTAATTTTTGGATCTTAACGTAATAATGTTACATGTTGTTTTCGTCCTTCCTGTCCACAAGATATGCTAAAACAAATTATAGAAAAAAAATAAAAAATAAATAAAGATAGAGATAGAAGTAACAAAAAGCTCATATTCAAAAGTACTATGTAATTTTATGATCCAACGCTTTGAACCCATTTTTTTCACTTTTTTAAGAAAATTTTCTCTGAAATTTAAATTAACTGTTTGAATTATAAATTTAAATATATGATTTAAACGAGAGTTAAAATATTTGAATTATAAATTTGAATTTATAATCTAAACAGATACTAAAATCTATTATATTTAAAGTGTTTTCTCACGGAACATGTGGTTGATTGGTTCATTCCAACCAAACAATTTCAATTGCTTTAACTTAGTTTTCTATTTGAATTTTCAACTCTAACTTAAAAACTCAAATTTTAAAAGTTCATAAATTTGTTATATCAAGTCGAAATGTTATTTTTTTTTAAATTTTATAGAATTTCGGAAAGAATAAAAGAAGATCCATATTAATATATTTTTTTAAACACATTTTAAATTTTTATATTTTTTAACTCCAAATAAATCATCTTTAAACAAACGTAGAGTTCCAAAACTCAACTCAAATATAATAAAAATAACTCTAAAACTTCTATTCAAGTGGACCAACTAAACTATCTCAAAAAGTTGACATTTGGAAATGGGATTACAAAAGTAATGGAAGTGCTTGTTTATATTCTGGGGCTTGCTCCTCTGGTTTTTAATTTTTCGGATCCTTTCAAGAAAAATTATAATAAAGAGCATTTTTAAAAATAATTAAAGTAAATAACAAGATTTTAAAATATGTGAAATAAATATAACTGGTAAATAAAAACATCATTATAAGGAAAATATGAAATTTACTAAGTAAATAATACACATACCAGACGTAAATAAAGTAAATAAATTATTTATTTGATAAATTTATTATTTATTCTTATTTATTTCAAATATTTCAAAAACATGTTATTTATTTTAATTATTTTTTAAAATTTGTTATTTTTTTCTCCCTTAGCTCAATAGGAGAGATGTTTTGTTTTGTTTTTTTGTTTTTTTCTTTTCAGAAGAGTGTTTGTGGAGGTTTTGGAGATGCATTTTGATTTGAAAATGAGATGTTGTTTTAGAAACGTGCGTGTGAGGGGGGAAAAAAACGTTTAGGGAAAAAAAGCCCTTTGAAGTGAAAAAAAGTATAAAATTTTAAAATATATTTAAAAAAAATATCAATACGATCTTATTTTATATTTTCAAAATTTTATACAATTTAAAAAAAATCATCTTATTTAAATTTTAAATAATAAAATTATAACTTTTTAAAATTTTAATTTATGTAAATATTTGAAAATATAAATAATAAAAAATAATATTGAATTAAAAACCAAATATAAAAAAAGTTTTTCGAATGAGACAACAAATCTTCTCCTAACTGGCTCAAATCTGGATGAAAAAAACGGAAAAAAAAAAAATCTATGATATATGCGAACTACTAGGAATTATGGTCAGTATGCCCAGATGGTGAGATTGTTTAGTTAAGAGAATACAGAGTTTGTTAAGGAAATAATAAATTATCTATCTATCTATCCTTATTAGGTGTATCATACTGTCTGTTGACACATTGGCACTAACTGGCTTTTTATGAGTAAACAAAACGTGAATCTAAGCCAACTAAGAGAGAGAGAGGGAGAGAGAGAGCGTATTCTAGTGGTTGTTCAAGACTTCAATGTGGCTTTGGCTTGGCTCAACTTAAGAGTATTTTTCAAGCCATCTTTATGCACAATTATTCTCTCCGAAGCATTATTCCCTTTTATTCTGCATGTCTAGGAGGCTTCACGTTATGGTTCTTCCATCTAAAATGCAAATAAATAAATAAATAAATAATTGACGATCTTTTACTTAGACATCACACTAATCTGTCAATTTAGGATCCGGTTCAAATTTTCTTGATTCCTATTTATAGCCAGATAATAAATTTTATAAACGGGCTTATTTTTATATTATATTTCTTTAAAATGTAAATATTTTTGTGTCTAAAAAATTACATGTATAGTATAAAAACACAAATATATTTTTTCCTTAAATTTTAATACTTTTGTAATTTTATTTTTGAACTTTAAAAATTGATGCTAACACTCCCCAAACTTTAAATCATTAGTAAAAACATCTCTTAACAAAAACACATATGGTTTATTTGGGACGCCATTTAAGGATAGTAGAACACCACGTGAAATTCAAAATCCCAACTTTATATAAAAATTTTCATTTTTTTTGTTTCAAAAAACTCAAATTTTAAAAGTCCATAACTTTTTCATTTCAGATTGAAATGAGATGAGTTTTATATCAAAATATTTGTAACGACGAGATGAACGAGATAAAATTCATTTTACATATTTTTTTCTAAAATATTTCAAAATTTTATATTATTTTTTATAATACAGAAATTTTTCAAAAGTTTTTCCCCCTAAATACACATCTCCAACCTAATCTTCAAAACACAATATCCAGATGTTCCCCAAACACGTCCTCATTTCTCTCGAAATTCCATTTCAATCAGTGATTAATTAATGATTAATAAGTAATTAACTAAGAAATTTGATATTTATATTAAGTGATTGACTATTTAAGAAAATTGATTAATTATTTAAAAAAAAGTATTTTAATTAATTTTAAAAAACTTTCATCATTTATTAAAAAATTTATTAAAAAAAGATTATTTAGTTATAAATTTCAGCCGAATAGAAGCCGAGCCGAGAAGTATGGGCTTCAAAAATTGTCGGTCGTCCAATTCGACCTGACGGTGAGAGGCTCCTATTACACCAAAAGCTTCTCTTCTCACACAGACACCAGTCCACTCTCTCTCTCTCCCGTGTCTTTCTCTCTCCTCTCTCTAGTGTCCGAAGAAAGAAAAACGTATTACTACACACCATTCACAAAACACAGACAAGAGCGAGAAAAATTAGGAGAGAGAAAAGAAAGAGGGAATTTATATATCTATATATCTTCCCTATCTCTCTCTTTCTCTCTCTCTCTCACTTTCTCTCTCTTAGCTTCTTCTTCTTCTTCCTTTTGGCTTACCAGTCGTCAATGCTCGCTTCCATTTCACGAAACCGATTGATGCTCCAAACTGCCTCCATTTCTCTCTCTCTCTCTCTCTCTCTCTCTCTCTCTAGATATTGCATTCGTATGGTACTCAGGTGAATTCCTTTGAATCTCTTCGAAATCTGCAACCAGATTCATGCATTTCGTTTGATTCATTTAGCGTTTGTTTGAGAGCGTTGTTCTCTCTCTGTTTGACTCTTCGCTGAAAAGCTCAAGACTTGATTGGATTGAGCTCGATCTGCTCCGGATTCGACGAGATCAAGTCAAATCTTGTCGGAACCTCGTGGTTTCCTATGAATGTGAGTGGATTGAGTTTCGTTTCTTGGTTGACTTTTGCTTTGTAATTGAGTTTGTTCTTAAATCAAACAGAGGCATAACTGAGTTCAACTTAGGTAGAATAATTGAGAAATGTGACTAGTTCGATTGAACTTCGTTAGCTCTATGAATTCCTTCAATTTGATATCCATAATTTTACTTCAGATTGGATTATATATATATATATATATATATATGTAAGTAATGGTGAGTTCATCTGTTCTAGGATAGTCTGATCTGCAGTGAATGTGGTGGAATTTCTCATTTGCGGATTTGTTTTTTTTTTTCTTTGGCAGGAGGTTTTGACGCTTTGGGCGGTGTCTGTGTGGTAGATCTGGAGAAGGGCAAGTCTCTTCTTGCTTGATTTGATTCGGGATCGTGAAGTGAAGCGAAGCAAAGCTGGCGACGACGACACTGTCGTGGCGGCTTGCCAGTAATGGCAGCAGCCTCGCCACTAATGATTTGGTGCGTCTTTTCGACACTTTTTTTCCCCCTGTTTCCCATATGGATTTTTTTTTTTTTTTTGTTTTCGTTTTACTTTCGTATTTGTGGGGAGATTTGTTTAGAGGGTAATTGTATAAATGGATTAGCGAGGATGGAATGAAGTTATAGTAATCTCTTTGTGGGCATAGATTTGGGATGAATCTGATTCCATTGGCCCTGCTTCTATCAACTTGCACGGTGGTTGAGATCATTTAGATCCCAAATCTACATGGCTGTTGAACTGCTGGGGTTATGAACCTTTGGAAGTAATTTAGAACATAAAAAATGGGTGACTTGTATTGATAAACTACCGTGTAGATGTGTTGCTTTCTCCTATTTGTGTATAGACTTGTGTTAGATTTATATTCAGCAATAGGAAAGACAAAACAAGAGTTAAACAACCAACCGTATTAATAGGAAAAAGAAAAGGTGCACTAAGCCAAATATGTTTAAGCCTTTCTAGTGAACAGATACAAAATGCCAGTGCAAGATCTGGTAAAAAGGGGAAGAATAAAGCAAAAAAAGCCACTGCTGTATGCACAAAACCATAGCTGCTTATAGAGACTTAGTACAGGCTAAAGTAGTTGAAAATCTCCAATACTACTTGGTTTGCAATTCTACGTTGTGTATAAAGTTATATATAATATGTACATGTATTAATATCCTTATTTCGTTTTTCTATATGTCATACTATTACTTTGTTGTGCTCAATCATTTAATCGTTTGAAATTAATCTTTGGTTCCTTCACTAGGAATTTTACGGATGTTCATTTGTTTGTTTGTGGCTTACATTCTTCTTGTTGCAGGAAAGAAACGGTGATATGAAAGTTCAAGATTCGGAGCCTCCAACTCCACTTTCTGTTGCAAAGATGGGGTCAAGGTCCGTTAAAATGCAAATTATTTTTACTAAATTTTTAGGAAAAAAATTATGTTGTAGTTTTGTTATCGACTTTATTATTGTTGAGCTGGTTATTGAAATGATCATTGTTCTTAGACCTGGCATATTCTTTAATTTAAGCAAGTTTCATGATACCTTAGGGCTCTTTCTAAGGCAGTTCCTCCCTGTAATTTTCCTGTTCATATCAAAGAGTTCCTCCATATAATGCTATGCGTTTAGTTCAAAGAGTAGAAAGCCTTTTTATGTGAGAGCGGCCTTTGTTTAGACATATTTTTAACTAAGTTCAAAGGCCCCATCCCTTTTGTTGGTAAAGTAGTTTATGATTTTAAAAAGCGGAGGTGGGTGACATTATAATTTCAACTAAGCGAAACTAAATAGTTTGAAAGCACACACTTATAATCTTCATGGTGTGTTTTCTTTATTTTATTTCCTCTGGAAGCTGTCAATAAGTGAGACTAGGATAAAACACAACCTTGGACTATTAGATAATTTTTACCGTGGCTCTCATTTTGATCGTCGATCTGAATCCTGCGAATGCCTTTATGCTATTTCAGATATCTTTGGTTCGTATTTGTTATTTCTTTATGCCCCTGTCAACCTAGGGGATTGTGGGGATGAAGAACCATTTAATAAAGGAAGTAATGAATATAGTTCGGGCAAATGTTAACTAGACGCCAATCATGTTCTTCCACTATTGTCAAAAAAAGTAAGTTCTGGTTAATTATTTGATGTTCTCATACTGTTTGCAGAGAGCGCAGTACCATGGAGGACCCAGATGGGACACTGGCAAGTGTTGCCCAATGCATTGAGCAGCTACGTCAGAGTTCCTCATCTGTAAATGACAAAGAGTATTCATTGAAGCAGTTGCTGGAACTTGTTGATACGCGTGAACATGCTTTCAGTGCTGTTGGATCTCATTCTCAGGCTGTTCCAGTGCTCGTTTCTCTCCTCCGATCAGGATCACTTGGAGTGAAGATACAAGCTGCTACTGTTTTAGGCTCTCTGTGTAAGGAGAATGAACTGAGGGTAAAAGTCTTGCTTGGTGGATGTATTCCACCGCTGCTTGGTCTGCTGAAGTCTAGCTCCACAGAAGGTCAACTTGCTGCAGCAAAGACCATCTATGCTGTTTCTCAAGGTGGTGCCAGGGATCATGTTGGATCAAAAATTTTTTCAACTGAAGGAGTTGTTCCGGTGCTTTGGAAGCAACTAGAAAAAGGCATGAAGAATGGTAATTTGGTTGATGGCTTGTTGACCGGGTCGCTAAGAAACCTTTCAAGCAGCACAGAAGGATTCTGGACTGCAACATTACAAGCTGGAGGAGTGGATATACTTGTGAAGTTGCTGAAAACTGGAGAGTCAAGCACTCAAGCTAATGTATGCTTTCTTCTTGCATGTGTGATGATGGAGGATGCTTCTGTTTGTTCTAAGGTGCTGGCTGCAGAGGCTACAAAACTTCTTCTCAAGCTATTGGGGTCGGGTAATGAAGCGCCTGTCAGAGCAGAAGCTGCAGGGGCTCTTAAATCGCTTTCTGCTCAATGCAAAGACGCAAGGCGTGAGATAGCCAATTTTAATGGTATTCCTGCTCTGATAAATGCTACGATAGCCCCTTCAAAAGAATTCATGCAGGGTGAGTATGCTCAAGCGTTGCAGGAGAATGCTATGTGTGCTTTAGCAAACATTTCTGGTGGCTTATCATATGTCATCTCAAGTCTCGGTCAAAGCCTTGAATCTTGTAATTCACCTGCCCAAGTTGCTGACACCTTGGGGGCTTTAGCTTCTGCTCTTATGATATACGATAGCAAAGCAGAATCAACCAGAGCATCAGATGCTTTGGCTGTTGAGCAGACTTTGCTTACACAGCTAAAGCCTCGCCTCCCATTTCTTGTGCAGGAACGGACCATAGAAGCCCTTGCCAGTTTATATGGGAATTCAATACTCTCAACTAAACTTGCAAATTCCGATGCGAAACGTTTACTTGTTGGTTTGATCACAATGGCGACAAATGAAGTCCAGGATGAGCTTGTGCGAGCTCTGCTTACACTTTGCAATAATGATGGCAGTCTTTGGCGTGCACTACAGGGCCGTGAAGGGGTTCAGCTGTTGATATCTCTTCTTGGACTTTCATCTGAGCAGCAACAAGAATGTGCAGTTGCACTTCTTTGTCTGTTGTCCAATGAAAATGATGAGAGTAAATGGGCTATTACTGCTGCTGGTGGGATACCTCCCCTTGTTCAGATTCTGGAGACCGGATCTGTGAAAGCCAAGGAAGATTCAGCAACAATCCTTCGAAACCTGTGCAATCACAGTGAAGATATCCGTGCTTGTGTTGAAAGTGCTGATGCTGTTCCGGCACTTTTATGGCTACTGAAGAATGGAAGTGCGAATGGGAAAGAAATTGCAGCGAAGACTTTGAATCATTTAATCCATAAATCTGATACTGCAACGATTGGCCAGCTGACTGCATATTTAACCAGTGATCTTCCTGAATCTAAAACCTACGTTTTGGATGCTTTAAGAAGTATGCTTTCCGTGGTTCCCCTCAATGACATATTGCGTGAAGGTAGCGCTGCTAACGACGCAATTGAGACAATGATAAAAATATTGAGCTCAACTAAAGAAGAGACTCAAGCCAAGTCTGCATCTGCTCTAGCTGGAATTTTTGAAACTAGGAAAGACTTGCGTGAAAGTGGCATTGCTGTTAAAACTCTTTGGTCAGTGATGAAGTTGCTTAATGTTGAATCTGAAAACATCCTGGTTGAGTCCTCTCGTTGCCTTGCTTCGATTTTCCTTTCAATTAAGGAGAATAGAGAAGTCGCTGCCGTTGCTAGGGATGCATTATCTCCTTTGATCGTCCTTGCTAATTCTACAGTTCTGGATGTTGCAGAGCTGGCAACATGTGCTTTGGCCAATCTTATTCTTGATAATGAAGTTTCGGAGAAAGCAGTGGCTGAAGAAATTATTCTTCCTGCTACAAGAGTTCTGCGTGAAGGCACAGTATCAGGGAAGACCCATGCAGCTGCTGCAATTGCTCGCCTCCTCCATTCTCGCCAAATTGATTGTGCTTTGAATGATTGTGTAAATCGTTCAGGAACCGTTCTAGCATTAGTTTCTTTTCTGGAATCTGCTGAGAGTGGATTGGTTGCTGTTGCTGAGGCACTTGATGCACTTGCTATTCTCTCCAGGTCCGAAGCGAGTGGGGAAATAAAACCTGCATGGGCAGTTTTGGCAGAATACCCAAAAAACATAACCCCTATAGTCTTTTCTATCGCCGATGCGGCACCTACATTGCAGGATAAAGCTATTGAAATTTTGTCACGACTTTGTAGAGACCAGCCTAATGTTCTAGGAGATACAGTTGCCAGTGCCTCTGGATGTATACCGTCAATTGCCAAAAGGGTGATCAATTCGACAAACATAAAAGCTAAAATTGGGGGAGTTGCGCTCCTAATTTGTGCTGCAAAAGTTAGTCACCGGAGAGTGGTGGAAGATCTTAGTCAATCAAACTCATGCACCCTTCTCATTCAGTCTCTTGTTGCAATGCTAAGTTCTTCTCAATCATCTTCGGGAAACCTTGGGGATAATGACAAGGAGTCCATCAGCATTCTTAGACATACTAAAGAAGAGACCAGGACAGATGAATCTGATATGAGCACAGCAGTAATTTCTGGTGTTGACTTATCTATATGGCTGCTCTCTGTACTTGCCTGTCATGATGAAAAGAGCAAAATAGCGATTATGGAGGCTGGAGCAGTTGAAGTCCTCACCGACAGGATCACAAATTGTTCTTCTCGTTATTCTCAGGTAACTAAAACTTTCTTGTCTGACTTTATATTACAATTCAAATGAGGATCAGGATGCATTCAATCAATCATTATTTTCGTCTGCAGATTAGGAATTATGAATGGTTTTTAGAATTTATCCACTTACTACACGTGTACTGAAACACATGTTATGAGTTTTCACTTTTGCATTAACGCTTCTCTCCTGTTCTGTGCTGATATAAGCAGATTGATTTTCAAGAAGATAATAGCATCTGGATTTGTGCGTTATTGGTAGCAATTTTGTTTCAAGATAGAGATATCATAAGAGCAAATGCAACCATGAAATGTACCCCAATAGTTGCAAACATGTTGAAGTCAGAGGCATCGGCAAACAGATATTTTGCTGCACAGGCAATGGCCAGTCTTGTCTGCAATGGTAGCAGGGGAACACTTCTATCTGTTGCAAATTCTGGTGCCGCAGGTGGGCTTATTTCCCTACTTGGCTGTGCTGATGCTGATATAAGTGATCTTCTAGAGTTGTCAGAGGAGTTTGGTTTGGTACGTTATCCAGAGCAAGTTGCTCTTGAGAGGTTGTTTAGAGTTGAAGACATAAGGGTCGGTGCTACTTCACGGAAAGCAATACCTCTTCTTGTTGATCTTCTTAAACCTATACCAGACCGCCCTGGAGCACCATTTCTGGCACTTGGGCTTCTGACTCAGCTTGCGAAGGACTGTCCATCAAACAAAATTGTTATGGTAGAATCAGGAGCTTTGGAAGCTCTGACTAAGTACCTATCACTTGGTCCCCAAGATGCAACTGAGGAAGCTGCTACCGATCTGTTGGGTATTCTTTTCAGCAGTGCTGAAATTAGGAAACATGAATCTGCATTTGGCGCTGTCGGTCAACTCGTGGCAGTTTTACGTTTGGGTGGAAGGGGTGCTAGGTATAGTGCGGCAAAAGCATTAGAGAGCTTGTTTTCTGCTGACCATGTTAGGAACGCAGAATCTGCTCGTCAAGCTGTTCAACCCTTGGTGGAGATCCTCAATACTGGCCTGGAAAGAGAACAGCATGCAGCTATTGCTGCACTTGTTAGGTTATTGAGTGAAAATCCATCAAGAGCCCTAGCAGTTGCAGATGTCGAAATGAATGCTGTAGATGTTCTTTGCAGGATCCTTTCATCGAACTGTTCAATGGAGCTGAAAGGAGATGCTGCTGAATTATGTTGTGTTCTTTTTGGAAATACGAGAATCAGGTCCACGATGGCTGCAGCACGATGTGTGGAGCCTCTGGTCTCTCTTCTTGTAACCGAGTTTAGTCCTGCGCAGCATTCAGTTGTCCGCGCATTGGATAAGCTTGTTGATGACGAGCAACTGGCAGAGCTGGTTGCTGCTCATAGTGCAGTTATTCCTCTTGTTGGTCTACTCTATGGTAAGAATTACTTGCTTCACGAGGCTATTTCGAGAGCTCTTGTGAAGCTAGGGAAAGACAGGCCTGCTTGTAAGATGGATATGGTGAAAGCCGGAGTAATTGAAAGCATACTTGATATCCTCCATGAAGCACCAGATTTTCTCTGTGCGGCTTTTGCAGAGTTGCTCCGGATATTGACCAACAATGCTAGTATTGCAAAGGGGCAATCTGCTGCAAAAGTAGTTGAGCCCCTTTTCCTTTTGCTAACAAGACCTGAATTTGGTCCTGATGGACAACACAGTGCACTACAGGTTCTCGTTAACATCTTGGAGCATCCACAGTGCCGTGCTGATTATACTTTAACCTCCCATCAAGCTATTGAACCACTCATCCCTTTACTCGATTCTCCTTCCCCGGCAGTACAACAGTTGGCAGCAGAGCTTCTATCACATCTACTCTCTGAAGAACATCTTCAAAAGGATCCCGTGACACAGCAAGTGATTGGTCCCCTAATACGGGTTCTCGGATCTGGTTTACACATACTGCAGCAAAGAGCTGTAAAGGCGCTTGTTAGTATTGCACTGACATGGCCCAATGAAATTGCAAAAGAGGGTGGTGTCGTAGAAATATCCAAAGTGATACTGCAATCTGATCCTTCACTTCCCCATGCACTGTGGGAGTCTGCTGCTTCTGTTTTATCGAGTATCCTGCAATTTAGTTCTGAATATTATTTGGAAGTTCCTGTTGCTGTGCTGGTTAGGTTGCTTCGTTCTGGATCGGAAAGTACAGTAATAGGTGCTTTGAATGCCCTGCTGGTTCTGGACAGTGATGATGCAGCGAGTGCTGAAGCAATGGCTGAAAGTGGTGCCATAGAGGCTCTTTTGGAACTTCTCAGATGTCATCAGTGCGAGGAAACCGCTGCCAGACTGTTAGAGGTATTGTTGAACAATGTGAAGATTAGAGAAACTAAAGCTACAAAGACTGCCATCTTACCATTGTCTCAGTACCTCTTGGATCCACAAACCCAAGCTCAGCAAGCAAGATTACTGGCTACTTTGGCTCTCGGTGATCTTTTTCAGAATGAGGGTCTTGCTCGAAGTGCCGATGCTGTTTCAGCTTGCCGTGCCCTGGTTAATGTGCTTGAAGAACAACCGACCGAAGAAATGAAAGTTGTAGCCATATGTGCATTGCAAAACCTTGTGATGTACAGTCGGTCTAACAAAAGAGCAGTTGCCGAGGCTGGTGGGGTTCAGGTTGTGTTGGATTTGATTGGGACTAGCGAACCAGAAACAGCTGTTCAGGCTGCAATGTTTGTTAAACTTCTATTTTCTAATCACACCATTCAAGAGTATGCTTCTAGTGAAACAGTAAGATCCATTACTGGTAAGTTCTCTCCCTCTCGTTCTCTTTTGTTTTCTTGTACCTGCAGAATTTGCTACACTTTGACAGCATGACTGAGTGTCTATTTATGAATGAAAATCTTGTCCTTTTTTATGCTTACACGATATGGAGTAGAATCGCTCAATAATTCTAAATGCAAATTCTTGTTTATAAAGACGTGTACTAATTGACTCAAATCAGTAGTACAACTTAGGATTGTTATTTTTTATTATTTTATTATATTTTTTATCCAATTTTCTCAAGCGATCTTGTGGTTTCATAAGGAAATATGAGCTATTCTCCTGTACCATTGATTAGGTGGTTTAGGTTTGGTTCTTGCTATTTGTTTATTTATTTAATTTTCAGCCAATTCTAATCCTTGTTAGATGTGCATAAATGTTAGGATCCATAACATACCATTTCTACATTGACTCCTTAAGGTTGAACATCACTGATTGAGTAATTACAATACTGAAAAAATAATTTGTTGTTTTCTTGGACCCGTTTTACATCTTAGAACTAGTTTCTCTAATCAGCAAACAAGGATTTTTCCAAATAAAAGAATATTCTAATTAAACTTTGTGGTGTAACAGCTGCCATCGAAAAAGATTTATGGGCCACCGGAACTGTGAATGAGGAGTACTTGAAGGCTCTAAATGCTCTCTTTGGAAATTTCCCACGACTGAGAGCCACCGAGCCTGCAACACTCAGTATTCCCCATCTTGTTACTTCCCTCAAGACAGGAACAGAAGCAACTCAAGAAGCTGCCTTGGATGCACTTTTTCTTCTCAGGCAAGCTTGGTCAGCATGCCCAGCTGAAGTTTCTAGGGCTCAGTCAATTGCTGCCGCAGATGCAATTCCCTTGCTGCAATACTTGATCCAGTCTGGTCCGCCTCGCTTTCAGGAGAAGGCAGAATTTTTGTTGCAGTGTTTGCCAGGAACATTGGTTGTCATAATCAAGCGCGGGAACAATATGAAGCAGTCGGTCGGAAACCCTAGTGTTTATTGCAAGCTTACGCTTGGCAATACTCCTCCCAGGCAAACCAAGGTAGACCTTTTATGTACTTATTAATCATTATTTCTTCTGGTATTTTTAAACAAAATTTTCTATTTGCGTAGTGAAACCACAGTTTACTTTGATTCTGAAAGGGATTTTGAATTTCTGATTATATGCCAATTCCGATTCAGACTTTGGTTGATATTACGCCGTCTTACCTCACTGTCCCTAATTGTGTTAAGCTAGTCTTAACTGGTTTTGAAATGGATCCTGTCAATTTGTCAGATTGTATCAACCGGACCAAATCCAGAGTGGGACGAGAGCTTTTCCTGGTCCTTTGAGAGTCCTCCGAAAGGACAGAAACTTCACATATCTTGCAAGAACAAGAGCAAAATGGGGAAGGTATTGATTGTTGTCCTTGTCCATAATAATGAGTGTAATCATAAGAAAAGTGCTCGAGGGCTCCACCGGTGCTAATCACCACAGATAATGGAAGGTGGATCCCATCTGTGAATCGTGGGACTCACTTTGCATTAATGAATGGTGCTCAATACTATTGGTGCTCTTTAGCATTGTTCTAATCATAAGGCATCACTTGTCTCTTTTGGGATCTTTTTGGGACGACTAATCGTTTACTAAATTGCTTCCGATCTTTCTCGCAGAGTTCGTTCGGGAAAGTAACAATCCAGATTGATAGGGTAGTGATGCTGGGAGCAGTTGCTGGAGAGTACACCCTGTTGCCAGAAAGCAAAAGTGGGCCATCAAGGAATTTAGAGATAGAGTTCCAGTGGTCTAACAAGTGACAAAAAATACAAATACTATGTATTGTTGTTGTACTGCGAAATTGAGGTATTTGATAGAATTCATGTTCGAAGAGAAGAATCTTTATCTCCATTTATTTTCCCATTTTGGGTTATTTATTACATTCTTGTATATAATGTACCAAAGATTTTGATTTTGATTTTGAATTTTTTTTCCCTCTCTCTCTCTTTTGCCCACAGTCTAAATGTAGTCATTTGTCAATGTATTATTTTGTAATTTGACTGCAAATTTTCTTATGAACATCTGGCCTGAGGAAATGTAATTTGTTTTGGTGTGATTCTCAATTTTTAGAGGAATTATTATTAATAAGATGGAGTCTGATTTTTTTTTTTTTTTAACTCTCTCTGATGCCCTTATTTGTTCTTAATTGTTCTATTTTTTGGCAGAACCAATCAAGCGTCCTTGGCCCACAATCGAAGTTCCAAGTTTTTGGAATTCCCTTCTTCTTACCATTTTATTTTTTTGTTTATTAATTAATTAATTTATTATTGTTACTATTATTACAGTTTCTTCTGACTATTTAATCGACTTTTGTGGTTACACGAACAAAAAGAGTCAACAAATACACAAGGACGACAAAAATTTATGATTCAGTTAAATTGTCTACTTACACAGTAGAGAGAATACATTCATTAACAACTTCAAAATTAAGCATTCAACAAAATATTTTGATTTCGAAATCCCTTTGTCCAACTCGCTTTATTGTCGTCTCTCTTTCTCTTCTTCAGAGGAGGCACATTGTCTCTCAACTTCTCTAACCACAAGGAATCCTAAACAAAATATATATTTATAAAGTCCTAACGAACCATATCATTAACCCGTAGCCTAATTAAAGATAATTTAATTTGAATCATCTCCAACAACATATCATTAACCGTAGCCTAATTAAAGATAATTTAATTTGAATCATCTCCAATAATTTTTATAATTTTTATCTTGACTCAAATTCCTCAACACCACACATGGGTATCTAATCTTGATATCAAAAGATACACTATTGGCTATTTTATATGTATACCTTTAAACTTTTCAAATTTGATAATTTAGGTCTTAGTTTTTTTCTTTTTTATGTAATCAACTCACTGTATTTCTAATTTTTATGAGTGTTAGTTCTTAATGCTCAAATCTATTAAAATTTGGACGGTTTTTTACACATGACTTGCACATTGTAGCCCAAGAAGAGCATTGTTGATCATTTTTTTTTTTACTTAATTTCAATACACACTTTTTTAAAAGTTTATGCCAAGTTTGAGTTATAATTGAAATAGGTTTAAGTTTCCAGAAATTTGTATTGAAATTAAATAAAAATAATTATCAATGCTTTTTTGAGTTATAATGTACAAGTCATGTATAAAAAACCGTCCAGATTTTGACGGATTTGAGTAAAAAAAGACTTAACAATGCCAAATGTTATAAGTTTAGAGGCTGATGGTCAAGGAAAAAAAATTAGGGGCTAAACTGCTGAATTGAAAAGTTGGGGGATGTCAATGCAAAAAAATCTTTATTATTTTGGGGTGTCACATCTATCCTAGCCGAGGATTCTAACTCACAATTTAACACATCACTGCCACCTAACGAAGTCGAAGACAGGGCTACTACAACTAGCAGACAAAAAACACACTCATTGCAAATGCGTACTAATATAAACTCTCCCGCTTCTTACTCGACTCTTGACACTTCCTTTCACGAATTCGTGGTCAATAACATGCAAATTCTTGCCATGTCCCCACATGAAAAAAAATTTTTCGATTATTAAATTTTAATAAATAAATAATTACCTTTTTTTTAAAGTAGATTTAATACAATTTTAGATGGTTAGATTTTCTTTGAATTCTATTAAATTACCCTATTTTTCATATTGTATGACTTGACGATTCAGAATAATGTGTTTTAGGTTCTGTTTTAATTGCGTATATATTTTTAAAAAAGAAAATTTTATTGTCTTAAAAGAGAAATATTTTAATTTAAAAATAAGATGGTGTTTGGATGTATAAAAAATTTTATTTTTGAAAATAAAAGATTGTTTAGGATAAGAAAAAAATGGTATCGAAAATAGTGCATTGTGAGAAGATTCAAGGATATTCATTTTCTTTTTTCAAAATATTGCTGTATAAAGTAAGTTTTGAAAGTGAAATAGTTTTTTTTTTTTTAAATCAAAGAATGATGGAAAAGTTAAGACAAATACTTTTTCATAAAAATTTTCCAATCTTGAAAAAAGGATATGTCATCCAAACATAGGGTTAGTGCTTTTAATATAAATTTTCAACAAAAAGAAACACAATGCCATATAAATTGTCAACAGAAAGAAAATAGTTCAAAATATATTCGTTAATTAAGAGGGAAAACAAAGAAATTGAGAATTTTGGGGACATTTGGTTGCTAAACTAGAATGAGCACATGAATCAGAGTACTGATGGAATTAAAATGGAATATCGATAGAGTAAAGTAAGAAACAAATTCCCAATCTAAATTGACTGAAGTTTGAAGTTGGTGGTTTCAATTTAAACTATTACGTTAAAATTAGATTGAGAGTCGCTTTTAAAGATATATTATGTAAATTTATCATTTTCTGAAATTTTATTGGTTCTCGTTATTTTTTATTGGAATGTGGTCCATTGATTATGGATTTTAATATGTTCATGATTTCTTTTGATTAAATCACTAATTTATTTTTAAATAATTCAATGATTATTTTTTTTAAAAAAATTTAGAAATCCATCCCTAAATTCTTAACCCTAGCCCCAATCTCAAAATCCCCAATTTCCTTCCCTTACCGGCTACGGGATCCCCAAATGTCGCTTAGATGAAAAAGGACGAACTACCGACTGTTGAAATAGTATGCTTGTAAAGCAATCATTTTTTGACATTTAGACATTATATAAAGTATTTTATGCATTTTATTTAATAATTATATGTTATTTGTGTTCATATATTTTGTTAGAGCAACATATGTTGATCCGTTGTTTTTTGAAAATATTTTCGATTATGTAAAGGTTGGGACAATTTACAAGTAGATATAATCTTGAGGATTTAAAAAGTAGATATAATCTTGAGGATTTAAAAAGTATAAATATTTGTTCATCAACTAGTGAATAAAGTTGGCACTTTATTATGTCAAGGTTGTGATGTTGTTTGCTTCAAATTGGTTGAATGACTTATCTGAGTCATTTGCAGAGGTATAGCAAAGCAAATTGGTTGGGTAGTTGCCAATTTGTCAGGGACGGGGACAGGGCGCGACGGATTTGTTGAGGGTGGGGTGGATGGCATGGCGTCATAGATCTTCGATGGGGAAGGGGGTCGGGCGTGACGCGATTTGGAGCGACGGGAGTTGAAATGGTGCGCAACCGTTGGGGGAAGAGGTGTCGTTACCGGAGGGGGAGAGAGGGCTTGGCGGACAGCTTGCTCTCAACAACCGTTGGGATGCCGTCGCCGGAGAGGAAGGGGATGTTACATCTCTCTCTCTCTTCATTGTTCTACATTATTTTCACTTTTAAGGGAATTTCTTTCATAAATTAATTATGTTTTTACAAAAGTACCATTTTATAGTGTAGAATTAAAAACGTCACGTGTCATTTTCCGTTAGTAATTTAAATAGAAGGAGGAAACTTACAAGCGTTTTAAAATTTAGAGGAAATAAATTTATAAATTAAAATTTGAAAGACATTTTGGGATAGAATTTAAAGTTCAGAATGAAAATATATAATTTATCTTAAAAGAAATTGAATGGTAGCACGTCCCTCGTGCACAATAGAGTGGTTTCGCTAGAAGGAATTGTTACAGGTTGATCGGCTCAACCAGCCAAGCTATTTTGCTCAATCAACCGAGCAGATATTGTTCCATATTTCCAAAATATGAACTTGTGGTACGTTCGGATTAGTTTGAACAAAACAGTCCCAACGAGGGTGTCCAACCACGCTCGTAAACATCCACTCACCATGTATTTAGATTATAGATTAGAATCTAAGAGTTTGTACAGTATTTAAGTTGAGTTTAAGATGAGATAAAATTTTTAAAATTGATATTAATTAATTTTTTAAAAAAATTAATTATAATTTATATTAATTTTTAAAAAAAAAAATAAAAAATCAATCATTAAATGTAATTAAATTTAAACTTAATTATAATTTTAAATATAAATTAAAATTTTCATCTCAATTTATATATTTTTTTAAAAAATTAATAAAAATTATAATTAATTTTTATAAAATCAGTCAATTTTAATTTAAAAATTTAGTTAAAAATCCATGTTTTAAACGGAACTTTAATATTACATGAAAAATTTCTAATATATGATCTCTTAATTAATTAATTAATTAATAATATTTTGCGTCGGGTCAAGAACACCAAAAGTTCATTTATTAATTGCCTTCTAATTTTCGATAATTTCCAAAGAAAGTGACAACAATAGTAAAAGGCACGTCAACACTCTAGAAGTCTAGACAGTGATGAGTAATGATACCTGCCTACAACCCTACATAAGCTACATCCCCACCGTCTGGGTAGGTTCGCATTCCCATACACCCTCCGCCGCTCCCCATACACCCACGCTCTCACTCTACGACAAACAAATATTTTCTTTTAGAGAGAGGTTTAAATAAATTAAAAAAAAAAAGAGCAAAAATCCAAAATAGACAGAGACAGGGTGTTTGGGTGGTGAGTTTAAATCACCACCATCAACTCAATTTTTGTCTTTTTCCCTAAAAGTTTTTTGTCTTTTCTGAAAAAGTCAACCAAAATTACTATTTAAACTTACAAATCTTAACTCAAACTTAAACACCAAACACCCTCATAATATTTACGTGCATTATCTATCTAACAGTATTTCTTACTCTTGAATTTACATATTTTGTTAATTTTAATATTTAAAATTATATCTAAGATACATTATTAAATAAAATTTAGTTATGAAATATAAAAATGTAATTATAAAATATTTTAAAATTTTTAAAATATTATTATTAATTATATTTTATTTGATATTTATAATTTAATTTTAATTAAATTATATATTTTTATATTAATTATATTTTTTAAAATTAATAAAAGTTATAATTATTTTTTTTAATTCAAAAAGAGACAAAGAGAGAGTGCACATTACGCACCCCCAACCACAGTCCCCTCCCTTCATCTCTACCTTCCACGTCTTTCTTTCTTTTCACTATATATGTATGTATATATATATATAGATATAATATTAATAACGAAAAATCATATTATGATTACATTCCTGGCCTTTTGCCCAGTAGTCATTCTCCTTTCAAACCCACCGCTCTTTTACGTGACCCCCCGGCGCTTTTTAGCGTTGTTACCGTTAAACAGCACCATAAACCCACCACCTTTTTCTCATTTCACTGAAAAATATCACCTTCACCACCACCATTTTTCCAAACTAGAAGAACTGATACTACACTTGATCTTGGTCAAAAGACCGGCTTGGCTTTTCTCTTTCCAGAATTCGTAGATCGGAGGTTTTGCGAGTCGGCCATGGCGGCTCGATCTCATTTCCTGGTGTTTGTGGCGACGGCGTTTTGTTTCCTCGCCGGAGCCGACAATGCTGGTGTTTCTGCGGCGGCGATTGTGCTTTCGTCGCGGCTGATTCACCGGTTCTCCGACGAGGCCAAGCTGCTTAGGGTTTCGAGGAATGGGAGTGGAAATGGCGGAGAGATGTTTTCTTCCTCTTCTTCTTCTTCGGCTTCTTCGTCTTGGCCTCGGAGAAGGAGTGCGGAGTATTATCAGATGCTGTTCGCCAGTGATGTTCAGAGGCAGAAGATGAAGCTCGGCTCTCAGTTCCAGTTCCTCTTCCCCTCCGAGGGTAGCCAAACGATGTCGTTTGGTAATGATTTCGGCTGGTCAGTCTCTCCATAAATTTCTCGTTTTACTCTCTCTCTCTCTCTCTGTCTCTCTCTAAATAATAAGCAGTTGAGTTCTGAACTAAAATGTTGCGGTTCAGCAGAGAGAGATGAAGATAATTTGAAACAATTCTCTAGAAATTTCAAGTTTGAGCTATGTTTTGTAAGATTTCTCCATTTTTTTTTCTTGTTGTTGACTTAAATATAAAATAATGGCTACTGAGAAATTGAGTTCTGAACAAACCAGGAATTTATTGTCTGGCTGTCTTTGAAAGATTGCTATAAGAAGCTGATTCTTTGTTTTCTGATTAGCTTTGGAAGTTTCTAAAAGAAGCTGCCCGTTTGGAATAATGGTTTGAGCTGGAGTTGGATTTTTGTACGTTGGAATTGAAATGTGTGTTCGGTTGATGTGTAAATTTGAAATGAATTGTGATATAGAAAATATTGTAAAGATTGCAATGTGTTGGGAAAAAATATCCATTATGATCTTGAGTTTTTGAAAATGGAAGAGAGAGAAAGTGAGATGTAGATTTGGGATTTTGGGAGTTGAGTTGCAATATTCTGTCTGGAAATGTTGTTCCAAACGGCCCCTAAAACTCTGGTTTTAGTTCTATATGGCTTTGAATGGACTCCCAAGTGTAAGAATAGATAAATTTGTTTGTTTATTGAAAATGTGCTTTTCTCATTGTGGGGTGTTCTGATTTGTGACGTTCGTTTGCTTGTTTGTAGGTTGCATTACACATGGATTGACATAGGAACGCCTAATGTCTCGTTTCTGGTGGCGTTGGATGTGGGAAGTGATCTGCTTTGGGTTCCTTGTGACTGCATTCAGTGTGCTCCGTTGTCTGCCAGTTACTACAGTAGTTTGGTATGACATCCTTAGCGAAATGTGATAGTTTACTCTGTTAGTTATTGTGGGAAGGAACAACCCACATTCTGTTGCCTTGTCGTTTGTGCTTATTCTGATTTGCTAATTAGCTTTAGGATCCCTGCCCAGCCAATAGGCCGTGCGGTGTAGGATATGTGGTGATAAAGAGTGAACACTAGACCATCCTGAATTAGAATTGGGTCAGGTCCTTTTTGCTCCATTGTGGGGCGGGTGGGAATTGGGATGACACCAATGATCCCCTTTTATTCTTGGAAGAAAAAAAAAACAGAGATAAAAGATGTGAATTTTCTAGCCAGTGGATGATGGTAGGATAATTCTTCAGGGGCAGTAACATAATTTAAAGCTATAAACTCCTTGTAGGACTATGGTCGTTTTCTAATTTTTCACATATTGAAGTGAGCATTAAAGAAAATTTATAGCCTTTGCACTACATCTTCATGTGCATTGGGCAGGACAGGGTTTATATTTAAGATGTAGATCGGCCTAAGAGCAGGATTTTAAAACTAGTTCATAGATTATAATGCTCGGCTCCTTTGACGAGTGAAATCATTTAATTATGCTGGTAAGCTGAGAAGAAAAATTGTAATATTTATGATTTACGTTGGAGATAAAAATAAAAGAGTTATGTAAAAATGAACTTTTACCATGTTAAAGGCAATCAAGACAACTTATGTTACTGTTAAAGTTCTGTTTTTGATGTAATGAGTTATATGGAAGGAAAAACTATTGAATGGTCAGATTAACACGTGGGATTTCTAGCTCCTACTATTAAGAGACAGGATGATTGAGGTTGTTCTTTTGAAAGAATCCTATACGAAGAGGTTTCTAGTTCTTATTAGTTACGAGACAAGAGGGTGGAGATGGTTCTTCAAAAGAATCCTGTACAGAAAGGATTGAAAGAGTATCCTCTTGTGTGTTGATTCCGGTGGAATTTTTCTTAGTTGGGATTTAGTTTCTATTTGAAATTTATGAACTTGAGGGCACAAAATGAGGTGTAAATATCCTAGGATCCACAATTACGTTCTGGGTTATTGTTGAGAGGAGAGAGGGGGAGGGGGTTGGTGAAATTTCATGCTCAACTAACTAACTCTGAGTGCATATGTTTCATCAAAGTCTCTGCCAGTACTTGATAACAGGTTTAGCACTTATTTCCAGTGATTGATTGGCAGGTGCTCCGTTGTATTTGGGGCATCTATTATGCAGGATAGAGATCTGAATGAGTACAGTCCATCTGGCTCCAGCACCAGCAAGCATTTATCTTGTAGTCATCAGTTATGTCAATCGGGTCCGAGCTGTAAGAGTCCCAAGCAACCATGTCCATACCTCGTTAACTACTACACAGAGAATACTTCAACTTCCGGTTTGCTCGTCGAGGATGTATTACATCTTGCAGCATGGGGAGATGATAGTTTAAATAATTCAATTCAGGCTCCTGTTATTGTAGGGTAGGCATGTTTTTGAGCTCATTATTGTAAAAAAAAAATATTCCCAAATCCATCTGTAATCGTTTTAGAAATTATGAAAAGTCTAATGATAGATTGTTGCTTCAATTGCTCTTCTAAATGCAGTTGTGGCATGAAGCAAAGTGGTGGTTATTTGGATGGGGTTGCTCCTGATGGTCTCATGGGCTTAGGACTAGGAGAAATTTCAGTCCCGAGTTTCCTTTCCAAAGCAGGATTTGCCAGGAACTCGTTTTCACTGTGCTTTAATGAGGATAATTCTGGCAGGATATTTTTCGGGGACCAAGGACCAGTCACTCAACATTCAACATCATTCCTGCCTTCGACTCCAAACGGGAACTAGTATGTACCAGTTAATAAATACATGCGTGCTTTTTTTGTGGGCATTGATCATCCATTATGTAACCTTTTTGTCCAGTGATACATACATTGTTGGGGTGCAAGCATTTTGTATTGGCAATTCTTGTGTGAAAGAGACAGGCTTTAAAGCACAAGTTGATAGTGGGACATCATTTACGTTTGTTCCGCAAGAAGTGTATGAAAAAGTTTCCAAGGAGGTACTTTTCTTTTTTTTCTCTTTTTCTTTGAACTACATTTTCTTTTACCTCTCAAAATCTTTAAACACCATTCACAACTTCTCTTATATAACTGTCTCTTCCAAACAGTTTGACTGGCTGGTGAATGCGACGAGAACTAGCTATGAAGGATATCCTTGGAAGTATTGCTATGCGACCAGGTATAAATCGAAATGCTTTCTCACTCTCTGTACTCTTACCTTTTTGTTGTCTTATATTGACATTCTAGTTGTTTCTCATTGAGTAGTTCAAAATCCTTGCCCAAAATTCCTTCTGTGAAGCTCGTGTTTCCTGCAAACAACAGCTTTGTGGTCTCTGATCCCATCTTCCCTATAAATGATGAAGAGGTTGGTAATTTTGCTTTAAGGGTTTTCTGTTGTGTATGATTGGCTTTTCTTTGTCTAATACAGAATAAAAACTCACCAAATTATTTTGTAGTATTGTATGCACATGCATCCTTGACAAACGTAACCACATTGTGAAAATATTTAATGGGAACGAGATTTACAAATATGAGTTACAAATGGCGAAATCAATTTCATCTTAATTATTAGAGTCCCAATCCTGACTTTGGATCCAAGATTGTTTTAGTGGGGTCTTAATTTTAGAATGAGATGACTTCAAGATATCTTGACTTGCAGGAAACGTGGTATAATCAATGTTCTTAATTTTAGAATGAACGAAACATATTAGGCAAACTAAAATCATGGTTAGTAAATTCAAAAAAAAAAAAAAAAAATCATGGTATAGCTGCTGCTCCCATGAGGTCTAATTCAAAGTTATCTTTTGCCCACATCGAAGGCACTGCATCACTAGAATTTTGATTGTTAGTTATTGGTTCAAAAGAAACCAAAAAGCCTTGAACTGCCTCTGCAATTTGCGTTGTTTTGAGCAATTTGAAATTCTGCTTTCCAACCTTTTGTCGTATTCAAGCGTTGTTTCCTTGTTCTTTTTTTTTTTAAAACCTTAAATTATGTATTAATTGATCTTGTATTTGACTAAATTTGAGTTGGAACTTTCAAAACTGGAATTTAGAAAAATAAAGGAATTTGACCTCTGTGCTGCAGGGAGTTGTTGGATTTTGTTTAGCCATACAACCAGGGGAAGAAGAGATTGGAATGATTGGACGTAAGGATGCAACCAAAAACAAACAAACAAAAAAAAAAAAAAAAAAGGAGAAAAACTCCTATTTTTTTTCGTGTTATTATGAATTTTACTTGAGAATTTCTTTGTGCAGAGAATTTTATGACCGGATACCGAATGGTGTTTAATAGGGAGGCTTTGAAGTTAGGCTGGTCAAGGTCCAATTGTGAGTTGTCTGGCCTTTTGATTTTATTAGTCAATTCTCCAATCTACATGAAATAGTGACTTAGTGTGGCTTGAAGTCACTGCACACCGTGATATGCACGTGATTGGTCCGGCCGAATCACATCCAACACTAATACGTCGCAGATCACTTGTTTGCGTTCTCTTCAATAGTTCAATATTAGTTTGCGAAAATTTTCTTCCCAATCAGCTCGACTTGATGTGAACTCAAGAAAGTTCAACTGTTTGGTCTCGTTTATGCTTTTTCAATCCAAGTGATAAGCATCCCTAAGTCTCGTTTACCAATTTTCACTTGCAGGTGAAGATCTTACCGATGCCAAGAATATGAACCTGACACCATCTCCAAAGGGGACACCGTCAAACCCATTGCCGACGAATGAACAGCAGCGCACCCCCGGTGAGCGTGCGGTTGCTCCTGCCGTCGCTGGAAGAGCTCCATCGAAGCCATCTGCTGCCTCAATTCGATTCACTGCATCGTCATTTCGATTGTTGAGGCTGTCACTGCTGATTGTACTGTTGCATCTTGTTTTAGACTTGTTAGTGGATACTGGCTTTTCCTAGATGTGTACTAAGGTTAGTCTTGCAATGTAAATGAAGGATTTTAAGTTTTGTTTTCCACTTTGCTTTCACTTTCTCAAGCTCCAATGTAATCTAATGGCATTAGTATTTTTTGAGTCTTTAGGTGCCATTGGATCCGTAGGAGCTTCTTCTAGGGACATCGGTTGTATTTATTTTGGCTTTATATATATATATATATATATATATGTATTATTTCATATACTCGTTTCATTACCTTATCTTAAATTAATGATATATATATACATATATGACATATATACACATACTTGTTTCATACATTGAACAATATGCATATGAGAAGCATTCTGCCAAGTGTAAAGTGTAAGAATTGGGCACTAACTATTTTATTTTATTTTATCTTATTCTCATTTTTTTGTTGGACAGAATTGGGCTCAATTTTAAGTGATACGAAGTACAAAATCGAAAATCGTAATAAAAAGTATTTAAAGTAAATAGTAAGATACTAAAATAGTTCAAGTAATTGACAGTAAGTAGTAAATTTATAAAGCAAATATTTTTTTTTAAGAAATTTATTTTTTAAAAATCTATTATTTATTTCAGTTATTTACTAAACAAGTATTATATAATTTTCACATAAATAATTAGAGTATCGATTCTGTCTAATCTTAATCTCGTTCTCGATCCTACTCCGATCCTATTCCAATTTTGGTCTTGAGTGACCCTAACCACATCCCTAGTCCGACCTTGGCTCCGGTCCCAGTCCGCGATGACCCCGTCTCTAGGTCAACCTTGACCTCGATTATGGGACAATCGATCTTGACTTGTTCCTAGTCTAACCTCGACCATGTCATCGGTTCAACTCCAACCCATCCCTAGGTCAATCTATCCTTAAGGCCTGACCGACTTGACCTTGGGTTTGTCTTAACCTCGACACTGACCTCAAGCTAGCCTTAACCTCGACCCTGACCTTAAGCTAATCTTAACCTCAACATTGACCTTTGTATGAAATAATACAATACGGTAAAAATGTGTCATAATTGTTCGTATTAATATATTATCTGTATTATTTTATACAATGCAATAATACAATACAGTAATCTAGTACACAAAATAGATACAATGTTATTCTCTTTGTATACATTATGTCGGAGACTTCGAAATATGGTACTCCCGACAGAACCATAACAAGAGTCTAGACATATTGACATATTAGATTTTAAGTCCTCCCAAAAATTCTGATGTTTTGTAATTCTTTTGTTTGTGTCCAACCTGACATTAAACATGAATATCATATTGACTTGTGACTCTGGCTCGTTTCCAAAAAGTTGAAAAAAAAAGGAAAAATATTGTCCAACAGGAAAGCAAAAATACACACATAATCCAAAGGACAACTGGGTTACTTGAATCTGTTGCAATCATGTTTTGCCAACATGTCATTTTACTGTAAATAAACTTTAATACTTTTTTTTTCAACCAAAAAATTAAAAAAAAAAAAAAAAAAAAACTATACACTACTCTGTGCCTTGAGAAAACGATTAATAATTATGCTAGATGTTGTCCAGCTACCAAATGACCAACTTCTTCTGCATATAATTTACTTGAATTATTGGGGTGGCTACTTTATATATACAAATATATATAAATACACACACATATATTTGGTGGAATCTTTCCCTCTTTTGTCTTCCTTTGATGGGATAAAATGTATGGTAGTGAACTTTAAAATAATAAACCTGATTTTGACCCATAGAAATAGTCGTTTTAGTGTGCTATTGTTTGTTTTATATGCATTGGAGAGAGAGTGTAGAACTTTAAATTCCAGCCTATAGTCTATTTTTGTCTAGTAGTTCATATAATATTGACTGTTAATTTATTGAGCTTTGTAATTAAATAGTAACTCTTCACATCTTTTAATCTGCCAATATAAACGGTTGAAATTCAACATATGTAATGCTTTTTAAATAGAATATAATAATTGAGTAGGTTGGTTGTTTTTAAAGGACATGTTTAATTGTATTTTTTCAATAAATAATTAAAATAAATAGTACGTAGTAAATGAATTATTTATCTATAAATTTATTATTTATTGTTATATTCAAACACTTTAAAAACTTGCTATTTATTTATTTATTAATTAATTTCGTAAATAAATTAGTTATAATTTTCATATATTACATGAAAAGGCCAATATCAAGACCACGAGAAAATATATCATGTCAGTTGGATTCTATTTTAAAATATAAATTGTCAAATCTTTATAAGAAATTGCCGGTTATATATTTTTTTAATGTAATTTTGATCGGATTAATATTTATAAACATATATTATTAGTAGAGATCAAATACTATTATAAAAAGCTCTTATAAAGAATCAAGAAAGGATTATGTATGAGAAATATTGAAATTATCCTTTCCAATATATAGCATCTTTTTTTTTTTTTTTTTTTTTTTTTTTTTTTTTTTTTTTTGTAGTTACTACAACTATGCGGTATAGTTCGCCAAGTACTCCCATTGAATTGTTTGGTCCTATTCATTATCCATGAGATCAATGATACTTTTAACAAGAAATATATGGAAGAGTTAGTGCTAGGCTCACTGAAAATAAGTTTGCGTGTCTTGTCTCAAACATTTTCTGGAGGAAAAGAAGGGAAAATATCATTCTTGTACCTTATAATTTAACTTTTTTTAAATTTGGTCCTTTCATGTTTGGAAAATCTCATTGAGGTATCCTGTTATTTGAGAAAATAGTATTTTAGGTTCCAAGTATCTTTTTTAAGACATAAATAACCTATTCCACCCTTCCAGTTTAAAAATTTAATTCATAAACAAACATGAAATTCTAATATATAAAAGTGCATTCAAAATTTTCTTATTGAGATTTCTTTGGAAATTTATTTATGTTTTTTCTTTTAAAAATTAAACCCAAAGGGTTGAACAATTATATTGTGTCCAATTAATAAAGGGACTTAAGGTGCTTAAATTATATTTTTCAAAATAACATGGTACCTCAATGAAATTTTTGAACACGAAGATACTGATTTGAGGAAGTATTGAATTACAAAGTTATAAAAAAAAAAAAAGGATTTTTTCCTGAAAAAAGAAAAATACTGATTTAAGCCATAATTGCTCAGTTGGTGGCATAATGGGATTAGACTATTATTTAGGGTATTTAACACTATTATCCATGAACTTATTGATCTTTGACAACTTGTCTCTAAACTTCTTATTTTGATATATAATATATCCATGAACTTTCCTAAATTGTTGTAATGTGTCCTGTTTTACTTAACGTCCTATTAAATTGGTAATGGAAAGCTTACCCGTGCCTCAATTAAGAATGGAAAATCCAATATCAAATAAAAAAACTTTCCAAATCTAATTCAAACCCTTACGCAAAAATCTTCCAGGTCCAAATCCTTAACTTATGGAACTGAAGCAAAATAAGTCATATATTACAATAATTTATATAGTTTAAGGGGTTAACTATCAAAATTTAAAATTTAAAACTTGACAGGTAAGTTGTTAAAATGACAAGTTTAGGGGAAAATAATGCTAAAAACCTATTATTTACCAACCGAACTCGCACTTGTTTTTTGTAAGGGCATCGTACTTGTTATCTTTGCCATAAGAAATAAAGAAAAGATAACTTGTACTTGTTCAATATTTCAATAAAATCTCGGTTCTCTACATGCACGTGTGCATTTTTGCGTACGACTTTTGCTCTTTCCACCATTGCCTAAATCTATGTACCCTTCCAATTGTCCCAAAAACAAAAAAATAAAATAAAATCCACACTTTGCTTTACACTTTATCCTAAATAATTTATTCTAATCTAGTTTTGGTGTCTCTCATATTGTATGTACACACACGCTTATATATATATATACACACACACACACATGTATATCTCAATTATTAAATTTTGTTTTCTTTTTATAGTGGGCATGCATTTGCTATTGAGGAAGGTCTTGGATTGTATCGAGCAAAAAGACAATATAGAAGGTGAAGCTAAACAATTATTGGCCTTTTGAATATTACACCGCCTTATCTGCTCTCTCTTTATTTCGAAAAGTATTTTCCTTTTAATATACAAAAAGAGAACCACATGCAAACTCCAAAAGCAAAGAAAGCACGTAAAAACATAAGCCCTACTTTACTTTAATCTTTTTGACCTTTAGAATATTATATATTTCAAGCAAAAAGCCATATAGTTTCCCACCTTTTGCTTTTACATGCACAAAGTAGAACTTCTATGGGGACCATTAGGTTTCCAAAGTAAAATTAAGCTGGTGCGTCTCCCACTCTCCCACTCCACCATTTCCCTATCTCTATCCATACACACACACACACACATATACATACATATAAATATAAATATATATGTATATAATATTTAGTATTATGTGTGTCTCTCTATTCTCATCTCCCACTGAGAAAATAACATCAAACCCCAATGTTCAGAAGTTTTTCCTTTCATTTGGCATCAAGTCGCAACATTGGCAATTTCGATTTATTTTTGTGGCATTTGGAATAATTTTGTGGCTTGAAGTATAACATATGAGTTTATAAGCTAGTATAAAATTTATGTTAATATATGAAATAAATTGTATGCATGGACGAGAGGCCTTTGTAAAATTGATTTCAAAAGAAATATTTATTTACAAAATAACTTTTGAAAAATTTTTATTTATAAAATGGTTTCGGCGTAGCCTTTAAACAATCTACTATTTACACTATGTGACTGATATATGGACTGCATATTACAAAAATAAAAGAAAGGTCATTTTATTAAGTTCACTCTGTGAGTATGTCATTTTAACAAATTACTCCTCCATAGATAAGATCCAGAAAAAATAAAAGAAAATAAAATTCCTTCCTTTGCACTTGAAACTACTGATCAGAAACTAATTCTTCCTATGTTATCTATTCACTAATAGAGCAATTTTTTTTTTGTTTTAGTTTATGTGGCAATTATTAAAGACTTATCCAAAAAAAAAATTCACAAATCACATAAGTTGATAGTCAAAACTTAGGATTATAATTAGTGTCTCTAACATTATTATTATTATTTTTTAATGAAAACTTCAAACCTACAAGAGAGTAGATTTTGACTTGAATCACATGTAATATAAAACAACTGATCAGAGAGTATATATACAGTCATTATTAGGCATGCCTTATTAGGTACGTAATCTTTTAATGTAGTCTTTCTTCTGTTCTTAAGAATGCTCTATATTATAATATCAAACTGATAGCGTTGTATGCCAACTTTTGGATTTCAAATGATGTGAAAGCTTTTAATGGTAGAGTAAATATTAATACTAAAGCTAATAGAATTTCGAACAAAAAAAATAATAATAAAGAGAGAAAGAAAGAGAAAGAAAGATGCTACGTGTGGTGACATCTAGAAATATTAATTTCACAAAAAAGTTCGATTTGTTATAGTAATTTTTTTTATATATATATAAGAATATATTTATAGTATTTCTTTAGGGTTGTAGTACTTAAAAGGAGATTCTGGAATTGGTTTTTTTTTTTTTTTCCCCTTAATTCATGTGGGATGTCAATTATATATATGCGTGTGTGTGCGTGTGTGTGTGTGTTTTGTGTATGTTCTTTGAGATGATGGAAGTTTCTTAGAAAGCTTTATTAATTTAGAATAGACAATATCATTAAAACTTATTAAGGTAAACTACTTGGTTTTTTTATCTATGATTTGAGTAGCCACAAAGTATTCTATCTCAATTTTGCTCTCTCTTTCTTATTTTTCTTTTCCTCTCCTTGTTCTTGTATTCTTAATCTTTTTGGTAAGTCTAGTATTATCAATCTTAAACTCCCGAGCTTTTTTTTTATTTTTATTTTTTTAAAAATAGTTTATCTGGTCCCGATCGCATAGTAACTGAAATTAAAAAAAAAAAATAGATTAAATGAAAAATATTCTCTTCATTGTTGTTTAAAAGTTTTAAAATTACTAGAAGTTTTTGCATTTAATGTAAATATTTCGGTAAAAATTTCAATTATTATGTGATTGAGACATGAGTATCTCGGTGAAATTTCAGAAATCATATGTTAGTTTTATTATCAGGGACTAAATCTACCAAAAATCAAAGTTAAGGGGAGTAATTTGGCAAGAAAAAAGAAGAGGATCAAAATGATATCATGCTCATAATTCTGAGACTAACTATGTTAATTATCACGCTACCTGTTAAAGTACTCTACCAATAATATTCAAGTTTGAGGGACCAGGATCAATATGAAACTCGTTTTGATGCGTAAAATAATAAAGTATACGTTAAAATGAACCCTATTAATTATTCATGTTATAGGTTGCAATTGCTAAATGGATCAGCATATTTTGCAAAAATAATATAGGGCTTTTGGCACTGTTGTCTTTAAAATTTTCATTTTTTTGACGATTTGTCTTTTGAAATTTTAATCTAAATATGTACTCCATAAAATTTTACATCATTATAATAAGCTCTAATTTTTGCAATTCTGTTTAATTAAGGATTTAAACTTGTTAGATTTTCATTGAATTTGAATTGGATGTGAAAATTTTTAATTGGGAATGAAATTCTTCATTCTCGCATGAGGCATATTTGGGCCTTTTATCACCAATTTAACAGGGAGTCAAGCAAAAGGGAAATTTTATATAAAGTACCATCCGTTTTGGACCAATCAAATAAATTCGCGTGCCTTGAATTTATAACATGGAGTGATCGATATTAAATTTGAACTATAAAATATCCTGAAAGAAAAAATCATTTAATTAAAAGAACATTTGTAGTTTACAAAGCATTTTATTTGTTTCTTAAAATTGGGAACTTCTCTCCTGGCCTTAATTGAAATACCAGCTGTTACGTTTCTATGGCCAAGGTTTTTCCTTCAATTAAAAGAAATTAAAAGGATTGCAAATCAAACAACATTAGCCCCTTCAATGAACACAATGATTGGTTCAAAAATTCATATGATTTAGACATAATAATTTTGGTTGTTATATCATGTTAAAATATTGCAATAAATATCTAGAAGGGTCATGGAAAACCAATCAACCATGTACGTGACAAGGACATCTTTTTGTCCCAAATAAAATATTGACCTTATAATTAAACGATACCAACAACTTAATTAAGCCTCCGTTTGATATTTCAACTCCAACATAAATTTTTTATCTCAATTTTTATCTCTAATTTTTTAAAAAAAAATCAACAAAAATTATAATTAATTTTTAAAAAATCAACCAACACTAACTTAAAAATTTTAATTCCAACCGACAAACCAAACTCACTGTAAATTACAATAACTCTAAAAAACGACCCTTTGCTGGACTTGTCTTGTCCTACTGGGAGAATCATCCTGGGCTTGTCGAAGTCATATAATTTATAAGATTGTCTGTTGAAATGTTTATTATTGTCTTGATTATAATATTTTCAGTTTTTTGTTTCCGCCCCTATTAAAAAAACGTGAAAAGAGCATATTTTGAGATGTTGGTAAATACAATCACATATGATATTATTAAATCTTTGTCCGTCTCAGTCATATTATATTAAATGAATATCATTTTATCATACTTTCTTTTAAATGTTTGGTCTACCAAAAGCAAAAGCCTGAATAATTGTGAAATATGTTCAACCTATTGAATTTCTTTCTGTCTTTCTTTTTTCTTTTTTCTTTTTTTTTTTTTTGGATAAGATCAAATTCTTGAAAGTTGGATTTGTGTAAGTTGGCTTTTTTTTTTTTTAATCCGAGATTGCTAGTGCTGTAAACTTGACATTTTTCCCAGTGGTCTTTTTGACACATGTAGTTTTGTTTCAGAGTACTTTTCCAATTGTGAGATTCTAGATATATACTGCTTAAGTTATGACTGCACTACTACTTTTAAGGACATTGAAAGCTTCGGTGACTTGAAAAACAGGCAAAAAATTATCGAAAGACTGGCAAAGCCACGGGAGAGGATTATATCATCAACTCAGTTAATTATTTAGCCATTATTCACTTATCAAAAAACAATTATTTAGCCATGATTCAATGGATGTTAAATATCGTTTTCTACCATAATATATCTTTATTGATAATGTATATGTTTAAATGCTAAATCTTATAAAGAAAATTAGATGCGATGACATGTTTTGATTACCTAATCTAATCGAATTGCTTTAATTTAGTAAAATGCATGAACGTTTATTTATTTATTGTTTTAGATTTTATCAATCAGTTATTGATTATGAAAATTAGTAATTTATGTTATGTTCAATTAGTGATTGACCAAATTAATAATTTGATTGAAAAATTGATCGATCATTTTAGAAAAATAGCTTTTTAATTAATTTTTAAAATCTTTAGCAATTTATTAAAATATCGTTAAAAAAGGACTATTTAGTTCTAAATCCTGTGATTCAATTAGGATGTATTTAAAAAATAAAACTAGTATTATCTTGTAAGTATTTTTCTAGAGCTAAAATAAATTACGAAAAATTTACAGTAGAAAATGAATTTTTATCTTACTGATAGTTACTGTTATTTTAACCGTTAAATTAACTTTATAATGGTCTGATTTGTAAGTGTCTATGATAAAATTTACAATATGACATGCAAAATTGCTTTTAATTATAAAAATGATTGTTGAAAAATTGATTCAGTAACTAAAATAAACTTATCGATGAGGTAAAAGAAGGGAAGGAGCGGCCGAAGGGCTACTTTGGCCTAAAATTTAACAGTTTTGCAAATTTTTTTCTCCCCACACCCACGATTCTTTAATTACAAATTTGCATTATTTTATTTTATTTTTTTTAAAAAATCCAATGATGTACTAAGTTTTATTTTTAAACTTAAAATCTCAAAAAATATATTGTATTCTTATATAAATTAACAAGTTTTTGGATTCTAAATCTTAAGGGTTGAATCAAACTCCATTTTAGTTTATTTTGAAGTAAAAAAAAAAAAAACTAAAAAAAGTAAACAAACATTAAAATTGTTCTATTGCGATTTCAGTTTATTTCACAACCCCTGAAAATTATTCCCGATTCCGCCACTATATAAAACCACAGTTCTTATACTAAAATTTTTCAAAAAATTAACTACCATTCAACTTTGCCTTTCAGAACTAAAAGAAATTTTTTTTTTTTTTTTTTTTTGTGGACCGAGTCTTATCTTCTTACAAGTACATAATGCACAAAATCTGGCTGTTAGGAGACATTGAAAGCCTTGGAACAACTTATAATATCTTCTATGTCTTATTTTGTAGGATATTTTTGCAGGTAAATTAATGTTTCGTTTGGTGAAATATCTTAAACTCAAAATTTTCATCTTAATCTTTGTTTTTTTTCACCCTAAAAAATCAACAAAAATTATAATTAGTTTTTAAAAAATCAATCAACTCAAACTTAAAAATTTTAATTCTAACCGTTTCACCAAACGAAATCTAAATATTTATCAACTTTAAAGGGAATACAGGCTTAGACTTAGAGAGTATTTAGGAGTAGCTAGGAAGCTTCGAAATATAAATATATTTATATATATATACATGTATATTAGTGGGATACATTGTTTCTATTTTTTATTGTTTGTTTTTCGAAGTTGGTGTGAACTTGAAATTAAAAAAAAAAAAAAAAAGGAAGAACATGAAGAAGAAAGAATGAAATAGCTCTGTTCCAGTTGTATTAGTTAGCAGCCAAACGCGTCAAAGTTAGTTGAGTCCTTAGGCTCAGTTTGGCCGTGTATTGGATGAACCGCTAGGCTCCTCTCCCTCTTTCTTTTTTTAGCAAGATTTTATTTTATTTTATTTTTCATTTTATTTTAAATTTTTTGAGTATATATTTGAGATTTCTTGGTTAGTGTGCATTGTATTTTTCCCCAAGTGATTAAAATCAACATGTTTATATTGAAATGTTGAGGTATAGAGTTCAAAATTTTTCCATCCAATTTATTTATTTTGTTAAAAAAAAAAAAACAGACACAT
Source organism: Ficus hispida (assembly GCA_025413025.1). Taxonomy (NCBI): domain Eukaryota; kingdom Viridiplantae; phylum Streptophyta; class Magnoliopsida; order Rosales; family Moraceae; genus Ficus; species Ficus hispida. The sequence goes on from CM046365.1 coordinate 3,132,067, forward strand.
TGAGAGAGAGAGAGAGGGGGGGGGGGGGGGGGGTTTGCAAAATTCAAAATCACAATAGTAGTTCTTTTTGAAAAAAAAAAAAAAAAAGAAAGACAATGTAATAGTAGTCGTTGTATTTGCCAGAAAGTTGCTTAAAAAAATAGGTATAGTCTTTCTTAATATTGTTTTTTTTTGTTACTAAATCATTTAAGATTTATTAAAAAAATCATAACGGTTAATAGAATGAAAAATAAAGGGCTCAAAACTATACCTACCATCTATGATGAACTATCTTTTTTTTTTGTGATAAGATATCATTTTTGATAATTTATATTTCTAAATGTTAGATTTAGCCAAAATCACATTACAACAAAAACATATTAATTTAACTTATATCTAACATATACATGATCTATTCTATCAAGATTTTAATTTTTGTTAATAAAAAGGATCAAATTACAGGCCGACTTTTATCCCTGCTCGACGGGTGAGTCTTGCAGTCAAGCTCCCTTCTGTCTTTGCACTCTAGAGCCAATCTCCGTCTGGCCCGAGGAAACCTTTGCAGGCTCCGTTACCTTTTGGGAGGCTTACGCCCCACAAAGAATTGAGAGACCTGTAAGCTATAAAAAAAAAAATTAAGAATCAAATCACAATTTCATAAAAAAGTTAGAGAATGAAATTATCTATCTATCCATCTATTTATATTTATATTTTTACCCATGACATCAGTTTCTGTTTATGCTTGGGAGGAGCGTGGCAAGGTGACAAACGCTGCCTACTGACCTATCACTTCCCCAAGCACAGCTCACAACTCAACCAAGCAAAAGAATGTGTGTGGGGAGCCTCTTTCTCTTGAAATCTCCACCGTTGAATGCTTCCACGTGGCAGTCTCCCACTCTCATGTATCATCTTTTTTATTTGGGACGTGTTTGGTGCTATACTCTCAGAACGTGTCAGCTGATCTCTCATTTTTCCAAACTGATTTAATTTACTAATAAATAAATAAATAAAACTTGTACAACACAATTGTTTTTTATTAATACGTTCAAAACAGGGTGTTAGAACTTTTCTAATTAGTTTCCCTGTTTGTTTGTGTTTTCTTTTCCACAAGCGAGATCTTCTACTTTATGAACGTTGTTTTCAAAGGTTTTTACTTACTCCCTAAAACAGACAAGCCTTTTTTTGTTGAAAGGCTTTTGCATTCTAGTCCCTACATTTTCAATATTTTGTTTTGGTCTCCTTTCATTTTATTTTTATTTATTTTTTTCATTGCATGAACATCACCTTATGTAGTAGTGTGAACTCGTGTTAATGGATAATGTTTGTGTCAATCCGTTTATTAATCATGTCAGAAAACATCAACCAAAACACGAATCATTTACTACAGATGTCAATAAAGTTTCAACTTAAACATGAACCACTGTAAAATGTGTTGTTTACCTCTTTCTTCCCTAATTTTTAGTGCTCTATGTCCTACTAGCATGACATAAAATCAAACCGTCAGATTAGAATCATATCAAATCAATAGCAATATGATCATTTAACGGAATTTTATTAAAATATAAAGATCTAGATTGTGTCCTTCTTACCCTACCAGAAAAACTCTCCACAAAAATAAATTGATGTAAAAAAGAGGAATTTATGCACATAAAAAATTTTCAAGTGCCACATATGTAATATCTAGGCTTGTTTTTCTAAGATTGTAATGACATTCTAAAGGTAATTTAACCAGTTGGTATTAACATAGCTAGATATAATAAATGTGCAATTATACCAATCAGTTGGGAGATGGTAGCAATATATTTAAAAGTTCCAACTGTTAGGACCAATTTACAACTACACAATTTTTAGTGCAGGTTAAAAGATAGATGTAGCAGACTCTATAGGGTTATAACTGCAAAACTTTCTTCTCTTCTTTCTTACTTCGGAAGAAGGAAAGCTTCACTCCATTAATTAAGAAAACAAGCACCAATAATTGAATTATAATATTTGTAGTATAATTGAAGAGAAGGTCCAAATCAACGTTTAAAGAGGAAAAAAAAAAAAAAAACCAGAGTTCTTAAAAAGCATTTGTTTACTATTGCATGGGGGGACCACCAACTTTTCTCTGTTTTGAAATCTGATGAATAAAAGACCTCTCTCTCTCTCTCTATATATATAGATATATATACACATCTCTCTCTCTCTCTCTCTCTCTGTCTGTGTGTATATAAGAAGTAGGCCTGTCTAAAATAAACATCTAAGAAGAGGTAAAAGAAGTTCTCAGAACAACTTTCACAAATCTCTCTCTTTTTTTCTGCCTTTGTATTTTACAAGGCAAGTAAAGAATCCCTCTGTGTAAGCAAAGGAAGTTCCTTGCAGTTTCTTTGGCTCACTGTCCAATGTTCTTCTTCTCTATATAAATTATTCTTCTCTTCATTATTGCCTTCTCTCATATTTCTCCTTTCCTTCCTTCTTCTGCTTTAAGATTCACATATATATACATATATATATATATAAATTGTTTTCCTTTACATTTACAAGTTTTCTCTTTTGCCCATTTCCCATAAGTAATCCTAGAAGCCAAAATTATTTTTTAAAAAATGGGAGTTGGAGGAACTTTGGAGTATTTGTCTGACTTAATGGGAAGTGGCCATAAACACAAGAAGAAGAAGACATTGCAAACCGTTGAGCTTAAGGTCAGAATGGACTGTGATGGCTGTGAGCTCAAGGTCAAAAAGGCTCTCTCTTCATTAAATGGTAATTTTTTTTTTCGAGGCTTTCTACGGCAGAATATCGTCATTGGTAGTGCATGTTTTTCAAACCATAAACATGGTCAAAAATCATACCAACAGGAAAAAGAAAGCAAGACTAATCAAACCTATAAATCAAAAGTTCTTCTTCTTCTTCTTCTTTTTTTCCTCCTTATTTGTCCCCTGTTTTGCTCTGTTGTTGTTTTGTACTAATATTTTGTGGTTTTTGCAGGGGTGAAAAGTGTGGAGATAAACAGAAAGCAGCAGAAGGTGACTGTGACAGGGTATGTGGAGGCAAACAAAGTGCTGAAGAAGGCGAAATCAACAGGGAAAAAAGCAGAGATATGGCCATATGTTCCATACAGCCTCGTGGCTCAGCCGTACTCAGCTCAGGCTTATGACAAGAAGGCACCTCCTGGTTATGTAAGGAAGGTTGAGAACACTGTTTCCACCAACACTGCCACTGTGGCCAGATATGAGGACCCTTACATCACCATGTTTAGCGATGACAACCCCAACGCTTGCTCTATCATGTAGCTCCACCTATACATATATATATGTATATGTATGTACGTTGTGGTGTCAAAAACTCTTCTTATTAGGTCTAAATATCATTGTAAAATTCCCATCTAGATATTTCTTGCTCTTTATTTTCCCACCTTTTGGGTGTTGTCATTTTTGTTTTTTTGTTTTTGTTTTGTTTTGTTTTGCTTTTTGTTTTTTGTTTTTTGTTTTTTGTTTTTTGTTTTTCTATCTGTGAGGAGATTAGTGAGTTGAACCATTTCTGTTTTCTATCTTTATGTGTGTGGTTTTGAGGTTTTGGTGTCGTTTGGAGGCCATTAGAGGAGGACAATAGGTTTCTCTGGTTTTTTTGCTGAATTAAAAAGGAGATTAGTAGTGTCTTCATGTTTCTCGGATCAATACTATAATAGGAGTCTACTGGATCACAGATGGAGTGATATGGGTTTCTGTCCAAAGATCTATATCTCTAACAGCTTAAAGGGTTGTCACAACCCATGGTCCAAGACCTACTCCTTAATGCACCATGGATGGCAAGCACTTGATGAGACGACAAGAATTAAATCTAAGTGATATGGGAAATCTAGGTAGACATCTCTCTATGTCACTACTATCTGTGACAGGGATGTTTGGTATTTAAGATGTGGTGATAGATATTGATTGGTGTGAGGAGCCTTATGAATATATATATATATATATATATATATATATTCACTTTATTTTCTTGTCGTTTATAAATGATATGATATTTATGTTTGTAATCATTTCTCATTTTTGTGCTTGGTATTGGTTTGGCTTTCACTAACAGCTGTAGCTTCACTATAGAAGAATGCAAGCTGGCTTCAATATCTTAGGTGACTCGGGCAAATATTTCTACATAGGGGTAGGCCCTTGAAATTGCATGTGAAGAAAGCTACGTTTTAGCTCATTTTACAATGCTTTTTCCTGTTTTACTAGCCTCATCATGCAAAAAATCTCTCCCATCAAATTACATAACATGACATAATGAATGAAGACCTTTAGGTTGTGGCTAAAAGATTTGGCAGAATCAAATGATCTCAACCGTTGCAAAAAAAAATACGCCATCTAAAGGGCTTGTTTTTTCATTGCTAAATCTGTATTAAAAACTGTTTTTTTTTTTTAATTTTAATATGATTTTGATAAGATATAATGGTTCTTATTGAGATATTAAGGGATGTGTTAGGTTCTTAAATTTTTGATGTTTTTCTAACCAAAAGAATAAGGAAAAAGCATTAGATTTTTTTCGCTGAGCTGTCATAGGCTTTTTCATTGGGTTTGAAAATGTCTTGGCGCTGGTATTCAAGAACTCATGATGCCATTTCCAACGTTAAGTTCTCTTCTGGTTCCGAGAAAGAGCTGAGCTGAGTTGAGGCAAGAAAAATCGACAGATTTTAAAACAAAAGTGTTCTCTTTCTTTTTCTCTCTCACCCAATCAAGCTTGAGGAAAGAATCCCGCTTTTTCTTCTTTCGACCTTTTTCAATTTTTAACCTTTTCTTTTCTTTTTTTCTTTCTCGGATCCATAGGAAGTGTAAAGAGAGAGGTCGGTGTTACTTTTACAAACAGAGAAACTCACTGAATAGTTGAAGGCATTCAAAAATCATAACCAATTCTTCACAGCAAATATGAACGGTCCGAGTCTATACGTGAAATTTAGTCTGTATACCAATGACTTTAGAAAGGTAGCATCTTTGGTAAGATCATATACAAAATTGAACTGTTACCATAGGTGAAGGACAAAGTTTTGTATTAGTACCCGAATCGGTAGTAAAGTAAACCAATTTAAAGAACTGCTTAGCTTTACCAAAAAAAATATGTACCAAGTCATTTCGAAGAGTGGCAAAGTTCCACAAATCCCAAGCTTTAATGTATACCTTTTAGTTTGTATTTATGAATGAAGGTATGTGTTTTACTCATACCCGAGTTCGGACAGGAACTCGGTCAGCATTGCTACCGATTTCACAAGTTTTGAAGGAAAGACAAATTCAATACAGAATTGTGATTAAAAAAAAAATAAAGGTTTTTTGGTTAAACAACCTAGGTATACAAAAAAGGCAAGGTACCTATAATTTCAATATTCCCATTCTCAACTTCTATTAACAGAGTAAAACTTATCTCATTGGAAACTAGCTCTATCATCTGTCCAGGCTTCTCATTTACTTGTTATCGGAATAAAGTCGACCTCTTCACTTCCTATTTCCGGAGTAGATACCAACAAAATTAATGTCATAGACGAGAGTGGCATTGCCAGGTATATTGCAGTCACCTACATTGACAAATAGCATAGATGTTATTGTCTGAATAAATCCGTACGAATTGGCGCCCATGTGCCGTACAAGTGACCACTGAACGGAAAAAAAAGTAACGGAAATGCCACGGAGATTGACAGATGCAACACTTACAAGGTTATAGATCTAAATTCCAAGGAAGGCAAAAAAAAAAAAAAAAAAAAAAAAATGGTTAGGGACCACGTAGCTAAAAACCCTTCTGATAATGGTTTTTTCTGGCTTTACTATTTTTTGTAGTCTTATTCAAGTTATAATTTTTGTTAAAGTTTTCATGAAAGGTTTAACACTATTCTAGTAGGCAAATCATTGAACTCAGAATCGAAATAGCTTTTTTTATTGAGAGATTTCTATGGTAGGACCTGAAAAAAAAAAATGCTATGGATAGGATTCTGTTTTTCAGTTATCAAATCTTAATCAGAAACTAACAGTTCTATATATATTTTTTTAATGATTATTATGATGTGATTTTGACCTGATCTAGTATTTCATACTACTCATAAAAGCGGATTTGTTCAGTTCTCAAATTCTTGATCTCACCTGAAAAGCAACCAGCAGGTTCTGGCCCATATGCTAAATGTGGAGGAATCTGAAGCTTTCTTTTTCCTCCTGTGTAACATTAGCAGGGTACTAAAATGAGAGGCAACATATAAAACACCAACCACAATAAAAGATACATGAAATCAAAAGTCATACCGACGAGCATCGGGGGTACCCCGTCACCCCCTAAAATCCCCTGATCCAGTCCCCTAAGGATCTGCAGATCAAGAAAATGGATATAAGTATGACAAACGTCTATTAGTAGCACAACTGCAATCTAAAATGCAAACTTAGCATTTTGTTGCTAGCCAAGAGTTGTTTCGTTATTTGTCATTGCTATTGTCGGTTTCGGTAAATGTAGATGGAGCTTAACCATACTATTCCCTTCTCGTAAAATTGAGATTAGGGGCTCCAGGGATACCATTATATCGAAAATCCTTAAAAAATGTACAAGAAAAGATGTAGATGTATTCTCATAAGGTGTCGTGTTAGAAGATGATGACCGCAAATAAGTACAAAGTGAAGCACTCTACATCGAAATTTGTCCCTTTTCATCCTAACTAACTGCGACAAAGGCAAGAGCAAAAAAGATAAAAAATGGTTTTAGGAATAACCAAATTGAACAAACTTAAGACAAAGTGGATCTTTTTCATCGGAAAATCCAACATTTTTGAAAGAGAACAAGCTTCAGATTGCTATAACAGACAAATGGTAATTGACAAAGGTCACAAAACAGTCTCAGAACAGAGAATGTGTGATTATATTTTCAATGTAATGAGCTTCTTTTTTTTTTTTTTTTTTTGGCTGGAATTCAAAGTAATGAGCTTGTAATCACAGTTTTAGTAGTGTGAACAGACACTACATGTGGGTAATGTGTGAGAAAATTTTGATAAAACATTGATATTGGGTAATGATTCATGACTATTGGAGGAGTGAAGAGATCAACATCGCCAACCAAATAACTGAGATTAAGATAACCGGAAAAGCAATGACATAGCTAGGATAACCCGATACCTTGCCAACGCCAAGACGCATAGTGAGAGGCCTACCGCGCTTATAGCTGCTGTCAAAGACTCTACCATCAGCAAATCTTGCAGTGTAGTGAACCTGCAGTGAGAAAAACAGAGCACATATATGAAACCGCAATTGCACATCCTAGAGGCTTTTATTTGTAACATTACATTAAGAAATCCCTATTTCGAAACGTAATCAAATTAAACGTGGCTTTATTCCGGAGCTATTAGAATTGTGATTGGGAGTCTCGGATCCTATCAAATATAGCATACAAGTTTGCAAACTGCGAGGATAAGTTCCATTTGGTACAAGGAGAAAAATACTATCTTCGGGCTGCTATTGAAGACTTTTTTTTGGTTTCATCAAGCAGCCCTACAGGATTGAGTTTACTGATCTCAAAACAACACACTTCTTGTGTAAAGGATGGATCACACATAGACACAAAAGAGAACCTCTAAAACTCAACTTGTTTTGCATTCCCTTTTTTTTTTTTTTTTTTTTTTTTTTTTAAATCCTAATCCAATTGGAACATTGGCCCGGTTTTTTAAACTGTGTAACAGTTGGCCTCTTTGCTAACTTGAGTTGAAGAACCCTCCAAACTTTGGCCAAGCATACCAAATGCAGTCACCTAAAGCAAAAACTCATTTTTGCATGCTAGGGGATTCCATATCACACAAACTCAGTCTCACACCTAGGTCAAGCGAATAGAGCCTAATTATTACCTTAACACTCAGAGTGAGTCTGAGAGATGTGATGTGTGTGATTATCATGTTATCTTCTTCTTCCTCATAGTGAAATTCTACGACATCCGAAAGTGCCTAGCTCTTATATTTATAAATCACTACAAATCATGCGTGTGCTTTCATGTTTTTCTCTATGTTATATTATTATTGCACTTGTTTAGTAAAGGATTAGGATACTTCATCCATAACAAGATATGCATTCTAAACTACTAATGCTTCATACCTCAAAAAAGCAACAAAAAGAAAGATAAAAGAATTTCAAGCAATAAAACACAATGAAAAGAAAATTAAAGTCAAAGAAAAGTTAAATTGTGAATTTATCTCACATCACTAAGCTATTGGATTTTTGTAGTGTTTATATATAAATGTGACAGCCTCTCTTTTCTGAGCTAGTTTTTGGGTTGAGTTCTACGCAAGCTCACATCCAAATTTTGAGGATGATGATGGATTTGGACCCCGGCCCATTTGAATATACATTTGAGTGACACGCTAGACTAGACGTCCTTTGGACTAGTTTTTGAAAATGAGTTTTATTCAAATCCAATCCATTTAACAAGAAACAACACAAAATCAAAACCAACCAAAATCTTATCCTAAAGTTGAGAAAAACTCACATTGACCAGCTCACCATAAGGAGCTTCCAGACCAGAGCCCGGCTGAACATCACAAAAACCAAGGCCCGAGCGTGCAAAGTTGAGGTCACAAGAAGGCTCTGCGACGGTGGCGTAGTACTCAATTCTGGTGGCCTCGGCCTCCAGAGGCGAAACCGCCACAACCGAAGCTGCTAAAACCCCAATTCCCACATCCAAAACCCACTTCTTTGGCGACCAAGATAGCTTTGTGGCTTTGCCATTGCCTTCGGGCTTCGAGACGAAGCAGAAGAAAGATGCGGAGTTTTTGGAGGTGGGTTTGGCTTGAGAGCTCTGATGGGTGTTTATCTTTGCAGTTGAGGCGCTTAGAGCAGAGATTGCCATTAGAGAGAGAGAGAGAGAGAGAGAGAGAGAGAGAGTTTATTTTATTTTATTTTAATAATTTATGTGCTATGCAGAGGACCGAGGTTTCAGATGTTTTTACTCTGGCTCTTGCATGGTGGCATGGAGATGATGATATGGTTGATTAAAAGTGGTCTCAAAGGGTCCCACAATGGAGGAAGATTTTGGTCTTTCAATTTGGATAAGGGCCTGATGATGACCCCTTTTCAAGGAAAAAGGCCTCTGGTAATCACGTTGCACTACGGTTCTTATAAGGTTTCTGTTTAACCTAATAATAATTAAATAAAATAAAATAAAAAAGAAAAGGTAAAAAATTTATCCATCTAAAGTCACCTCATTGAAGGCGTGATATTCCAACTCGATTAACCCATCCCAAATATTGAGTTAACCCACCCAATTCACAATTTTTATTGAGTGAATTTGGGTTCAATTTTTAACAACCTGCTATAAACTTGACCCTTCCTATTAAATATATATTGAAAATGTAGTAATTTTAATTTTTAACAAAATTAAATGACGTAAATAACATGAGGTGAAGTAAATACATAATTTACCTAGAAACTTTGCACCCCTTTTTTTTTAATTTTTTTTAATAGGAGAAGATTTGTTATTTACTTTATTTATTTAATTATTTACTGTAAAAATGTTATTACTTAATTCTCCCCATATATATATATATATATATATTTTTTTTTTTTCTTTTTCCCCCCTACTTCATTCTCCCTATATATATTCATTAGTTGTTATGACTTTTATGTCTTATTTATATCTGTATTGTTGATTTTTTATTTTTGTAACTACGTAATATAGTTATGAAGAAATTAGACTATATTTCTTTACCAACTTAATATTAGATGATGTGTAATAAAATATAATTTTTTCCTCTCATATTACTTTTAATTTTATTCTTAATTTTTTATAGCCTAACCTACTCAACCCATTACTTTTATTTGATAGGTAGATTTTAAACTTTGGATTGAATATTAGGCAGGCTAGAGTTTTTCAACACACCCAAACTCAATTGGATAAGTTAAAAATCTAATAAACCTGCCTACCCCAACCCATCCGGTATTAATTGTTCCCCTAATATTTTTTTTATCATATAATTTAAATATAATAATTTAATTGTATAATATATAATCAATATTATGAATATTTGAGTAATTAAATGATTTGTCAAAATAATATTGGACGACAGTTAATAAACTACAATAAAATATAGAAGAACAAATCTAAATTCGTTTTGTGGTCTTGTTTTCTAAAGCACATTCATTGTGTTGCAATTTATTGAAATGGAATAGAATTTTACTAATATCTATGAATGTCTTCATACACAGTGGGAACTAATGATTAGTTTAAGGAAAAAAAAAAAAAAAGTGTTTGGTTGCGTTTTGGAGACATTTTATTTTCAGTATAAAAATAAAAATGATAATTTTTTGTGAATAATGCCGAGATAATTTTCTGAAATTGTGTTTCGATGGTTTTTAAAAAAAAACCTAATTTGTGTATAAAAAGAAGAAATTATGTTTGGGTATGTTTCTAAAATCATGAATTAAATTTTATAACCATTTGGAAAATGAGAACAAAATGAAAAATGACTTTCAATCATTTCTCATTTGCTTAACAAAAACCATTTTCACCATTTTTTTTTTTTCATTTTCATATCTATTTCCAATGCATTTGCTAACTAAACAAGATATAAAAAACGTTTTAGTTTTCACATCTTAATTAAAAGACATGTGAAACAATTCAAAATAATAATAATAAATAAATAAAAACAAAACCAAACATTCATGAGCTAGTAATTTTACACAAAACACTCATTTTATTTGGTTTTATTGTTTACCTGCACTTATTTGGTACAAAACTATATATGTTTGTCATGGACCAACATAAATTTAGAAATACAATTGCCAAATAGGAAGGAATTATTAAATTAATTCGGAAGCAATTATTATACTTATTTTTTAAATATAAGATGAGATCAAACTTCCAATGATCTTTTCTGAACTCCCCACCTCATCTAAGGTCCCTAGTGGCACTAGTCCAAGCTGTCTTGGGTAAAATTCCGAGCAAAATTTCCTTAATTCGTCACTAATATCTTAAGAAACGACAATTAGCCAATATGTAGGTTCTCAGAACTTATTGATCATTCAAAAAAAAAAAAAAAAAAACCACCGTTTCGTTGAAAAGAAAAGAAAAACAAAAGAAGAAGACGAAGAAGAAGAAGAAGAAGAAGAAGATTTTGATCATCAAGCTACTTTCGTTTTCTACACTAATGTTTACTAATCTCAATTCTCAAGAAAAATAAATCAGCTTGATACTTATTTCGATTTTTTTTGCGTAACTCAATGAAAGATTTCTTTAAATCACCTTGAAGAAATATTTGACAAACATTTAATATTTTAATCCATTTTAGATCACTTTTTTGATCGAAATTCCAAAATTTATAATTAGTTCAACGATTAATTAACATTTCATTAATGGAGATGCTCTGACAAACATTTAATTTAAAGGAAAAAGAGTAAAATAACATTTTCCAAACCAAAAGAATAATAGTAAATTACAGTATAAAATTTTAATTATAATAATAAATAATAATAAAAAATTAATTGTAAAAATGCTATTTACTAGAAAAACTAAAGATTTATCTGAAATTCAAGAATTTACTTGTTAAAATAATCTAAAATTTATCATCTTTTGAAAAATTTGTAATAAACTTTGAAAATACCTATAAAATTTACTATTTACTACAATTTCGCTTCATTTAATCTTTGAGCACTTAATTTTCTTACAGCTCTCTTAAAAAAAAAATTACATAATGGACGCTTTTTCTTCCCAATTCATGTTTAATAAGAATATAAAGAAAAAGCTTGATTCTTGATTATTTTTTTCAGATATTAAAAAGATTAAGAAGTAAAAAATACGCTTGATTTTTGTATTCCAAATGTTTATAACAATAGCGTCAGTAAATACTTTCTTAATATAATTAATATATATATAATTTGTCAAAAAAAATTTTTTTTCCCTTTTTGAGATAAGCAAGTAAAGGTCAAAAGTAAACATATTGACATCGAAGGGTATTATTAATCTTATGACTATAAGGTTAAAAAGAGGGAGTAAATTACGCTTGTTCACTGTTTTCCCAAAACCAACTCTTCCACTCTTCAAGGTGACATTCATCACTTTTAACTCTTCATCACTCATTCCAGCCCTTACATTAAAAAAAAAAAAAAAAAAAAAAGAAAAAAGAAAAAAAAAGAAAGCACCAAAATCAATTTAGTTCGTCCCCAATTTTGCTTAAATAATCTTTTCCAAAATCACCCATTTCACCTATTCCCTCGGACCCTCTCATTTTTCCCTTGTCTTTTCCTCTGCAGAAATATCTCATTTTCCTCTTATTCTTTAATATCTACACAACTATATGCATATATATATATTATTGATATTATTTGGTAGAAGATTATTTTGTGAAATGGGTCGAGTTAAACTCCAGATAAAGAGATTAGAGAACGACACAAATCGACAAGTTGCAATCTCCAAACGAAGGAATGGACTGATTAAGAAAGCATATGAGCTCTCAATTCTTTGTGATATTGATATTGCTCTCATTAATTATGTTTTCCCCTTCCGGTCATTTCAGTCACTTCTCTGGCAAGAGAAGGTAACTTCATAAATTTCGTGTTAATTAAGAAGACGATTCTCTTTGCATGCATGCACCATAAGTTATTGGTTCGGTTCCGATGGCCTGATTATTCTCAGTTGAGCGATTCTATTCGATTTTTTGTAAAATGAGAGATACGAAGTGATTTTAAAAGTTGAGAATCATATCTATGGATGCCATAGTATCTCTAGCGGAGTTGGCTCCGTAATTTTTAGTAAGTATGTTTTTTGTGTGCGCGTTAATTTTATATCAATTTCGTTCTCCTTAAGGGGATAGTTTCTGTATATTATTAATGAATTTTTGTATGGTTTGTTTTTTCTTCTGCAGAATTGAAGATGTGCTTACTCGTTACGTGAACATGGCGGATCATGATAAGGGAGGGTATGATGTTGTGAACTAATTAATTACAAGTTTGATTTAGGTTTCTTGCTTTTATGTTTCATTCAAAGCCTAAGCTGCAGTTTTGCAAGAAGTAATATTGTTGTTTTCCCGTTCTTTTGCAGGGTTGTTGGAAATAAAGAGGTAATCAAACTTGGTTTTGTTTTGGTTTGTTTGTTGGTTTTTTTTTTTTTTTTTTTTTCATGACTTGTTAGATGATCATAATCAGGGGCGGATTCACCCATGATTGAGTGGGGATTTCTGCTCCTAGAGAACTTTTTTTTTTTTAATTTAATCTTTAACATCTTTTCATTTTTCACGTTTTGCCCCCATTAAAAGTTTATTTAAAAAATTCTTCGTAAGAACTTTAACTTTTAGTATAGGCTCTTATTGAGATAATATGCTGACTCTATCACTGACGATAATTTATAACATGTCGATGTTCCTAGGAAAATTCATTTGAACAAGAGATTTAAGTGTCTCTCTCTATATATGTGTGTGGATATATATATATATATATATATATATATATAAGGTTTTTCTAAAATGTCCATTTCCATGCAGTTCTTACTCAGCGCTTTGAAGACACTCAAGATGGAAAATGACTTTGCTCTCCAAATTGCCAAGTACTATACTCTCTCTCTCTCTCTATAACACTGACTCAGTATTTTCTTGAAAAACATTTATTTGTAATTGTGAACTTTTATTTCCACTATTTACTAACCAAAATTTACTATTGGAATGTTGAATTCTCTGATCCGAACCAATTCAAGCAGTCCTACTGCAATGAACTCAAACCTTGAGGTATAAACGCAATTATTTAAATCCCCACTTGTTGAAATAAAATTAAGTCTATGATTTATTTAAGTATTTATGTATATATATATATACACATTTGTATAGGAAATCCAACAAGAAACGAGCAACCTACAACATCAACTCCAAATGGCTGAGCACCAATTAAGGAAACCCCTTTTGATAGAAAATTATGCAAGAAAACGTGGAACTTTTACTAATGTTCTAATTTGAGTGACTTTATTTACTTCTTTGTAAGGAGTTTTGACCCAGATCCTCAATCCTTCACGTCATTTGAGGAGCTTGAATCATGTGAGAACAATATTTTGGAGACATTGACATGTGTTTCAGAAAGAAAGGTGAAGTCCGATTATCTCTATAATATTTGTATTAATACTATCAGATTTAGTGGTGTCTAGCGCTACAACTCATAATAGATGATCTCATATACAATCCGGCCTACATTTAAACCTCACTTTTTTTTAGTGAGAAGTGATTTGAAGGAAATAACACATTTCCCAAAAATAATTTGTTTATTTAATTTATTTAGTCTTGATAAATAAATTTTAATCTATTTATCGCCTAGTTCTTTCCTCCAATATGTACTCAGCGGGTCCATTTAGAGTTTCGATAAAGTTTTGGGTAATTTTTATAATTACAATAGATAATGTGTATTTTTAAATGGAGCGAATAGTTTTTCTTTTTCGCTATAAGTAATTACATAGATTTACTCTTAACAAAAATAACAAATCTCACTCTAAAAAACCAAAACCAGTAAATCCACGATTTTTAAATAAGATGATTTTTTTCCTTTTATCAATAGGTGACAAAGATTTTCTATCTGAAATATAGTAGATTTTTACAAGTAAATAGACAATGGATATGTGGATAAATGAAGTTTTTAAAAAAGTTTTTTAATAGATGGCTGAAGTTTAGTAAAATTCAAAAAATGAGTTTTATTTATTTTTAATAGTCATTAGTCAACTACTGTTGATTATGGTTAATCAGGTTGATCCATGCTAGTTTTGTTTTGTTTTGTTTTTTGTTTTATTTTATTTTTTTCAGTGAGAAACCACTAATTAATCGTCATTTTTCTAAATAATTTTTTTTGACTATTTACTTAATCGTCATTTTTCTAATTAATCGTCATTTTGTTTAAAGACTACTTATTTATCTTATTTTTCTAATAGTAAATTTAAAAGCTTTAAAGCAATTAAAGTAAATACCATATTAACTAGTAAATAAGCTGTTAATTGTGTGTAAACAAATTATTTACCAGCAAAATATTGACTTCGAAAACCATAAGTAAAAGTTTACAAGCTAAATAATATGTTCCTAATTTTATAATGTGATTAACGTATTTTCATGTAAATAAGTATTTGCCACGATTGTAGTTAACTTTACTTGTAAATACAGTACTTCTCATTAAATCTCTCTCTCTCTCTCGCTCTCGCTCTCTCTCTCTCTCTCTCTCTGTTTTTATTTATTTATTTTAGTTAAATGCTCTCTCAGTAAAATCTTTTATTAAACTTATTATTTTCGGTATTGAGAATAAATAAGTTATCTAGTAGATATTTACAAGTATTTTTGATATTTTTGAAAAATCCTTTACTTACCTAGTTTTAATTTTGTTTCTTAAATTTCTTGTGTTTACCCAGAAAATCTTTTATTTACTTTGTTGTTTTAATTTTTTTTATTTCATAAATCCAATATTTATTTGATAAATGTAATATTTATTGATTAATTCATTATTTACCTTTTCACAATTCGAAGTATTTATCAGTAAACCTGGTATTTACCAGGAATATTTCTATTTCACAAAAAACTATAAAATGGTGAATATTTATTTTCAAACAAAAATGGTAAATACTTTATAAATTACAAAAATCATTACAGTATATTTAGCAAATTTATTATTTGACAATAAATCCCTCAAAACTAAATAACTTCAAATCAGTCCAAAAATATTACAAAATTGATAGCCCAAACTTGAAATCCCAAATGCTCAGTCACCAAACAGCCACCGAAGAAGACAACAGCTCGAGTGTCGGAATTGAAGATCACGGGGGCCATTATTGGGAGTTGACTTGCAAAAAAAAAAAAAAAAAAGGGACAAAATCAGAAACCAACAAACCAATCAGATCACGACGATGCTGAACGAGATTGTGAGTCGCGGTCTCAATATTGGAGCTATTTTTGAAGCAGCTTGCGACTTCGAGAACGACAGTGCTTGTGCAATTTCTGACGGCCGGCAACGTGCAACGTCGTCAGGGACACCAACAATGACAGAAGTGCTCAACTCTTGACTTGCGATTTCCTTGCGAGATCGCACCTTCGGTTCGACAGTGAGTTCTCGATAGTGATGGTGACGACACTTCTTCACCAGAAATGAAGATCACTTGATGCGAAGAAGACAGTGCCAAAGCTGGAATTTGGAAAAAAAAAATA
Source organism: Ficus hispida (assembly GCA_025413025.1). Lineage (NCBI taxonomy): Eukaryota > Viridiplantae > Streptophyta > Magnoliopsida > Rosales > Moraceae > Ficus > Ficus hispida. Next base: position 3,148,175 of record CM046365.1, read on the forward strand.
AATAAATAAATAAAGAAAGAAGATTTTAACCAAAAATCTGTTTCTTTGTTTCCAGATTATAACTTTTTTTTTTTTTTTTGCTGGGTATAATTCAGATTATGACATTTTATCTCTATCTTTGTTACTTTTTTGCAGAAAGATTTATTAAGGGATCCCTTTTCAGCTTATGATCCATCTACTGTGTAGGTAAACAGGACTCTATAATAGATATTTTACGTACTGTTGCTCTTTGAGCTTTCCAACGTACAATAAATCAGTTTCTGACTTAAAAATCTGGAAAATTAACCATTCACACTTTTAAATCCATTGCAATTAATCTCAATCGGGTTCAAAATTTTCACGGTTTTCTTGCAGGTGACTCGCACATGACCATCTATATAGGGAGATCGAGGCCCTTTTTGTTGAATTGGGTCTTTGGTTTGGATTAATCATGAGAGAGAGTGAGTTTTGCACACTTGTGGTTTAATTCGAGCAGAAAAGACATTGAATGCCTTAACAGAAGGTCATCTGTAAGTCACATTCAAGAAAATCATAAAAATTGATCCCAAATTTGCAACATGTTTTAAAGTTTAAAACATTAATTGTCAAGATTATTAAGGACTACTTTACGAAATAAGAGAGTTTAGAGGGCATAAATGTAAATAAGCTAAAAATATTTTTGTTCACTGGCTTTAACTTATGAGTGCTTTCCTTATTTTCTGAGTTTCACATAAGCAAATTTTTTTTTTTAATCTTATCTTTAATCTTTCTTTCATTTCTTTTTGATTTCTTGGTTTTGATAATATATATATATATATATATATATATATATTTAATCAAATGTATCCAGATTTCCTTTTTTTTTTTTTATGATCCTCACAACTATTCTTTTTTCATAATACCTCAAAATTAATTTTCTATTTAAAACACATATATTTATTGCTACTCAATTCTTCATTAGAATATTTTTCACAAATGTATCGTCTGCGGCTCTCTCAATTATTATTATGAATATTTTCCTAGTATCTCTCAATAATTCTAAATATAATTTGTCAACTTCTATTAAATATGTGACTACTTAAATATTTAAACAACCGAATATGCACATGCTTCCAACTAGTATGAAAAAAGAATCAAATTGGTAAATGCAGGTATACTTCGACACACAAGAAGGGGTTCCAACCTCTTTTGAGAGTGAAGTCGTTAGTTGGTTGCCGACAGACAATTTACAAAATCAGACCCAAACTTGTATAGGATCCGAACCATCTTGTATCCAACCAATGTCAAGGTATGCAATTACGATTGTACCCTTCGAGGGAAAATTGACGTTATATATACATACAATACAATTTAATACAGAGAGATTAAGAATACTTAAATTTATATCTAGTGGGATTTTTATTCAAAGAACTGTGAATCTGCGATGATTTTCGAAATTCCTATCTCTCATGCGACCGATACAAACGTGGATCCTTGTGGCATGGGAGGGTGCCAAATTGGAAATGAGACCAGTGACGGGTTACCTTCTTGGCATCACAACTATATACATCAACTGAGCTCCTCTCTGCCTTCATGTCCTCTTCCTCATTGATACCTAGTCCTCCAATCAATAAGGTAATTTTTCTTCTTACTAATTAGTAATTTATTATTTGAAACACTAAAACTAAATTCAAATCTATCAAAAAAAGAGCACTTTTATCCCATGCCAAATTACGGTCTTGATTTTATTACGAACCCAAAAATAAATTATTGAGGTTTATAGTTCAAATCTCTAATGTTTTGGTTTTTGCAACACGGAATTGCCGGACCAAGTCTTACGCCGAAGATGCCACAACTGCAGACTGAGGCAGTTCCAAGCGGCCCTCAAATTGTGACATGCGAGAAAGACGCAAATTACTAAAGTAACCCAACTGGTACAACTTAGTGTAGTTCAAGACATTCTTAATTAGCAAATTAGGCTGGTTAATTTAGGATTGTAATCCAGCCAAATTGTTTTACAGTTTTGGTAGTACACAAATTACACATTTACAGGGATATATACATACATACATATATATATATATATATATATTTTTTTTTTTCCCCTTTTCCAACCATTATTAGCATGTCTAATATAATTTGTGTGCATTGAACGCTCTACAGAGAGGGATTTTTGAATATTAGTTAATGAATGCCACCTAGTACTTTTCATCACTACTCGGTTTCTTTTTTATTTTTGTTTTATTTTGTTTTAGTTTTTAGTTTTTTTGTTTTGTTTTTGTTTTTGGGTCTCGTTTTTGCAAGACTACTTATAAATTGATCACTATTAAACTAATTATACAAAATATCCATTTTCACCATCCAATTTTAAAATATTTCTGTTTTTATTAATATTGTGAAATGTCGATTTATATATATTTATGTACACACACATAAACATATGTGTGTAGTATTCATTTTGCTCTTTTACTTTAACATCACTTTCCCTTTATTGTGGTTATTTTTTATTCTTATTTACCTTATGTTAAAATTACATCTTTATATAAAATTTTTTTTGTGTACTTTCTCGGTATTTTTCTTGCCATAAAAGTATTGTTATGAAAAAAAGTCATCTTTATGAAAAGGGTAAATTACTCATTTAATCCCTAAACTTTTTATATTATACAACTTTGGTCTCTAAACTTTTTTTAAGCTAGAATGCCCTAAACTTTTAAAATATTACTACAAAATTTGTTAAAAAGTGGTGCTAATTACGGATTTCGTAAAAAAATTAACGCAAATAATTACTGAAGCAACATTTTAAATAATTTATGATCATTACAACTATGAAAAAAAATAGAAAATGCCCCTAAACTATTAAAATATTACGACTATAGTCATTTTTATTAATTTTTAAATGGAGTATGTTAATAATTTGGTCAAAAAGTGATGCTAATTAATGGATTTTGTCAAAAAATTAACGTAAAGGACTATTATGCCAACATTTTAGTGTATGAACTAGACACCATAAGCTTTCCGATGACATATCATTTTCCTTATTTGGACTTGTAAATGAATTGTTATGATTTTTTTAAATTTACCGATGAATCTGGACAAATGATACATATGTGGGACCAATAGTAATAAAACCTAAGTATACGGTATGAAACACTCAAACACTAAAGAAAATAACTTTTATAGCTATAAAGTAGACATCTCAAGCTTCGAAATGAGTTATCATGTATTTAAAATGGATATGTACATAAATTTTAATAAATCACTTAATAACGTACTGTAATCTGATAAACTGAGATTTTACCATAAGATACTTAGGAAAACGTCCAGATTAATATTTGAAATGCTTGAAATCTTGGAAAACAAATATAAAGACAAAAACTAGATACTTCAAGCCTTCCAACGAGTTATCAAGTGTTCAAAACATGATTATACTCAGATTTAAAATTGCTTTGATTAAGAATTTGACGTGTATAATTTATATTGTATTAATATGATCGACATACCTTATAGATATTTATGTTATAATGATAGATGCATAATGACATGTAAACCTTCACATTGTTATAATTACTGAGAATGAGGTAAATGAAGATAGGAATAAGTGTCGTACCAACCTCCAATTAATAAAAAGATATGATAAGAATGAAAGTTATAAGTTATGACCTTCGAGGTGGTTGGAGGGTCGCTCCCTCAACTTTCTATTGGTTGCGCGCATATGGATATGACATAAGAGCCCTTAAGTAGACAATACATGTATATAATGAAGCATAATTGAACACACATAGATCACATGTATTTTGAACATTCATATTGTTATGTGTGATGATATGATTTTATGAAAATATTTTGTGAGATGTTGTTTGTACTTGCTAAACGAAAGCTCATACGTGTGCGTTCGTGCTGTAGGTAATGCAGGTAGGCAACCCGCCATTTATATGTTTTATGGACTGACGAAGCTGTGCAGAGGTGATGAAGGAATGGAGTGGGATACCACCACGAACTTAATTTCAATATTTAGGCTTCTTAAATTATCTTGTATCGACTATATTTATGACTGTGTTTTTAATATTTTGGTATTACTAAACTAGTAGGAGTACTTTACCAAAAAAAGATTTTAGAGTCTTTCCTTTTAACTCATATGACGTTTTAGTTTTTTAAATATTATCTAAGTATGAATTTGAATATGATATTTATTATTTAGAAATTTCAATTTCCTTAGTTAAAATTTAGTTTATTGAAGTATTCAAGTACAAGCATAATCTGTATGAAAAAAAAATATATGTATTTTTGAAACCTAACATACATAAGTGTTAAGACTAAATGAATTAAGAATAAGTAAGTTAGTTAACGGCCTGAAAAATCAGTCGTTACACAGAGCCATAATGTTTTTTTCACTGGGAATAGTCAAACTAAATTTTAAACTAAAAAATTATTCCACTTTATATTCTCCTTTTCGTCTTATGTTAACTTTGTGATCTAATTTAACCAGCTTCAAAAAGTTCAAAATATGAACTTAAAATAGTAATGTGTAGCAACATAAAGTTTAGCGATGATCGGTATACCTTTTATAAGTCATACGTTTAGCAACATACCGGTTGGGCTGCTATGGTGATCGGTATACCTTTTATACTGCAGACAAATTTATACTGAAATTTAGTATAAAAGGTATAAAGATTTAAATTTCAAAATTTTGAGTTGGAGTACAAGTAAAATTTTTCTTATAACATAAAGGTAAAACTGATTTTGTTTTTTTATGTTTTAATTATAAAATTTGAAATTCCAAAAGTTTAGCGATGATACATGTCCCTACTCAAACGTATGTTTGTCACTGTGAGTGAATTTAACGCCAAATTGTGCCCCATATGTGTGTGTATATATATATTGAGAATGAGAGTTGTATTTAATGATAAATTTTTCAAGGCAGTCTTGCAAAACTAAAACGAAAACGAAAAATAAAAAGAATGTTTCTGAAAAGTACTAGCGTCCTTCAGTGACAACTAATGATCAAATGTCCTCTCTGAGTAGCATTCGGAATACATACAGATTACACATACCAATAATAGTTGAAAATTGAAATATTTTGCCTGTAAATATGTAACTTTTAATCAATGCCTAAAAAATAAAAAAACAATTATCGATTATGGTTCCAAAACTGTAAAACAATTTGGCTGGATTACAAGCCCAAATTAACCAGTTACCGGTTGGGCTGCTATGGTGATCGGAATCGGTACATAAGACTTTGGTCCGGCAATTCCATGCTGCAAGGACCAAAGCGCTATAGATTTGAAATATAAACCTCAATAATTTATTTTTGGGTTTTTCTCATTAAAGGAATAAAATAAAACCTGGAATAAAAACCACATTTTCCTTAAAAAATTTGAATTAGTTTCAGTCTTTGTAATAATAAATTGCTACTTAGCTAGTAACAAGTAAATGAGTACCTTATTGTTTGGAGTAGGGATCAATGAGGAAGGGGACATGAAGATAGAGAGTAGATCAGTTGAAGTATAGTTGTGATGCCAAGGAGATAACCCATCGATGGTCTCATTTCCAATTTGGCACCCTCCAATGCAACAAGGATCCACAATATCGGTCCCGTGAGGCATAGATAACAAAATCGTGTGGGTATGAGGCCCAAAGTGGATACTATCATATCAAAAAATGGAATAGGTTGTTATGAAATCATGTCATAGCCTATATCCAATCAGAAGTGTGACCAACGAGGATGTTGGGCCTAAAAAGAGAGATGATCATGACAGTTATTAGTCCTTATAAGAAAAAGAGTAATCTATGCAGTTTCACATCGCTTTTAGAATAAATATATGCAATGATTCATAAAAGAAACCACCTCCTATTAGTATGAGGCATTTTGGGTAAAGCCTAAGAGCAAATCCATGTAGGCACGAGATTCAAAACAGATAATATCATACGAAAATAAGGCATTGATCGTTATAAAAAGACATAATAAAAATTCTGCTTAAAAAAAGGGGTCATGGACAAAAACCAATTTGCTTGTTTGTAATTAGACCACTATAAATGAACAACTACTACATGAATTTGGCCACATGCAATTCAAATTCGTCACTCAGAAACAAATGTCAATGTCCTTCGAGTTCAAATTCTTTGCCAAAGCAACGCCATCCCATGACTCCCAGGATGCCATCTCTTTGTCTCCTTCTGTGCCCACCACTATGTCATTACTCTTTCTAGCCTGCTTTAGTACAGAACAGAAAAGGGAAAAAAAAAATTTTTTTGGTCTATAATCTTTGTTCAATGTACCCTTTTCTTTAGAATAAAAGTCAAGTCGAAACTTTACATTTCAGATAAAGATCTAACCTCAGCTGAGACACCATTGGGTTCTTCTAGGTGTTTGTCATTTGTGTCAATTCCAATGTTTTTGTCATTCATGTCATTGTTGATGCTGCAATATGATTTTAAGGTCACACAGCTCGATCTAAGCAAAAAACTAATAAATGAAAATTAGACAGCGAAAATCACATACCTCTCAGATCTTAAACTTTCATTATTGCTGGCAGTCGAATTCTGATTCCAATTGGTAATATTGGCATTGTATTTATTACCATTGATGGACAAATTGATCACATGGCTATTGGCAATCGAATTCTGATTCCCATTGTCAACATTGGTTTTGTAATTCCCATCTGCAGACAAAGTCACATGATTGTTAGCAAATGAGCCCTGGATCTAATTGTCAATATTTTGGTCTTATTCTAATAGACAACATCCGTCTTGTGATTACCACTGACGACCGTATTCACATGCTTATTGGCAATTGGATTCCGATTCTCGTTGTCAGCATTGGTGTTTTGATTACCATTGATTGTAGCAATCGAATTGCAATTCCCATTGACAACATTAGCAATGTAATTACCACTGGTGGATGAGTTCACATGATTGTTGGCCAATGAAGTTTGATTCCCATTCCCAGCATTGGTCTTATGATTAACATCGAACAATGCGACATGCTTATTGGCAATTGAATTCTGATTCCCATTGTCTGCATTGGTGTTGAAATCACCACTGGTGGACGAGTTCACATAATTGTCGGCAAATGAATTAGGATTCCAATCAAAATTGATGTTGTTGTTGGACGAGTTCACATAATAATTGGTACCATATCCGTACAAGTAGGACTTTGGTACATGAGCATCATGCTCAGTTTGGTATATCTGTTTTCCGGGATCAAAAGGAGTAACAAGTAAAGCAAAAGGATGTGAATTATAGTAATTTGGAAAATTCATTGGTAATAACTAATGGTCATTCTAATGCAAGAAATTCTTACTTGGTTATGAGTAATTTGTGTTGGGTATTGTTGAGGTTGAGCCACCAAAGGTACATCATGCCCAAATCTTCCCTGTAGCATTAATATATATATATATATATATATATATATATTATAGTATGTAGTTTTGCTTGTAAACTAATGTCATTTAGCAGTCTAATGCAAAACAAAGCCTCACAAACCTGGTGTTTTGAGACATCGAAGGTTCGTAATTGTTGACTTAGATATGAACTCTCATTCCCTGACAAGCCCTGAAATTACGATTTTCGATGAAAAGATTTGAATTGATAAATGAACTCTAGAAAATAGAAATCGATTAGAGGAATTTTTAACTAATTCGTTATGGAAGATTACAACAATACGTACCTGAACTGGAGTAGGATTGGAGTAATTAAAGAGTTTTACTTCGTTATCACCAGCGAAGAGTTCACTCTTTTGTTGAGGCGATAGTTCTTGAAGCATGGCCATGCGAACCTTGGGGCTGCTTAAGAGATAAAGGAAGATCCAAAATTAGTTGTCAGGACAAATTTTGCATGATTGCTCTGATAATAAGGTTGATAATTAGAGTCATCAAGGTGATAGATAAAAACTTATCCAAAAAAAAAAAGGTGATTGATAACACTAACCTGTAAGGACTGAGCCATGGATCAAGTTGCAACAAAAGTGGGGTACAATAGGGGTGTCGAAGTCCCGGATTCTGTTGTTCATTCCTTCCAAAATCATGAGAAATTGCTCTACTAATTGCCTTAATTTCCCTCTCTTTCTGCTCTTTCTGATCATACATAGTTTCATATCAATTTTAGGTTACAAGTCACGGCAAGAAAGGAAACACCTTTTAGTAGCTAGGGGAAAAAAAAAATTGCTTGGAAGCATTACTGAAATGCAGAATAGATTACATCTGTAGCTAAAGATAAAGTGAGAGAATTAACAGATAATTCCATTATACCATGTACAACTTGGAAAGAATTAACAAATAAGTCATTGTTATCATCGAACTATTTTCAAATATTATGTCTCTATTTGAGTACCCTAGATTTACCATTAGGCTAAGTCTGCAAGTATAAATCTAATATGTTTTTACTTTCAGTAGCAAATTAGTCATGTTTTAGCAATGTCTAATGCCAAAACCACATTAATGGGCCATTTGGAATACAAAGTGCAATTGGAGTTTCATAGTTTGTTTTATTGAAAATGTGTGAATGTTTGAAAATATGTGTTTGGTTGAAAATAAACTATGAAAATTAAATAATATCAAAAATTGTAATATGTCTAAATGTGTGTGTGTGTATGTATGTATGTGGATCTTGTTGTCATTTTATGCAAAGTAAAAAAAAAAAAACTATTTCGACTTGAACAAAAAAAGTCATGAACTTTTAAAAGTTGAGTTTTTTTAAAATGAAATAGAGACATTTGGAGTTACGGATTTGAAATTGAGTTAATTTTGAAGAAAGATGAAAAAATATTTCCAAAGCTCCAACTAGAGTTTGATAGCCAAACACCTCCTAAATAGAAAACACTAGTTATAAATGAAATTTTTATGTCAAAATTAGTTGACTTTTTATGCACTAGTTATACTTTTAATTGACTTTAAAAAAATAAAGACAAAAAGTGATATGAAATTTTTACATTTGAAATAATTGAGAGCTAAATCGAAGCTAAGAGCACCAACTTTTAAATATCATGCTCATATATATTGAGTTGTCATCCTCTCATTAGTAGAGAACAGATAAAATCAAAGTTATGTCCCTTGCACTACTACTCTAAATATTATAACGAAATATGATGACAACATGGTACTGATCTCATAACAAATATAGTTAACTTTCGAATACTTTTTATAGTGTCAATCTCGATCTAACACGAACCCTTTGTTTTGATACATCTTAGGTATTGGAAGGTACTTTTTGTAATATTTTTGCGTTATGCTTGTGTATTAATTACCTGATTTCTTAGTTTTTCCGTTGAGGATGCGAAATTAGCAAGCAGCATTCCCTGGTAAAGTGATATTGATTATGTCAAAAAAAAAATATAATAATAATAAGAAAAATTAATTAACAATTTTCAGGAAAAAAAAAATATGAAAATGAATTACATATTCTAATTGGAACTTACTTTTCTTTCTTTCACTCTTTGCAAAGAGTGTTTGAGTTCACTTTCACACCGTAAGAATCGATATAGCGGGGGTTCATTTGCTGGGTCGTCTGCCTCATAGTGATTACTTAACAAGGAGAAACATTATGAAAAAATTTTAAGCATTTTGTTGAATTATGAAGTATATGTTTATACATGGATAAAGATATATATCTATCTATACTTGTCATAGAGAAAGTCTCAAGTAAATATATTCAAGTGTAGATTTTGTGATTTTGTTCTGACATAAATGCATATATATGTATCTATTTTTGTATACATGGATATATGATCTTTACCGCAGAAAAGTCTCAAGTAGTTCTGATTTTCTGATTTGTTGCTCCAGTAGCTATGAAAACATACACATGGTAATATTGTAAGCGACCAAATTATGATTAGGTAATGACATTTGGTTCTCATTAAGTCATTACTTTCTCATTATTATAAGGTCAACAAGAGGCAGAATTTACCTTGATTCTTGGATGTAGTAAATATCCACAATGCAAAAAAGAGGACAATAATCAATATAAACGGAAAAATAAAAAGAACATATAAAGAAAGAAAAATAATTCAAATGTCCTAATAAATTTTAGGAAATTATATACTCAATCATTATGTTATATCCAAAACGACTATGAAAATATTACAAGTTCATGCGTATGTATATAATATGTATGTATACACATATAATAATTATATAAATAATTATTTGTGTGTACGTATATGAGTATGCTTGTTGTACTTGAAATAGAGAGAGAGAGACGGATCAAACGAAGAGAGAAAGTGACAAACTCTTCTTTCAGATAATGTAATTTGATTTCATCTTCTGAGATGTCGTCAATTTGCTTGTGATTCTCCAGCTTGTTCTGAAATTAATTAAATTGAACATCATAAGTTATAAGATCAAAATCACTAATTAATATAACAGGTAAAGGAAAATAGAGAATGAATGCTGACACACAGCTTAGTGATAATTTCACATTTTACTCCATCAAAATGTGTAGAGTTTAATTTTCTCCGCTCTTAAATTCAAAAAAAGGAAAAATAAAGCTAGATATGTAGATAATTAGGATTCATCAGCAAGCCAAGAAGAGTACCTCAACATTCTTGATGGGTCTGCTTCAGCATTGAGATGATCACGTGCATAAAAGACAAGTTCATATATAATTAGCATAAAGAATATTGATAGAATTAGCAAATATAAAGTAAAGAGAGAGATTCAGAGCTAGTGATCTTATACGAGTTTCTTTTCCTTGCAGGTAGATTACAAAAACGGCCAAGCACATCATCAATCCTGCTGAAAAAGGACAAACATTTTTGAGACAAATAAATGATCAAATCTAGACCTGTATTTGAGAAACTACATTATTTTTTTTGTTTTGTTTTTGCAATTGCAAATCCATAGAAAATCGTACATATATTTATTCACAAAGGGGAAAAGATAATTAGGAAAATAACTTATTCCTTTTAAACCTCTCCGCACTTTATTAGACTTCATCATTTTGTCCACTATAGTTAGATTGTCTGGTACATATATTGATTCATGTCAACATTATTTATACATCATATATAAAGACATTTCAATTATTAACAAAACTTTTAAGAAAAAAGAAAAAAAAAGTACCTTTATTTATTTATTTTTGCAACATCAAAAAAATAATAAAAAATAAAAAATAAAAACCTCACTCACACAAAAATATTGTTAGCTAAGTGTGGTTCAATCCCTAGCTAGTCGGGTTCCAACCTCAAACTTGACTAAGTTCTTGATATCTAAAAAATTCGTTGGCCAGGAAAAACTCGTTGATAATACAGGAAAGTAGCATCCAAATATTAAAATAAACATCAAATAGAAGCAAAAATTAGGCAAAACACTAGACGTGAAATTCAAAATTCACTACAATCGAAGTCCAATTGACCCAGTAAATAATATGTTTTTGTCTGAGTAATTGATTATTCAAAATTTACGTCAAGATAAAAAAAAAAAAAAAAACCGCTAATTCATTAAAGTGGGTTGCTGGGTTCATACCACTCCCTTGCAAATTGTGAAAAAATTAAAAATTAAAAATACAAAAAAAGATCATATATATATAAGAGGAATGAATATGAATGACAAGTTCAAAGAAATAACCTGATTTGGTTGTGGAACTTGCTGACATGACCGGATGGTGAAAAGCCCAAAAAAGCGATGTCTGTGTTAAAAGTACCCGAAGTTTCACGAACCCTTTTAATAAGACCAGTCCTGTGCTTTGCGAGCAAGACTTGGAATTTTGTTGGGTTATCTATTCTCTTCAACTTCACCTTCTCACCCATATTGATCTCAACCAACACCAAGTTGAGATGGAAGATATACTAAGGGTTGAAAAATTAGGGCAAAATGGTTAGAATTAAGAAAGCCTTGTGGCCGGTTGCTCAGAGTGTGAATGAGATGGAGGTATTCGTTTCCCTTATATATTTTATAGGGGATTTGCGTGTTGAAGAGTGCAAGGAAAGATTTACCACATTTGACTAAAACAGTAGTTTTGGATTTTACATTCCTTATGCTGCAATTGAGTAAAGTCCCAAATGAATAGACGACACGTTCCTCTTTATATAATTGCTTTATAAAGCGTATAAGGATATTGTTTGAAGTCGTGATAATTTTTCACACTAAGAGGATTTTTTTTTTTTTAGAGTACAACTCTCGCGCGTGCCGTGGGTGTTAGAAAATCACTGAAATGACTACTCACATCAATACACACAAACTCATTATTTTAGAGGACTAACTACAAAACCAAAGAATCAGACCTCCACATTTGACAACTCTTTCTCAAAAACACAAATGTGAACAAAAATTTATCACAAAATGAACGTTTCGTGCTCATTTTTCTTCTCTCTCTCTTGTTAGGATTGATGCTCTGAAACGAAAATTTATTCATAGATAGCAATTTAGGAATGTTATCTACTAATAGTTTATACTTGACCATTCCCCACCCCGTATGCTGATCAAGGGAAACTTAATAAAAATATTCTTATATACCGAATATTCTAGCAACAGTATCAAAAGTTGTTCAAGGAAAAAGAAGACAAAAAATTGTTTGTAGTTAAAAGAGGGTCATTGATAAATGTACGAATGTTAAAGCAACATGATCCAAAGGTAATTAAGAAAACCTACATGATAAAAAGTAATATTGTAATATTGGCATTGTATTTATTACCACTGATGGACAAATTGATCACATGGTTGTTGACAATTGAATTCATATTGCCATGACGATCAACATTGGTGCTGTGATTTCAATTTCTGGACCAATTCACATGATTTTCAGCAAGTGAGGTCAGGATCCAATTGTCAATATTGGTCTTATTCCAATAGACATCATTGGTCTAGCAATTAGCATTGATGATCGAATTCACATGCTTATTGGCAATTGGATTCCGATTCCCATTGTCAACATTGGTGTGTTGATTTCCATTGATCGTAGCAATGGAATTCCAATTCCCATTGACAACATTAGCAATGTAATTACCACCGTTGTTGTGATTATTCCAGAATGTCATTTCTTTGCTTCCTTCTGTGCCCATCACCATGTCGTTTCCCTTTGTACGCTGCTTTGACCCCAAATAATAATAATAATAATAATAATAACAATAATTAAAAAAAATCAACCTTTAATCTTTCTTCAATAAACACTTTTCCTTTAGAATAAAACTCAGGTCGAAACTATATATATTGTATATATAGATTCAAATCTAACCTGATCAACTGAGAGATAATTGGGTTCTTCTAGGTTTTTCTCATTTGTGTCACTTCCAATGTTCTTGTTGTTCATATCATTGTTGATTCTGCAATATGATTTTCAGGTCACACAACTCGATATAAGCGGAAAACTAATAAATGAAAATTAAACAAAGAAAATGACATACCTCGTAGAGCTTAAAGATGCATTATTGTTGGCAATTGAATTCCGGTCACCAAGGTTGACATTCGTGTTGTAATTACCATTCATGGCCGAGTTCATATAATTATTGGCAATTGAATTTTTACTCCCATTGTTGACATTGATATTGTAATTACCACGAGTTGATGAACTCACATGATTGTTAGCAATGGAGGCCTGATTCCGACTTCCATTATTGGTCTTGTGATTGCCATTGATGAACGAACGGACATGATTATTGGCAATTGAATTCTTATTCCAATTGCCAACATTAGTGTTGTATGTAATTTCGTCCAGCGGACGAATTCCCATGACTGTTAACAGTTGAGGTCTGATTCCAATGGCCAACATTGGCCTCGTTATTAGCATTGATATTGACCGAAATCACATGCTCATTGGTAATGGAATTCCGATTCCCATTGTCAGCTTTGTTGGTGTTGTAATTTCCTCCAGCGGACGAATTCCCATTGTTGTTAACAGCTGAGGTCTGATTCCAATGGCCATTGGCCTTGTCATTAGCATTGATGAGCGACATTAATTACATGCTCATTGGAAAACGAGTTCCGATTCCCATTGTCAACGTTGGTGTTGTTGAAATTACCACTGATGGACGAATTCACGCGATAGTTGGTATTGTTTCTGTTGAAGTAGGACGTTGATACAAAACCATCATTCCCGGTTTGATCGATCTGTTTTCAAAGGATTAAAAGGAGTAACATTTAATAGATATATATATATATATATATATATATATACATGTTTTTTTTTTAACTAGTGTAAATTTTGTGATTCGTTCCTCCAGTTGCTATGAAAACGTACATATATATGGTAAAACAAAACTATAGGCGACCAAATTATGATCAGGCCCATAATTTTTTTTTTAACGAACATGTTTTTTATGTTAGAGAGAGAGAGATTAAAACGAAAGAAGGGGGCAGAATTTACCTTGATTCTTCAATCGAGCAGTAAATTATCCACAACGCAAGACAAGAAAGAGGACCATAATCAGTAAAGCGAAAAAAATCTTAAAAAAGAAACTTTATGATCTTGAGGATAAATTAAGGTTAATAATTTCCGGAAATTGTATACTTAAAGGACAAATTAGAGTTGATATATTTTGTTCTGCTAACATAACTACTGAAAGTATCTCCAAAACGATTAAATCATGACTAAAGATACCCTCCTCACTAACTCAGATAAATGCCTTTAAAGGATATATACCTCACTTACAAATATGAGTGTGAATATTATCATTGAGTTATGTCTGTAACGATCACTACACAATTTCACTCCTTTAGTCTTGGTTTTAGGAATTTACACACGGGAAATCTCATGAATGTGTCTTTGGTGATTGAGTATAAAGATTCTTAAACACTACAAGTTTTAGGTTCTCATTTTCTCCTTTTATAAACTAGCTTTACGAAGAAGGGCTGAAGAAAATAGAACAAAATTTAAAGAGGCGAGTTACTGGGCACTTTTTTTTTTTTTTTTCCTTCGACATTTTTATTGGTTTATGGGCCTATGAGAAGATGACAAGTTCATGTGTGTACATAGATATATATATACATATATGAGGATTAAGAAGAAGCAATAAAAAATAATGAAACATAATATTTATACATGATACTGAGTCTAATATTGATCTGTATGAAACGCCCATAATATTCAGTTTTATTTGAAGCCGATTTTTTTCCCCCCTTTTTAGCAGATTTGATTTGTAATTTTTTTAAATTATTTTTAGGGAAACCGATTTGATAAACAAATCACCGTCACATAAAACTGAGGGTGAGTGAGTGTGTCCTAATGAAACAGATATAAAAAATAGGAATTGTTATTTTAATCGTTAGATTAAATTTTCAATAATCTGATGCATAAATAAAGTATTTATGTGTCACGTACTATAAATATTTTAATCGAATCCTATATATGATTACAAAGCAAATCAACCGATAATATAAAATATGAAGTTTGCCAGAAAAGGACACAATATATTTATCAACAAACATAAATACCATTTGATTGAACGGAGAGAGATTATCCACTCGTATTTGTATAAATTAATGGTGTGACACTATATATGCTAACTTTTTTTTTAATTTTTTTTAAGAAAAAAGCTTATATAAGATAAACATTTTTCTAAAAGAGTAATATAGATAAAAATTTCTCTGACATTAAGATCCTTTTTTTTTTTTTTAAGAAGCTGATAAGATCCTTTTAAGTTTAATAAGCAGTAAAAACACAATTGGATTATTTTAATTCGATATACCACTAGAATAATAAACATCTAAAAAATATCTACCAAATAAATAATAATAGACCACTAACTAAAGACCAGTAATTCCTCTTTTCATTCCTTTACTTTATCTCCAGACTTCTATTTCTTTTCTCTTTTTTTTTTTTTTTTTTTTTTTTTACCCATTACATTTATACAGTTTCACAACGGTTTGGAAGACATACTTGTAAGAAAAGTTGTGAACTTACCTAAATAATGGTAAAATTTGCGGTATGACACGTTGGTGAGCACCTTTTTTTTGTTTTTGTTTTTGTTTTTTTTTTTTTTTTTTTGGAAAAGAGCTCCTACCTACGTTTGTCACTTAATATTATATTTTCTAAAAGGTAAATTGCTCTAAATTTTTTTGTTTATGCAATTTTAGGTTTTTTTTTTCCAGTTTGAATAACACTAAATTATTAAAGTATTATTGTAATAATCATTTATGTTAATTTTGGATAGTATCTTTTAGTAATTTTATTAAAAAATGATGTTAATTAACTGACTTCATCCAAAATTTAATGTAAATGACTACTATAATAACGTTTTTAATAGTTTAGGTTCACTTCAGTTATGAAAAAAAGAATATTAACTAAAGTTGTACAAATTTAAAAGTTAAGAGACCAACCTAATAAAATTATCCTATGAAAATATATTATATAAAGTGGTAAATTTGGCATGCATTAAATATAATAAAAGTTAAATTTTAACATTTGATTACTTTTGACTGATGGAATAACTTTTTAATTTCATGATTATGACATTGTCAATTTTATATTATTAATTTAATAATAAAACTTTACTTTTAGAAGTTTTAAAACTTTATAATTATGATAAAAAAAAGTAGATGCATATCAAAATTGCATTATATCTTATAGCACAAAATAAAAGGATGTAAAAAATAAATGGCATTTACATTTGGAGATGCTCTTACTTGAGTCGTGTTTGCTTGCTCGTCTTCCAAGGATAGGGTAGTAAATAAGTAATTGTACAGGGGCATTGTTTGAATGAAAGTTTTTTTTGAATTTTCATACATCAAAATGATTAACTTAAATTCATTGCCAAGGTACCGAGGGATGCAAATTAAATTCTGGTATTTTCTGTACTCTAACTTACTATTAATTAATGCATTCATTAGAGGGTTTCTTTTGGTAACAAATTATAGGGACCCTCGAGATTTTAATTTCAAATATTCTTTTTTTTTATTTTTTTTTTTTAAGGGGAAGTTTGAGTTTAGTTTTCAAAATTATAATATTTGATTTTGTTTGATTATCCTATCTAATACACTTGTAATACTTATAATTCTTTTTTTTTTTTAACTCCAATTAGCCAAACGTAAAATTTCAATACTCAATTCAAGTCTAATAAAACATTTTTAATTTTTTAATTTAAACGGATCAATCAAATGCATGTTAAATTATACTTATTAATATTTGAACATTTCAAGTTGAAAATAATCCGTTGTTTTTTATAGGACTCAAATTTCAAATCTCTTATCTAGTAAACTCTTTATGAGTTCGCCTATTTATGAGTTCGCCAGATTTGATTACACTACCGCCTTAAGGATAAAGTACTATGGATTGTCACAGCATATTCCTGGCCAAATTTTTATGTTAATGATAAAATTTGACATTTCGTTAAAATATACAGTGTCACTTTAATATCAAGTTTGACACATTCAATGTTTCTTGTTAATTTTAATAATATATATATATATATTATAACACATGTCAAATTTTTACAGTTAATGAATGTGTTTACTTTTTCACAATACTTTCAACATCATCATCAAAGTTATTTAGAATTAAAAGAAAAAAAAGAAAAAAAAAATGTGATCGTTGAAGTGCACGAACAATGCCACGTCATCATCAAATTTCATCGTGGCCCCGGGAAAGCAACAGCCGTCCAATCAGTTTGATCTGTGACGGAAACAATTTGAGTAATGTTGCTTTGGTTGCAAAAATTTCCCGCCTTTTCTAACTGAAATTCATCGGTCCAAGTGCACTATAACTACCTCACAAAACCGTCATTTCATCTGGATTTTTCCCCCATCTCCACGCGCGTCACTTTTGCGCGTGATTCACACTTCCTTAACGAACAATAGAAACGAACTCCCTTCTTCAGCCCCTCATTTTCTCTGATCGGTCTTTCGAGCTTCCGAAATCGCTCTTCCATGGCGATCACTTCTTCTTCCTCCGCTTTGCTTCTCTTCTTCATCTTTCTCCTCCGCTTCTCCACAGCGACCGCCATTGACGGACTCGACGCGAACTTGCTCGACCCCGATCCAGCAGCAGTGCTACCGCCATTGCCGTCTCCAGTAGTACAAGACGGCAACCTCCAGCTCCAAAACGATCACCAGTCGTTCTTGGCCTACATCGCTGTTTTACCTCAGATCCTCTCGCAGCTTGGCTTCCACGAGCTGGCCGCGGCGGCGCCGTCTCTCTCCGACTCTTCGGCCGCCGGCTGGGCCGGTCCTTCTACGCTCTTCGCTCCCTCCGACGCGTCGCTCCTCTCCTGTGTCTCCTGCTCCGTCCAAAACCTCCTCCGTGAGCACCTCGTCCCCGGCCTCTTCAACGCCGACTATCTTCGGAAGCTCGCGTTTGGCACGAAGATCGAGACTCTCAGCCCCGGCCGTTGCATTACGGTCACATCGGAGCGGTTCAACGAGAATGAAATGGCGCCGTCGAAGGTGTTCATCGGAGGCGTGGAGATCACGCAGCCGGATCTGTTCAACAACGGCATCGTCGTCGTTCACGGACTCCAAGGCTTCATCGCTCCTCTCTCGCCGTTCTCTTGTGACGTCGAGAGGATGAACTCTCTCTCCTTCCCTTTCAATCCAGATCTTCATTTCCTCCGCCACAATCACCACCGCCACAATCACCACCGCCACCATCATCATCGCGGTCGTGATGGTTATCCAACGGCTGATAATCCGTTCGTGGCTGTGCAGCCTACTATCATGCGCCTGATGCTCAGGGACGCCATGCTTAGACTCCGCAACAACGGATTCAGCATCCTCGCGCTCGCAATCAAGGTGAAATACCAGGAGCTCGTGAACCTCAACAACATGACTGTGTTCGCGATCGACGACATCTCCATCTTCACCGGCTCGCACTCCTACATCAGCAACGTGAGGTTCCACATCGTGCCGAACATTCTTCTGTCCATGGCCGATCTGGAGAAGCTTCCGATGGGGACGATTCTGCCAACGTTGGTGCGAGATCAGAGGCTGATGGTCACAACAGCCAGCGGAGGTCCGATCTCCGTGCCGCTGAGGATAAACTACGTGAGGATCAAAGTTCCTGAGCTGATGCGGAATCTGAAGATCATTGTGCACGGACTGTACTTGCCGTTCCCGCATCTTAATTCCGTCGGCGGCGTGTTGGATGAGGATGTTGTCGAAGGAAGCGGCGGTGGTGAAGGACGAATATCAGACGTGCCGGAGAATGATCAGATGGTCTCTGATCGGACGGCGGAAGGAACTTGTTATCCTGGTCTGGATGAGGGTGGAGCTTGTGTCCATCGTGAGGTCACCGCCATGCCTCCGGCCAAACTAAAGGAGGAGATCGAAGATCACCACGGCCTGTGAGTAGATTTAACTGTCTTTTTCATCATCTGGTTCTTTGACTATGGTCAACGACTTGTCTTTTTCAGTGCTACTAGTGTGGTTTGTATGATTGTCCGCATAGATCTTCAATCTATCCACTGTGTGTTCTTTGATCTTCTGGTTTGTTTTGTTTGTTTGTATTGTTCTTTATCCTGATGAAAGCTAGTCTTTGGGTGTTAATTTTCTGTGTAATAACTCCGATTGAGAATTTAGTCCAGTTCTTTTCCCATTCACAAATCAAAGGCTTTCGTTTGTGTTTTTTTGTCGCTTTTCTTTGCTCAATTATGAATCGTTCATGTCTCTGTTCCACAAAGAAATAGATTGTTAAAGAATGGAAATGAAAATGCACATCCAAAACCAGAAAAGTGAAAGAAAGAAAGAAAGAAAAGAAAATGCTCGTTATATATATGTGTGTGTGTTATATGTTTATGATGAATGAAAATGCATATCAGCTTGCTAGGTACAAGTACTATGTCTTCAATATTTTATTTATTTATTTTTGGTGGTCAAGATGTTGTTCTGGGGCTGAACTCCACAATAGTTTGATGTTGTTATTAGCTGTTTCATGGCTCGGTTTGTGTAATCAACAAATTACTTCATTTCCATTTTTCTTTTTCTTTTTTTCTTTTTTTTTCCATATTTATTTAACTGGTTCTTAGTTTCTTGATACACTTCTCCATTGAATTTGTGATATCTTTAGCAATCAAAACATTCGTCTTCATGATCACGTAGTTACATATATCTATAAGAGGAATATATCAAAGTTTTTCTCCCATACAATATGAACTGGGTTATGTGCAATTGTTAACTTGGGGTTGTGGTCGGTCGGTCATACAGCTAAAGCGAGATCACATACTTAAGTTTGGGCCACAACTTGAACTCGTTATCATATATTTATGTGGGCTTATAAACCTTCTTGCCCATAACTTCTACCGAAGTGATGTGTTCAAGTTCAGCAGGTATGGGCTTTGGCATTTCCTGATTGGTTTTTTTTTTTTTAATTTTATAAATATTGCTTAAAAATATTGTCGAGGAAAAAAAATAAATAAATAAAATGTTGATATAAGTTGATAACTACTATTCAAACAGTCAGGCGTCATCTTCATCTATCCCTGTGCTTACCAATTATTGGTTCAGGAACTTCCATACATGCTTTGAAATTTTGAATGTGTGTGTGTGTATGTGTTGGTCCAAAATTGCTAACAACGAAGGATCAGATTTAGATTAGACAAATGTTAAGGATAAGGGGCATTGTGTACTTATCGAATAACTCGTGATATGAACCTCACACATATAATAGTCATTTTCTATATATTAGTCATGGTCATTTTTCTAAACAATTTGCACATCCAATTGGTTTAGGAAAACAACAAAAGAGAAAAATGAAAAATGAAAAAAGAAAAATGAAAAAGAAAAAAATTAGTTGACAACTACAACTTGTAGTTGAAGTCGTGATGATCACTGTTATTCTAGCTTCTTCAGCCATCGGTTTAGGAAAACAACAAAAAAGAAAAAAGACGAAGAAAAAAATTAGTTGACAACTACAACTTGTCGTTGAAGTCGTGATGATCGCTGTTAGCCTAGCTTCTTCATCCATCCGAAAAAAAGCCTTTAGTAACAATACAAGCATTTCACTAATTTGGTTAGAAAATGTTACACTATTGTTTCCCTTAGTATGAGTTTAGTTGGTCCAGGTTGAAAAATTAGAATTATTTTATTGAACTTGAGTTGAATTTTAAAATTGTGCGTTTGGTTAATTGGAGTTAAAAAATATAAAAACTTGATATATGTTCAAAGAAATATTAATATTGATCTTATTTCTTTCATCTATCAAAATTCTATGTAATTAAAAAAAATCTCATTTGAACTTGAAAGAATGAAGTTATGGATTTTTAAAATTTAATTTTTTAAATGATAGTTAAATTTGTGAATAGTAAAACTGAGTTGACTTTTTAAGAGAGAAAAAAAAAAAACAACAACAACGAGTTGGAATCTTTTAAACTCCTACGGTTGACCCAAACATATGCTTAATATACTCATGATACACTGTCTAATCGTGTGTATATATACGCACATTTATGTACTTTTGCTATAGTCTTCTCATAAAGACCATATTCCTACTACAACATATAAAATTGGAAATCATAACATAATAATTATTGAATATAACATGAATTTTATTAAGGATAGTATTAAAAAATTTAACTATCTCAAACTATTGTTACATTTTTATAACATATTACGTTAAATAGTTGTCACATTAATTAGAGGTCATTCGGAATGTGGGTTTGAGATGAAATTTTTAAATTGAAATTGGTAATTTTTTAAAAACTAACTATAATTTTTATTGACATGTAAAAAAAACAAACAAAAATGGATGAAAAACTTGAGTTTAAACTAACAATCCAAGCGTATACTTAGTTATACAGTTAGTTATACGGTAGGAGGAGGGAGGACCATAGAAATGCTTTATACAACTAGTACATTGAATTAAAGAATATGTAATCAAATAATTAGATTACAGGACCAAAATGACCCTATCCAATCAAGGAAATCCCAATCCCTTACTTGCCCCACACCCCATAATAGAAGGAGGCAACTTTCCCACCCTCTCAATCCCTTCCTCGAAAACCACTCCCATACCCATATAGAAATGTGACTCTATATGGCAATGGAAAGCCCAAGCTCCTGGGTTATCAGCCACAAACCTCAAAGCCGTCCAACCAAAGGGATGAACAGGTACAGTGTTCTTCTCAATCGGATCCACCAAGTTGTACTTCTTCGGATCCTTAAACAAATCAAATTTCCCCAACCCATATCCAAGCACCCAAAAGTCATGCCCATGAAGATGCCACGGATGTGTCTCACTGTTGTTCACATTCATGGTGTTTGCATTTTGTAGTATAATATCCACTGTCGTATTGAACTTGAGTCTATAGATACCACTACTAGTTCTAGTATTGTTGTTAGTTTGCTTTATGTAGATGTCGAAGTTCTTGAAATCGTACCCGTCCGGAGGTGGGGTTTGATCGAATTCGCCCGTCAAGTTGTGCTTTAGGGCAATGAGGTAAGGCGTGTGGGGGTGATTGAACGACACGTTGTTCACCGACCACCGGCGGTACCCGTCCGCCTCGTTTTGCGTGTTCAACATGACAATTACGCGGTCGGAAGTCGCCGGAGGGGATCGACCGAGGCCTCGGCGGGCCTTGATCGATAGACTTTGAGAGAGACGGGGATCGACGTCGTCCCACTGGGGCCCCGTCGGCGTAGGGGTTGGTGGTGGCCGCCGGGGGTGGTTGGGATAGTAGTTGAAGATGGCGGAACCGGATGTCGTGTTAGGTTTCCGGCTTACGACGTCGGTTTGGATCCAGTAGTTTCTTGTAGGGTCTTGATCTGCTTTTATTAGGACCGAGTATGTCTCGCCGGAGTAAATGAAAAGGTTTTTGACTTCAAATGGCTCGACGTAGTGCCCATCTGCTTCCACCACTGTCATGTTATGACCCTGCAGTTTCAAATATGCCAATTTATTATGATTTAAAGAAGTATTCTATTCAAGAGGTTGCCTTGATACAGTTGGGATAACCGATCGTGACCGTGTCTAACACATTTATTAATTGTGTCAAGCCAAGCACAATTCATTTACTCAACGTGGTTTAAATTTAAAAAAATATACACTACTAATATGTTCAGTAATCAACTTATATTTTCCTTAAAAGAGTGATGATGTTTACTTACAAATTTTACAAATTCATATCATATTAACTTAACATAATTATATAAATTCTTATATTATCTTATACTGCCAATTTTTAAATTGTAAATGATATTTACAAATAATCACTTCGATACTTTTCTAGTGAATTAATTATTGACACGATTACTTATTTGATAGATCAATCCGAACATGTTTTATTTATTAATTTCGTTATTCGTGTAATTCTTTATTGATCCAAATTCTTTTTAATGAAAATCTAAACCCTTTAATTTCATATTGCGATTCAAATTATCTCTCCTAATTTGATACGACTCATGCATCTTACTAGTTAGTTGTGATTTTTCAATCAATGGGCATAACATTTTAATCTTAATATTTAATATGCCAAATTTTTTTTTTTTTAAACAACGAGTAACAACATATGAGTTAGCATAAAAAGTCAGTCAGAAATAAAAGTGAACATCCCAAACATTATTCTTATTAAATTTGTAAACGACAAAATTATATATATCGATAGTTTGCTAGATTAAAAAGAGACCGGAAAAAAAAAAAACATTATCCTTGGAAAAGAAAAAGAAAAGCATCTTAATTAATGTGAAAGAAAAAAAAGCAAACAAGTTCGAAAATTGTTGTGTTTCACGTTGACATCAGTGGAGTTGTTCGTGACAGAAGAATATAGGTGATAACACCACTTTTATCTTTTTCACGGGTCTAAAGAACCCCACCAGAGACTAGACATAAAAATCTAGTCAAATATAACACGCTTCTATATATATATATATATATATATATATTTATATATATTGAACTAGTTATTGAAAATATCAGGGTGGGTTCAAAAGAAATGTTATACCTCTATTTGAAAGCTAAGGGCAGAGAGAGCAGTAACGCTAGAGAGTCTGAGTCGGTAAGTCTTTCCCGGGACAACTGTCAACACATAAGGAGAGCACTCTGGATTTGATGTGTCGCACAAACTATTTGGGTCTGTCACAGTTAAGCAGTTGAATTTTCCTCTCCCTTGTATCAGAAGTGACTGCAAATTTCTATATATAATTCATATTAGACTACAACATTTGAAACTAATTTCTCATTAGCAAGTTGTTATGATTAAGTGATTACTCTGAGATCAAGAACAATATAGTTAATCAAGAAATCAAAGAGAATTAAGACAACTTTATGCTCAATTAAATAGAGAGTTTTGTGACACATTTATGAGAAACAGAACAAAAAGACATGTATGCATATATTTGAAAGGAAAAGGAAAAACATATTGATCAGTAATGTAGGGATTAAATTGTTGTTTTTAACAACTTTTTGGAAATAATTCCATATTTTAAAAAAAATTATGAAAAATTACTGTTTTTTTTTAACCAATTATTTATTGACCACTTGAAAGATATTGATCAATCCTTGAAATTAACCTAATCGGTCATGTGTTTTTACTAATCAAACACTGATCGATTGGATTTGATTGACTAAAATGGATGAATATTTTTCACCGGCCATTTTCTAAAAAAAAGAAAGAAAATTCAGTCACTTTTGAAATTGTGCCAAGAAACTGCCAGTTGACATAATTTATCTTTATATATAACATAATATTTGTTTAACCTATTATAATTTTGATATTAAATTTATAGCGATTAAAACATTTATTATTCATCTTTTTCTTGGATATTTTTTTTCAATATACCTTATTATAGAATTCTCGAATATTTTAAATTACCTGAGGTTCTCCAACCCAAGAAAAGTTTTTGTCGGACAAGCCAGCTGCTTGTTCATAAGTGCTTTTGTGGTACCAATCATTGAGTAATATGCTTCGATCATAATCATAAGCAAAGGGCTCAGACTCTCCATCCGGAAGTGCCACTCTTACAGAACCATACAGACCTGCTTCTCTTTGCATCCCATAATGGGCATGGTATATATATGTCCCAGCCTACATAATTCATTAAAAAAAAAATTTAATACCAACAAAAGGTTTAAATTTCAATTAGTTAAAAAAATAATCATAAAATATAGACTAAAGATCATTAATTAACTAGTCTAATTACCCTATCAACAACGAACCGATATGTGAAGGTTTCTCCCGGTAAAATTGGACACTGAGTTACTCCTTCTGTTCCATCAAACCAAGGTGTGCCAATCTAAAAATAATAATAATAATAATAATAATAAAACAAACAAAATTTTTGAAATCAGAACTTTCTGCGGTAGGATATTACTTGGTCCAAATCATGCTAAAATAAAAAGATATGCAGAACTAACAGAATATGAACGTTAATTCTCCACTGAAGTTACCTGTCTAATACCGTGCCAGTGAATTGCAGCGTTCTCTGTTCCCAAACTGTTCTTGACCTCGACGACGATGGTGTCGCCCTTTTGAGCCAAAATTGTGGGACCGGGACTTCTTCCGTTAACGGTGATGACAAGCTTCTTGAAGCAATCAGGAGACTTGTACTCGTACTTCAGCTCCCATTTGTGATGGCGAATTCTTGCTTCCACCGTCGAAACATTAACAGCCAATAAAGCCACAAGGAAAGACGAAACCAGAAGAAGTGATTTCAAACCACTACTTTTGCCTAGAAAGAGCTTGTCCATTTGGTGGTTTCTTTATTAGAAAAATGATTATGGGGTTGGCGTTTCTCAATTATTGGTAGTATACATATAGATAGATGTAAATATGTGTATATATATAGCAGTGGAAAGCCCTTGGTCAAACTTTTTTTTTTTTTCCCATGTGCAGCTAAATTGTTGGTCAATTTTGTACAAGTTGAATTTAAATATTGAGAATATCGAATTTGCTTGGGAAGTTGCATATTGGTTTCTTAGAAATTCCGAAAGAAAGTGTACACAATCATATTTAATGACACATATAGTTCTTATATATTACGATATCTTTGAAATTATCAAAAATTTGTAAGTTTTTATTTGTCACATCGATCAAATCTCTTCAGGGTGATGAGCTTAGGTGTCTCCTCTAAATGGGTCGCTTTTGGAGATGACGGGAAAAGTGCTGTAATTATCCCAGACTCCCAGCCCCAACTTGCCTTTATATATGTGTGTGTATATATATATATATATATATATATATATATTAGAAACTACAGCAAATAGACAGAAATAAATAAATAAACAAAGTCCTACTGTGTCACTTATCGTAAAGAAGTTAATGAACCTAACTAACATAAAAATCTGTGGTTTATTAATTGCCTGCTCCGTCAGCCTGTGCTATTTGGGATCAAAGCGCGGTGTTGTAAAATCGTTACAATGCGGTGAATTGTCTGATTTTGACAACTTATTATCTAAATTTTTATGTATTAACAATTTATGTTGTCAAGTTGTAAAATCGTCACAATGAGACTAAATTTATTAAAGCTAGCGAACACAATAGCCAAGGACGGCCTCAGTAAGGAGATAAAGTGCACCTCCAACCAAAAATCCTTGAATCTTTATTTAAACCCAAAATAAATCACTTAAAAATCCAAACAACACCATCAAATTAGGGGGGAAGTTACCAGTAATAAGTGCCAAAATAAAATATTATTAGCCGGCAAGTTGTTAGAATCCAAAATGTTTAGGGGATAAAAGGCCTTAAAATCAGTTTTATCCGCTATAACAATTTAACATGTCATTTCAAATTAAAATTAAATTGATATATATTTTTTTTGAAGTTGAAGATAAAGAGATTCAACTCTACGTTGATGTTGTAAAGTTTGATGTATGGTTACCATTAGACTTAGATATGGTGCTAGCATAGGCCCGAGGGCTGCAGCCCTCCTAGGCCTAACTGTCCAATTAATTGTTTTGTTTTTTTTGAATTTATTGTTTAGTCTTTTTTTCCTCAGTTATTTCCAATTACAGCCCCCCTTGGTACTAACTGCCCTAACTAGGCCTAACTCTACCCGTTTACTTTTTTTTTTTTTTTTTCCCTGGTTAGTTTTTCAACTTAAAAAATCGGATAATTAAAAAATAACAATACAACACTAATATAAGTTTATGAGATTTTTGGTATTTATTACACTACTAATTTCAATTCAAAATTTTGAATTAACTCACGTCCAGAGTCCCCTTAAAAAAAAATTGGGGTTTTGTCCCTAATTAAACTATGGAATACCACGTCACCTCTCCGAGATTATCTGGACATTCCAATCTCTACCATTATAACTCATTTTTAACTATCAAAAAGCGATGGAATACCACTAATGAACTGATAATCAAGTGTGAATGCTATATTTGTTTGTGTTTAATACATGTATAACTTATTAATTTTTCCCTCATGTAATTCATGGTTAGCAAAACTACAGCTTAGCAAAAAGTGAAAACGACTTTACAAATTTGGTGATTGATTAATGTTTTTCCCATACTTTAATAAAGTTCGACAAGATTTATGACATCTTTTTTCATCCATTTCATACCTGTAAAGTTTAACATCTTTAGTTTTATAGACAAAGAAGTGGTCAATTTAAAGAAATAAAAAAAAATTATTTATCTTGTCTATGTCAATTAAATATCGATGTTGACTCAAGGTAGGGTGACGACTAAGGCTATTGAGGAAATTGTCTTAGGACTTACACCCTTGATTAAGGTCCTAATCTTGTTGGCTTAAATGATAAAATTATATTTAAAAAATATAGTTGACCTTAATCAATAACCGGAACTTGATTAAGGCTATTGAGATGGTTGCCTTCTCCTAGAGTGGATCCATTTGAATATATAAATGGTGTTGAGCGGGGGTACTCTGGTATTGCAAGTTGTCGGGCCATATTCAGGACTAGTAGAGGTTTTGGTTAAGGTTGTTCAACTGGTTCTCATGACATTCTATTTGATTTTGAGGCTGAATTTGTTACTTTTATTTTGGCAATTGAAAAAACTTGGGAGTTTCAACGGTATAAATTGTTGATCGAATATGATTTCATTTATGTGATCAATTTTTTCAAGATTAAATCAGATAAACTACCATGAATGTTTCATAATGGATAACTTTATTATTTACTATATGCAGAAGACTTGATAGTTAAGGTCTCTCATGATATTCATGAAATTATAATGTTATAAATATATTAGCCAATCTTTCAATTTAACATCGTTAGTTTTAATGGTGGTTTTCAGCATTGGATTTTATATTCCCTTTGCTTTGTAGGGATTTGAATTTTTTTTTTTTTTTTTTTTTTTGGATTCTTTTGCGTTTTTTGAGGTATTTTCTGTGTCATGGATGTGCATTCTTTTTCCTTTTGTTGGATTCTTTCCTTTTTTTTTTTTTTTTTTTTGCAAATTATTTTAATGAGGCTTCAAAGTTGTCCGGGTAGATCCCTATGATGGTAGCATAGTGGTAGATTCTGTTCTCTCTCCTTCTTGGAGTGCGATTTTGCTTCTTTGTTGTAATGAGACACCGGACTTGTCCGATTAGCTGGTTTGTTTATAGTATTTGTTTTCTATTTTTAATATCGATAATGTGGGATGAGTACAATGACATGGATGATGTAGTTTTGCTAATATATTCAGGATGTTTTAGCGAATATACTTATTTCTATTACTACATTTATATATAGAAAAAAGTTGTAATCATAAATAACCACCTAAGTAATCATCGTCAGAGTGCTCTTCATGTAGTTGTTACCGTTAAAGCTGCAGGTTCGTTACCTCTTTTGTTTTTTTTTTTTAAGACTTAATTATTAGGTTGGTTCTTGAATTTTTAAGTTTGTGTAACGGTCCTTATTCTTTTATTTTTTTTTTTGTAACTGAAACTACCCTAAACTGTTAGAAAAATTACTACAATAACTGTTTCCGTTAATTTTTTGTTGGAATCTATTAATTAACATCACTTTTTAATAAAATTATTAACTAAATTTGTTCAAAAATTAATAGGAAATATTATTATAGTAATATTTTTATAGTTTATGGACATTCCATTTATGAAAAAAGATCATGAATTAAAATTACACAAACATATAAAGTGTAGAAATTAAATAAACAATTTATTTATTATTTCTTATTTTTAGCTATAGTCTTTGGGGGAAACAATATTTGTTGACTTTTTCTTTTAAACTATACTAGATTGATTTTATGAATCGTTAAAAGTGTGTGTGTGATATTTTTTTGATGAATAGTGTATCTTTGATATTGACTCGTTAAAAATATACCAATATATACTAGCTCCTATATTCAAAGCTATCTGTAGTGTTTTCTTTTATGCATATATCTATATATTATTTTTTAAAACCTTGACCAAATCAGTCTACGCAACAAATTTTAATTTGTCAAATCTATCTAGCAGGTATTCAATAACGAAACCTCGAAGTAAATTCCTATATGTGAAGACAATTACCGACCAAAGACATAGGTTCTAGGTTGAATATTATAAAGTTAATTAAGACCTCATTTTAATCCCAAGTCTCCCTGAATAATTTCAAACAATTAACTGTTCCTATTCTATTTGCTTCTTCGGATGGTTTTTGAAACAGGGTATTCATAATATTACAAAGAAAAAGTCCATATATGTTAATTGTAGCCTTTTTGTCCAAGTGAAAAAAATAACATATATCTGTAATCAATAAAGGTCCATTTGGTGAATGAGTTAAGTTTAAGATGAGATGAAATTTTTAAGTTTAAGTTGAGTTAACTTTTTAAAAAGTAATTATAAACTTTGTTGCCTTTTCAGAAAAAGACAAAAATTAAGTGAAAAAGTACAGTTTAGTTTGAGTGAAGTTGATTCACCAAACAAGCTTTAAGAGTTGATAGTGAAATTCAAGTACATATTCGTACAACATATAAAAGTATGTATAGCTTAATAGTAATTTTATATTTGATTTTATTATAAGATGTAGAGTTTAAATTCACTCACTTTTAAATTTTTATTTATTTGTTTTTTAAGTTGGGGAAACAAATAGAACAACTGGAATTAACTCGAATGTGTTCCGTATATTTCACTTTTTTTTTCTTTCTTTATTTCTTTAATTTATTATTTTTTTTCATATAAGATACTGCAACAAGAAGAACAAAAATTGAGCAAGCAATGTATCAGAAAACGTTCTTCACGGCAAGAAATGCATGTGCTGACGAATTTTTCTATTCTTTTCTTCATCTTTAGATTAAGAAATCTACCAATTTTGTTTTTTTCTTAACTAGACTAGATTAAAAGTTATTAGCTGGTTTTGGTTTATAGAATCGTTTTTAAATAGGAAAATGGGAAGATTCCATGGGCCGGTCAATGTACGGAGCTGCAAAGAACCTAGTAAGGGGCATCAGCCCCCCACTCAATTCTTTAAAACTTTTAATTCGAACCCATCAATTTTTTTTTTCTCAAATGTGCCCCTTTTAATTCCCCTCCCCCGCCGAATCTATCCCCCTAACAATTGTAACAAGGATGAAAAATATAAAGGAAAAAAAATTTTAGAACCTAAAGAAAAAAATAATAATAATGATGAGAAATTAAAAAAAAAAAAATCTTAATAGTATCCCACTAAAATAAAATCATCGCTTCATGATACTCTCATTATAAGATTTGATAGGACCATTCATCCTATTTGTAAGATTTGGATCATACCATATATGTCTGATATGTACAATGTCATTTGAGGTCAAGATTAATGATCTCTATACTGAGCATTGTCTTAAAATTTTTTGTGAGAAAAGAGTTAGAGAAAAATCGAACTTATTTATATATGGAAGTTTCCAGTTAAAACCTCATCTTTTTCACTGTTAATAAAAACTAGTATTTTAGTTATTTAATAAAATTTTCAACGATCTGTCTTATAATTAGGAATAGTTCTTTATTGCGTGCTGTAAATTAAGAGGCTATGTGTAGAAATTCCCCTATACATGCCTATGTGTATGTAGATACCATTTTCTGTGTGTGAAAATGGTATGTACATACAAATAATGTGGAGGAGAGTTGGCGTATAGAAACCCTATATATATGGGGTCTTCTGTATGTATATATATACCCTTTTCATTCTTCAGTCCCTTCTCTTTTGTGCCTCATCTCTCCACTAATAAACATAGAACAAAGAATAAAGTTGAAGATAGAGAAGAACATAAAGTTCCCATGTCACTATAGTTATTCCGTGTTTATCTTTTAAAAAAGAAAAAAGCAAATTCCGTGTTGTGTGCCAAATAGTTCTTTTTTTTTTTTTTTTGCTGGAAAGTCTAATAGTTCAATTATTACCCATTGAATATTATTTTTGATAAATTAAAAAGGTTATGATATGATTTATCGTCGTCACAATCACAATTTCAATTCAATGGATAAAATATATTTTTCTAAATATAATAAGAAAAAGATGGATTTTTAACTTAATATTTTTTAATTATCAATCAAGATTCTACTCAAAATATCACTAGTTTAATATTATTATAATTAAAGTTAGAACGGAGATTTTACGGAAATTTCACTAGTTTCAAATTTTGATAAAGGAAGAAAGAGGTTAAAGTTGTCAACTCATCCAGATGTATTACCTATTGAATATTATTCCCAACCACGTTTTGACACGGATTCAAATCAGCACGACTAAATCGTTCAGACCCTTATTTGGACTTTTGTTCTTTTCTGTTTTCTTGCAGAGATCACTATTTGTTTTTTCTAGACAGATATGATACCTAATATGGAGGATTTTTCAACACACTCTTGTACAAGAAATTAGTTTTGAGATAAAAATTTTTAATTAAAATTAATTAATTTTTTAAAAATTAATTATAAAATTAGATAATTTTTTTAAAAAAATAAAAATTAATATTAAAAAATATAATTTAATTAAAATTAAATTTAAATATCAAATAAAATTTTATTTATATAATTAAATTTTATTATTAAAAAAACTCAATGATATTCCTTTGTTTTTCTATTCCCATGCACCCAAATTATATGTACCCCTGTAAACACCATATAAGTCTTTACTGTATCGAAACCAGCAACAAAGTCAAAATTATTGATTAGTCCAAAATTATTTCATGGGGTAATATTTCTTTCCCCATTAAAACTTTCTCCTTTTATACTTTTTGAGTTTCTTCTTTCTTCTTTCTTCTTCTTCTTCTTTTTATTTTAATTGCCTTCTTTTTTTCTTTTTCTCTTTTACAAGCCTTGTGCTGTAGAATGTTTAGCCGTACATGAGGGGGTCCTATATGCTTAGGAGAGGGGACATATGGTCCAAGTGGTGGACATGACTTGATCAACGCAATTAACGCGGTTCAAAAGAAGGATTCTAAGGTTGCACAAGGTTTGGTCGGTTTTTATGTTGTGTGATTTTTTTTTATCTCTTTTGAGACACGTTTATTAAACTGTAAAAGAATAAAATGGAAAGTATAATAAGATTGGACAGTAAAGTTGGATACTTCAAAACCATATACTCCTATACACCAGTTTTGACGCTGTCGGAGAAGACAATACAGTTTGCTTGTGACATCGAGAGAAGACAATCTTGACATCCATGAAGACAACGTGATGTTTCTGCGGAGGAGGAGAGATGCGTTGATTTGCAATCACAAGCTCATCCTTGCAAACTTTGATGGCCTTCACACTACCGACGGTGACCTACGAGTTTGATAGGTATAGCGACGACGGCGGAGATGGTTGCGATGATGACAGTATAGGACGAGATTTTTCTAAAGAGGCAAAGAGATACAATTAGGTTATTTTTGGATTTTCCAAAGTTTTCTGTATAAATTATATACTAATTATGCTAAGGTGAAGTTGAGTTGTAATCTTTTTATTAATAAATATAATATTTTAATTTTAATTTATATGATAATTTTTTAAAGTACTTATCAATATAAGGATAACAACTTATATGTTAAATTTAAAATTGATGCAAAAGTTTTTTTTTTAAGTACTTGATATGAAAGTTGATGTTTATGCTATTATTTCTCATCCTCTTATTTAATAGGAATAAAGAAGTAAATAGTAGTTTTTAGACCACAATTAAAATAAATGGTATGTTTTTAAAACATTCTAAATAAATAATAGTAAATAATAAATTTATTAGTTAAATGATTTATTTACGTCTTGTAAATATGTGATTTAGTTAATAAATTACTAATTGTCTAGTTTTTTCATTTACTTAATAAATTAATTACTTATCTCAAATATATTAAAACTTTGTTATTTATATTAATTATTTGTATAAAAATTCTATTTATCACGGTTTTTCTTTTTAGAGCAAAATAACTTTTTTGAAGAGAGTAATAATAATTTATAGTAGTAATCAATTTGGAACTACACAAGATCACTAAAGCTCATCCTCCTCCCTCTACTCACTCCTCGTCCTTTAATGTGAAAACTGTACACATAAATTTGATACTAAAAATGAAATATAACTCCGTTCTAGAAAATTTAAGGAAATATGAGGATTTACTAAAACATATAAGGATTTTCTCGAAAATTTAAAATTTATCAAAATATACATATTATAATGTATCATATTTTAAAAACAAGGTGTAAACCTAAAACGTACCAGTCAAAAATATGATATTTGGACAATTTCATTTCTCCCTTGCTATTTCCTTCCATCGTTGATTCATGTAACCAATCCAGATCGAGGCCCAGGTGGAGGCCCAGGCCCATGACCAGGCCCAGATTCATTTCGTCTCAAGATTGAAAATCCCCCATTTCCGATCTATTCACTCTTCCTCTCCGGCGAACCAGACATGGACTCCGATTCGCCCGATCCGCAAACCCTAACCTCCGACCTCGAAACCCTCATCCTCTCCGGCGCCGACCCACCGACCGACCCGTTCACCTCCCTCAACGACCTCGCCCACGAGCTCGCCTCCCTCCACGAGCTCGCCGCCCGCGGCTCGTGGCGCTCCGTTCTCGACAAGGTCGGCCGCGCTCGCGCCCTCTCTCTCCTCCAGAAGCCCCACGACCACCTCACCTACCTCTCCTTCAACGCCCTCGCCCTCCTCAAGCTCCGCCGCTTCGCCGACGCCGCGGCCGAGCTCGACTCCCTCGTCGACCTCGACGGATCGCACTACCTCTACGAATCCTACCCCAATGTCTATCCCAACCGCACCGGATCCATGGTCCCCTTCTCCCTCCGGTGGTTCCGCGCCGTCGTGCCGATCAAATTGGGCCGCCGACAGGACGGCTTAGACCGCCTCTATTCCCTCCTCGATTTCGTTCGGGACAAGGTGATCGAGAAGGAGAGTGAGGAGAATTTCGGCGTCTCCGCTAGGGTTTGGAGGAAGAGAGAATTTTTGGTGACTAATTCGATAATCGGAGTTCATCTGAGCAGTAAGGAGTTTTCTGTTTGCTTGAATTTGATTAAAGATTTGCTCAATCGTGGATTTCTGGATCCGATCTTGTTCTCCAAGCTCGGCTACATTCAGATGCAAATTGGGGATATTGAATCCGCGAAGAGCTCGTTCAATCGAGTCGAGAAATTAATGGAGGAAGAGGAGGAGAAGAGGAATAGAGATTGGGAATTGAGCGAGGTTCAGTTCAAGAACCTGGTGAATCGGAACAGGGCGTTGGTGTATTTGGTCGGAAAAGACTACGTCTCGGCGGTCAGAGAGTACGAGGAGTGCATCGAAATGGACCAAAGCGATGTCGTGGCGATCAACAACAAAGCCATTTGCTTGATGTACTTACGGGACTTGTCGGATTCGATCAAGGTTCTCGAGAATTCGCTCGAGAGAGTTCCTACGGTGGCTTTGAACGAGACTCTTGTAGTGAATTTGTGCAGCATGTATGAACTGGCTTACGTTAATCACTCGGATGTTAAGAGGACGTTGAGTAATTGGATCGCCAGAGTCGCTCCCGACGATTTTGATTCGTCATGTACTCGGATTTGAGGTAGTTTCTTGTGTTCAATTCAATGTCTTTTCAGTTTCTGCTAATGCATACAAATTTTTGAAATATACAGTTGATGCTAATAGATTGGTTAATTGGGTCTACAATTCTTGATAAAATTTTGCTTGGGGTTCATTCTCTGTATCTGAAACTATAATGTGATCAATCTTTGGCTTATTTATGATATTGGGTTCATTTGGTATCTGAAATAAGAATCGTATAGCTTTGTGATATCTGTTCATAGTACTTGAACAGTTGAAGTTGCTTGTTTCTGGTATGTAAATGTATATGCATTCTTTTGGACTTGGAACATACAATTAGTTGGACATAAATCTTCTTTTCTCCCATTTCATGGTTGAAGTTTCATTTCAAAGAAAACTAGTTTCTTGTGATTGGTGATAAGGAAGCTCATATGGGATTTATGATTATTTTGTGGCCGAGGTAGAGTGACACCATACCTTATTGAGTAGAGTCTTTGTGGATCATAGATTTGAACGGTAAGTTTGAACAAAAAACTTCAATTAAAAAAAAAAAAAGTTTTTAACAGAAGTTTTAATTGTGAGTTCGAAGTCAAACTCATGATCCAAACGGGGGTGTAATGTTTTATGATTCAAACTGTTGAATTATTATTATTAGATTGGAATGTATGTATGTCAACTAGTCTTATCTATTCGGATATTACATACTTATAGTGATAAGTATTGCTTTGGGATTCATTATGCTTCTTCATCTCCTTTTATGTTTTAAGTTTTTTGCTTCATCTAAAGGAACTTTGTGGTGATTTTTGCAATTTATCTTCTTCTTATCTTCAACTTCATCTTCATCTTCAATTCTTCAGTATGATTATCGTTTCCAATCATAAAGTTGTTGGATTATGTTTTCTGCTTGTGCCTAATGAACTAGTGAATGTAAAAGCAACAGAAGCATTTTATGTTTCTGTTTCCTACATGGGCTTGCTTAAAACCAATATTTAAGATTTGAATCACACTTTGATCTGTCAACTTTTCGATCAAACTTTTACATTTTTTTAATAAGACATACCAGTGGCAACATATTGGTTTTGCCATAAGTTTTTGTATTGTTCATTATGTTAGACTTGAATTAGGTTTGGTATATAATTTAGGGACCGACAACGGGTTAACTCTCAATTACATGATGGGGTTCAAATTTTTTTGTGAGAGAAAAAAAAAATCCGAGGAAGTATTCAAAAAACTTGTAACTCTTCCTCAAACGGTAGAAGGTTCTAGAGGAAGTATCTGACGACTATCATGCTATTGCATCAGGAATTAGGCAGTCACTATTGTCTCTTCTTACGTCAATCTTTTAGGCGTGTATATTGAGTTTTCTTCGTGGAGATTCATCTTCTGGTTGAGCGACATTCTTGTCAAAATAGTGGGAACTGCTTGGGAAAAGAAGTACCGGCTGAAGTGGAGAGAAAAGCCCATATAAGACAAAGGCGTCTATGTAAATTGCTCAAGGATACGGGTCGGTGCCTGGTCGGGACTTTAGGTCAATGTCAGCACTAGGGTCTGAGAGACGGGACGGCGGGATCGGTTTCTGACTTAGATCAACGGGATGAAACCAGTGCTGAGGTCAGATCGAGTTGGGATAGTTGTTGGGTTTTTGTGAGTGTCGAAACGACAGTCTGGGGCATATTGGGGTTCAGCAGTTGTGCCTGGATCAGCTTCGGGCTAGCATTGTGGTGGGTCATGGTTGAGCGAACTTGCCACCTTGCTGGGATCGGCACTGGGGACAAACTTGTTGGGGAAGGTGTCCGGGTTGGACTGGGGTTGAACCGACGTCGTCTCTAGGTTTGCACTGGGATAGCAATGGTTCTAAGTTCTTGTCAATGCTTGTCACATGGTCACATAATCAAGCCTTCCATTCATTTTCATTTTAAATATATTTTGCACCGTAATATTTTCCCAATAAGAAAATTCTCTCCTCTACTTTAAGTTTTAAAATTCTAAAACTTTTTCATTTTATCTCCAATTAAAACGATTTTTTTTTTCAATATATTCATAATTAATAAAGGAACAAATATATTTCTATACCCTATTAAAACATGATAAGATTTTACTAAGCATGTTTTTGGTGCATGGGTTGAAATTGAATTTTTTAGGTTGGCAGTGAGTTGAACTGAATGTGCGTTTGGTGAGGTGGTTTAATTGTCGAAACTAAAAAATGTAAAAGCATGAATTTTTATTCGGAAAAAAAAAATCACTATGGAGCTTATTTTGTTTGTTTCAAATTTCTGTACAATTTGAATAAAAATTCATCCCATTTAGACTTGTATATGCAAAGTTATGGACTTTTAAAGTTTGAGTTACAAAAATTGTAAATAGTAAAACTGATGTTGATTTTTTAGAAAAATATAAAAATGAATTAAATTTCTAGGGTTTGGATTGAATGAACCTTCTTATCAAACACACGCTAAATTTGTTTATAAACTACTTTTCAAATTACTTTTTCTAATATATATATATATATATATATATACACACATATGTATCCAAACAACATTTCAAAAATTTCACCTTTCTCAGAATTGTAAAACATTTGCACATGGAAATGCTACTCCTTTTTCTTTTATTTTATTTTCTTTTTTTAGTTAAAAACATCTCATTTAAAAACAAGAAAAATTTTCATTTTAAAAATAAACATACAAACCAAACCAATCGGAAGTCTCTGGATCTCACCTTTAATTAACGCATAACACCGTCGTTGTCTTATACATGCTTTTATAAACAATTGAATGATCAATTGACAATAAATTCTTTTTTTTTTAACATTTAAAACTATTTTGTTAGAGGTGGGAAATTAATAAACTAGCTGTTTGTAGTTGAAATTCATAAGCCTCGTGCCAAATAGCTTATTTAAATGTATTAGGTGTTGACGCATCTTACCTTGCATTGAGCATTGAATTCCACAAGAGAACTCAGTGTGGTTTTGTCAAGAAAGGATGTTACATTAAAACACTAAAAAATATAAATGATTTTCAATTCTTAATATATATATATATATATATATAATAAAAAGATGTTCAATCATGTCACGAAGACAAGTTAGACCAGCCAACCACCTCTGAATGGAAGGCACAAAATTGACACGCTCAGTTTATTCAGTTTTTGGTGATAATCTAATACTATTTAGCAATGTTTTTTTTTAAATGAATTATGATGATAAAAATTAATAGATGTACCAAAACTAGGACCGGCAATTCCGGACACGACACGGTGACACGACACGAGAACGACACGTAATAAATGGGTTTGGACCGCACGTTTAATAATTGGGTCGAAATTGGGTCGACACGTTTAACACGAAAATAAATGGACCGGAAACGGGTTAACACGATTAACACGTTTAACACGTTTATGTTAGAATTTTCAAATTAGGTGGGTACCCTTTTAACATTCTTATTACTTTCTTATCCCACTAAATTTATTACTATAAAAGAAAATAGATGTACAAAGTTGTTTCGCTAGGGAAAATAAATAATTGTAAAAAGAAAACAAAGCCGAGAAGCCTATAAATTCTCCTTAGGAAAGTTGGAAAGCAATTTCACAAGATTGAAGCAAAACTCTCTCCATAAAAATAACTTTTAAATATGTCTCGTTAAAACCCCTCTAATCAAAATACATTTATAGCTCTAGAGAAGAAAAAGAGTACAAATTTACTATTAAAAATCAGATATTTACAGAATCTATAATATTACAGGCCCCACTATATCTCTATAAATTAATGAAAAGCAAAAACTTGGAGCATTGAACCACGTATCAAGCATCGTCGCCAACATGAACAGCTTTAGAATATAATTTATTCGCAACCTAATTACCTTTCCTTTAAATATGTGAAGCTTGATAGGTAATTCTATATAACAAGTGAATGATCTTATTCCATATTGCCAAAATTCTCTGCAGAACGCATCTACTTCTTGTGCGAAGAAGATCAACAACATAAATGGAGTTACATTCAATCTATAAAAAATCGCATTGGAAGCTTTGAGCATAATCTACGGTCCTGATAACCATTACAAGCTCTGTCGCAAAAGCAAAGAGAATACCAAGAGGCCTGGCATAACAACCTTTGCAAAAACCTCTACAAATACGGAAGATGCCTATGCATGCGAGAGAGCTAGGAGAGCCGTTAGCAGCTCCATCAATGTTCACATAATCTAACAACGTTTGATTACAATAATCAATAGATCGTTACCTAAAAAAAAAAAAAAAATCTAACTATTGGATAAGAAAACATATCTATGAATTTTGAATGTTCCTGAAAATCC
This sequence comes from Ficus hispida, assembly GCA_025413025.1. Lineage (NCBI taxonomy): Eukaryota > Viridiplantae > Streptophyta > Magnoliopsida > Rosales > Moraceae > Ficus > Ficus hispida. The sequence continues at coordinate 3,187,141 of CM046365.1, forward strand.
TTTAAAATAAAGCCAAAAGCCCTTTTTATTAGTTATTATTTTTTGACTTAAAAAGTTTGTTTATACCTTCAAAAAAAAAAAAAAAAAGTTTGTTGATACCAGTATCTACCCCTCCACTCAAAAAAAAAAAAAAAAGAGTATCTACCCGTAGCAGTGAATCTTGACCGTTCATCAAAAATACCAAACCCCAAACATAAGGATGCAAAGTTGACTGTCCAACCTTCTTGTCGTCTTGTCGTAGCCAAAGTCTCACCAACCAACGCCTCCCTACCAACCCTCTTCTCTGTTGTCTCTACTGTTTAAATTATGTTTTTGTTGGAATCCAAGTTCCAACTCCCCATAACCCACATATCCAATTCCGATTCCGATTCCAGAGCGGTCTCCATCATTTTCTATGGCCAATTCTCTCCACGGTTGCTCGTCTTCAGGCGTCTCTCGTCTCAGTTTCAGAGCCGGACTTTCCGGTGCCGACTTGGGCTCTGAGAATTTCTCTTTCAGATCTATCTCTTTCCCTTATCACCTCTCCAATCTTCCCTTCAAGTAAGTTTCTTTTCTCTCACCTTTTTTGTTTCAGTTTGCTTATTTTCTTCAGATTTCATGCAAAATCTTTGGACCCTTTTGTGGGCATTCTATTTAGTTTGGTTATTGCTTAAAACTAATTTCAAAAACTGAACTTGGGTAATGTGTTGTTGAAGTTTTGGACTCATTAAATGGATTTTGTTTTTGTTTTTGTTTTTGTACATATTAAATTCTTGTTCAATGTTTTGGACTAGAAAAAATTTTGTTTTGCACATGCATTGTGTTGCATTGTTTTTGACTGTTTATTTTTTATAGATCTTTGGAGACTACAAGACAGGTCGAGTCAAATAGAAATATGAGTGCGGTTGTTAAGGCTGTGACTGGTCTTGATCAAGTGGAAGTTGATGTCTCTTTAAGCCCCAGAGTGAACTCTGTAAAACCTTCAAAGACTGTGGCAATAACTGACCAAGCCACGGCTCTCGTGCAAGCTGGAGTTCCGGTTATTCGATTAGCGGCTGGAGAACCTGACTTTGATACGCCAGCTCCAATAGCTGAGGTGATTTATTGATCCGCTATGATAAAATATTTTAGACTGTTTTTGTTATTATGTATTGCCAACGAGTGGTTTTTTTCTTAATGGAAAATTAGGCTGGGATAAATGCGATTCGTGAAGGTTATACAAGGTATACTCCGAATGCGGGAACTTTGGAAGTCCGTGAAGCAATATGTAGAAAATTGAAAGGTTAGTAACTGCAGTTGTGGGGAAAAGGTTTCGAGTTTTGACCGTTGTGAGATTTATGTTCTGACAATTGAGCTTCTTTTTCAGAGGAGAATGGAATCTCTTACACACCTGATCAGATTCTAGTTAGCAATGGAGCCAAGCAGAGTATTCTTCAAGCAGTGCTTGCAGTTTGTTCTCCCGGCGACGAGGTGAAGTTCTTTACCAGTTTACCCTCTTAAAAGGAATATTAGAACACGTTTTTAATGCCTATTTTTCTTTTTGTTCTTTATTCATATTTGTCGTGTCTAACCAAATGTAATGGTCTATAACACATGGTTTAAGAAGGTGTTCGAGGCGTGCCTCACCATAAGCCGGTCATTTGGTGCTTCGAGGCTTACTAATTTTGTTCCAAAACGAGGCGTACGCCTTTTTCGAATGAAAATGCATCGAGGCAGATAGGCTATTTGGGCTGATTTTTTAAAAACTTTTGAGCCTTTTTATTTATTTTTTTATTTTTTGTAAGTGTGGCCCAACTTTTTATTTTTTGGGTCTTGGTTGATACTTAAAACAAAATTAAACCCTAGAAAAAACATTACTCTCCCCTATTTGTGCCCTCTGCTGTCCCCTCCAGCCCTCCTACAATTACATAACACTCCATCTTCAACTCCAGCACTCAGGTGATGGAGCAACAACGGTTCAGATTGTGTGTTTTTGTGGGTTTGTGATGAACTAAGTTAATCTACTAATGGCTTATGGCATTTTATGAATTGTCTTTAGTTTAATGAGTTTTTTTGTCTTTAGTTTGAGGCTTATGCCTCGACTCAATTAGGAAAAAGTCCTTATCGATTTTGTCTTTTTATAGTAAAGTACCTTGTATGTGAATAGAGGGAAAGTTCTTCAAAATAGCTCAACTGCGAGGCCTTTTAGTCTGCTTGACAGGGAAAATCGTCTGCATTTCCATCTAGGAGTTTTTTGTCTATTAATGTGGGTAGTAGAGTCTGAAGATATTGCGTTGACCGAGTGAAATCTAATAACTAATATTACCTGTGAAGTTGGCTCAGAATTGCTGACTATTGTATCTTTCAGGTCATAATTCCAGCTCCATTTTGGGTGAGTTATCCAGAAATGGCGAGATTGGCAGATGCAACACCTGTGATTCTTCCGACAAAGATCGAAGACGATTTTCTCTTGGATCCAAAGGTTCTTGAAGCCCAACTCACTGAAAAGTCTAGACTAATGATTCTTTGTTCTCCGTCCAACCCGACAGGATCTGTTTACCCCAAGGAATTGCTTGAACAGATTGCTCAAATTGTAGCAAGGCATCCCAGGCTATTGGTACCTCGATCTAAACCTGAAAGCTCATACTTGGATATATACATATTTACTTTGATATCTAAAATTTACAAGGCTGTTTTGTTCAGGTTCTTTCGGATGAAATATATGAGCACATAGTTTATGCGCCAGCAACTCATACTAGCTTCGCATCTTTGCCAGGCATGTGGGAAAGGACACTTACCGTCAATGGATTTTCCAAGGTAACTTTTGTGATTGGACTCCCATGTTTGTCTTGTCTCTCTAAGCTTGGTAAGTAAAATGATAACATGTAGAGCATTTGTCATTTAATGATAGAACTGGAAATATGTAGGCCTTTGCGATGACAGGTTGGCGACTTGGATATCTTGCTGGTCCTAAACACTTTGTGGCTGCCTGTGGAAAGATACAAAGTCAGGTCTGTCTATAAAGCACGTCTACTTTCTCTGCTATCGTGTATCAGTCATTCTGTTTTTTATTATTTATTTGTTTTTCGCTGTATTAATTCATTTCACCAACCACCTGTGTGGGTTGTACTTATCATTTACAAGTCTATAATCATCTAATCTTCCCCCTGGAGTGACAAAAAAAGCAGTGAGAATCGAGAATGACAAGTATATGAGTGAAAAATTGATATAAAAAAAATGATGAGTGAAAATTGCAAATAATTTGTGTTTTCTGTTCAGAAACCGGTAGCTGTTTTTCGCACTGATTGGAAAAGATGAAATCTATAATGCATTTATGCAAGTAGGTAGAGATTAAGAATCCTTCAGAGTGGAGAGACTTGACTAATTCCATGTATTTTGTTTGGAGAGACTTGACTAATCCCATGTATTTTGTTTGTAGTCCACGTCGGGTGCCAGTAGCATATCACAAAAAGCGGCTGTTGCTGCCTTGGGAATGGGTTTTGCTGGTGGGGAGACGGTTGCTACCATGGTGAGAGCGTTCGAGGAGCGTCGGGACTTCTTGGTTGAAAGCTTCCGTGAGCTGGAGGGTGTTAAGATCTCAGAACCCCAGGTAATGACTCTAATTTTGAGCCTAAAACTGCACATTAGTACTAATTTAAAGGCTCTCTCTTGAATACATTTGTGCAGGGAGCTTTCTATCTCTTCGTTGATTTTAGCTCTTACTATGGATCAGAGGTTGAAGGATTCGGAATAATTGAGAACTCCGAGTCTCTCTGCCGTTATTTGCTCGACAAGGGTCAGGTAAGCTAATAATCAGAGATCTCAGGATATTGCATCAGCGTTGCTTCAAGACTAAACCGGATTGTACTTCTGCTATGTAGCGACTTCCACACCTCTTTATAATTGCTTTTGGCATTCGTTTACAGGTTGCGCTTGTCCCTGGCGATGCATTCGGAGATGACAGTTGCATCCGCATCTCATATGCCACATCTCTTACGACTCTACAAGCAGCTTTTGAAAGAATAAAGAAAGCACTTGTCCCCCTGAAGCGTCCGGCCCATGTTTAATCCGTGTCTTTTTTTTTGGCTAATTATCTTCTGTGTTGTTTTACTTTATTTAAGCTCAAAATTGGACTTTAATATTTATATATTTCAAGTTGTAGGTAAAATAAAAATGATAACCTAGGTGTCATTGAAAAAATGAACCTTCCTCTGCTGTATTGAATAGTAATATAAGATGTGTATGTTTGTGTTTGTCATTGTTCATTTTACAATTCAGCAGAAGGTTTTCAACAGTAGAGGCTTCGTATTTTTCAAACAATTTAATAAAATAAAAGTGATAATTAAATACTTTAATAAGCAGTAAATATGTTATAGCGACGTTTATAATTTTTATTGCCTTTATTTATTTATTTATTTTTTTCCTGATATGAATTTTAAAGTTATCTTGGGAAAAAGTTCTTGTCAAGGGTCGAAACTCTTTTGGAATGTTAACCAAACACGCTTTAGAAATAGCTTTTGGATCCAAGCTTAAAGCAAATTAGCAATGTCAAATGGGCTGGTATGAATCCAAAAGTTGTTTTCGATGGGTATTTAGACGATCATTCAGTTAGAGTCACAAAATATGAATTCTCAAAAACTTAACGTCATTTCTAGCTTATTGAAAAGTTTAAATATCATTTTTCTTCTGTTAATCTTTTTCAAAAACTTAATGAAAAAACTCTTTTCAAACACATCGTTTTTATCCCTTGCTAATTTTAACTTGTACTCTTTTAACTTTTATGGTGTATTTGATAAAACGGTTTAAGTTGAAATTTTTAAGTTTGAGTTGGTTGACTTTTTAAAAATTAATTATAATTTTTGTTGATTTTTCAAAAAAAGACAAAAACTGATATGAAAAATTTGAGTTTGAGATGTAATGCTAAACGCAAGCTTACTTAAAAACATAAGCAAAACCAATATAATTCCCAAGCGGTCATGTGTTGGTACAAGCCATTTTCATGCTTTTAATCGATTTTTTCGAGTGGAGATAACGCTATTAGGAATATATTTCAATGAGTTCATTAACTCTTTGAAAATAACCTATAATTTAACTTTTACATTAGGATCTCCTATTTTATACTATCGGTAGAAATCGTTTTTTAACTATTGGATTAATTTTTAACGGTCTAATCTATGAGTGTCCCGGTTAAAATTCACAAATGAGTAACATTGAATTGCTTCAGTCATATATTAAACCGTTAAAAAAATTAATTCAATGACTAAAGCATTAGTTCCTTCAAGAAGTGCAAAATATGAAGTCCCACAGTCACAGTTACTTCCTACTTAATATTTTTGTTTTTTATTTGTTAATTTTGTGGTGGAGGATTCGAATTTTATGTGTTATTGTAAACTTAGATATTGAATTATCACTAGACTATATATACAATTATATTCCCTAAAACTGATTATTGACAAGGGCACCATAAAGAAAACCGATTTTCGATATTTTCAATAATTTCATCATATAACTAAAAAGGCCATAATGTTTAAAGGAAAATTAAGTTGGGTGGCTGGTTTTGACCTTCCAATTTAATAGATGGTTGGACCTTTCTTCTTCTTCTTCTTCCAATTTTTTTTTTTAATATAATAAAATGGTTGTGTATCATTTTTTCAGGTCAATCAATTTGGGGAAGAGCTCTCTCATGTCTAGGTGAGGGAAAATGGGCGACGAAGTGCTGTAAATCTTGATCTCGAGTTGAGCATCTCCAGAGTGTGAACTCCGGCACGAACTCTGATGTGAAATCCAGTGAGATCGTTGGTAGTGGAGAGAAGGAAATCAGCCTCCATCAATCTAGATCTGGTTGAGATCGCGTAGTGCTCGATGATTCAAGTAAATTTTATTGCCTAATTTCTTCTCACAGTGCCAAATTTGGAGCTGGTATGGTGACTTTAGGTGAAGAAGATGAAGTCTGATGCTTTTTTTTTTTTTTTTTTTTTTTTAATTTGAAATTTTTATTGTAAATCAGTGATTTACTATAGTTAATTATTGATTAACTGAAAAATTAGTGATTTATTTTATGGTTAATCAATGATTGATTATGACAAATAAGATTGCCAATCAACTATTGACTACATTGATTAAATTAACTATATTATGTGATTAATTACTTATTGAGCATTTAAGAAAATTGATTGATTATTAAAAAAAAAGTATTTTAACTAATTTTTAAAAATCTCGGTCATTTGTTAAAAAACTATAAAGAGGGGAGAAGGCCGGTTAGCTATAAATCCCATGTTTAAGAGGTAGCATCCCTCTTCTTAATGGCTTTGATTTTTTGAATGGGAAGGGGAAAAATCTTCTCTCTTTTGCCTAATTTATTAGTTTAAAGGAAGGAAAGATTTGTGTACATACTAAAGGAATCAATTCTCGGCTAGGGGGCGTTTGCTTCAAACGTATCATCATGATTTGCGCTGTCCTAACCGTTAAGAAAATCGGCCAATAAATAAATTTATCTGCCATATAGATCTTGCTTGGAATGTTCCAAAATATTCAGCAAATTTTCCTTACAGGCAAGATAGCCGAAAACTTCTACTTAGAAAGGTTGCCTCCTAAGTTTTTTGCTCCAAAAGCCAAAGTTTTCTGTTTGGGAAAGAAGAAAAATAAGGAGACAGAGAGAAAAAGCAAATTCTTACTAAACTTTTTGATAATAAAAATATTCCTATCTAACCGGAATCACTTTGTACAAGACATCCTCAAGAAGCTAAGCACTTTTTCATTCAAACCCCAAAACTACATTGACTTGAACTACAAGAAAATCAATCTCAAACGACAAGAAATCTCCTTCCCTCACTTTTTCTCTTCTTCCCTTGTTCATTCTTTGTGTATAAAACCTCATATATAGACAGTTGTTGACAAAACTTCAAACCCCGAAACCCGAATCGGGCAATTAACTAATTAATAATTAATTTGTTTATCCAAATGGAGGCTTCTAATTCATGCAAAGAAGGCAGAGAAGAGATTGCTTTCTTCGACTTGGAAACGACGATTCCCAATAGGGCTGGAAAGCGGTTTCGGGTGTTGGAATTTGGCGCGATCGTCGTTTGCCCTCGGAAGCTCGTTGAGCTAGAGAGCTACACTACTCTCATAAGGCCAGGAGACCTGTCCGACGTTGCACTGAGGTCTTCTCGATGCGACGGGATCACTAGGGAAACCGTAGCAAAAGCGCCGTCGTTTGAAGAGGTTGCCGATAAGATATTCGGCATTTTGCATGGCAGAATATGGGCAGGACATAACATTCAAAGATTTGATTGCGTGAGGATTAAGGAAGCTTTCGCAGAGATTGGTCGGCCCGCACCCGAACCTGTTGGAATGATTGATTCTCTAGGGGTTTTGGCTAACAAGTTCGGCAAAAGAGCTGGTAATATGAAGGTAAACAAAAATTTTCAATAAAATCTACGTATAAATGTTGTGATTTCCAAAAAATAAATTGGTTTCTCATAGAATACCAAGGGTAATACAGTTGGTTACCAACGCCTATAACTTGATTTTCTTGTGTGTTTAGATGGCAACATTGGCTGCTTACTTCGGGCTTGGACAGCAAAAGCACAGGTAATTTTCCAGCGATCAATTTTCTAGTGAAAATTAGTCAATTAAAAGGGGGTGTGTGTGTGTGTGTGTGTGTGTATATATATATATATATATATTAAAGGAGCTGATAATCAGTTATTTTCAAAACTTGGTCGAACAGAAGCCTTGATGACGTTCGGATGAATCTGGAAGTCCTCAAGCACTGCGCAACCGTGCTTTTTCTGGTATAAAATTCTTCCCTCATCATTTTTCAGAACTCTAAAATGATATGCATGAGAAAAACTTTCATCATATCCTCGTATTCCCGTTCTACAATCCACATATACACACACACACACACACACACATATCTATGTATATATACATATGTCTATATATATATACATATATATATAACGTTAAAACTTGTCTAGTCCTTTTGGACACACCGGATCATTTTTGTAAATCATTTTTACATGCACGTGCAGAAACTTGGTTAGATATAACTACATTAACATGCTAAGCTAATTGTAATAAATTTAGATGCACGAGGCTTTTGTTGTTATAAAAATAGGGATTTTAGTATTTTTGTCCTCCGAACTTTTCGATCTATTACTTCCTGACTTTATAAATTAGTTAAAGCTGCTTCTTTTTACTTAATGTCCCATTAAATGGATGATGAAAAACTACATTTGTCTCGTTTGAGGATGAAAAATCTCATATTTGATCCAAAATTTTCAAATCCCAATGCCAACCATAATGCAAAATCTTCTAAATTCAAATATTAAATTTAATGAAAAATTAGTAAAATGGGGTTTAGAAGGAAAGCTATAGGAATTAAAAGTTGAAATAATTACACAAAAAATCTATTATTAGGAACCCATTTTAAATTTTGTCCATTTTTTCTTGATAAATTATATAAATGTCCATTTTTATAAAAACAACAATTCATAGTACCTATTTTGTCATTTTACTATATTTAACATCATTTTCTTTTATCATGTTGTTTTCTTTATTTGTTCATTACTGTTGTATCTTTATGTTCATGACCAGTTCTTCATTATAGTGATTGCTTGTTAGTCATATTTAGGTTTTTTGTAACCTATTTCTTAAGTATGATTTAGATTTCAATCTAATTTTTAAGTATAATTTAGGTTTTTTATGATAATTATTATAACGTTATTATGATAATTTATTTTATTGATTATTATTGAAATTGATTTAATAGTTAGTTTCTAAAGTTTAAATGTCAAAGGCTGACAAATTTAGAATATAACAATTCTAAACTCCTCAAAAAAAATATAAAGATAATAAAAAGCTCAAAAATTAAAAAAAAATAGAAGTTCCAATAGCCAATTGTGTGATTAAATAGTTAATCTCACTCTCTGTATAAATTTAAGAAAAAGGAGAAAATGTTACGTTTTTTGAAACTTGATTCCAAATAGTACAATTATATTATCTCAACAAAATAATGAAACTTTAAAATTTATCTCTCTTACTATGTCCCCATGTTATTTCTTGTATAGTATTAAGGATTAAATGTACTCATTTGTTTGCCACACGTGCGTGTGTTATGGTCATACAAGGAAGCAAGCCTCCCAAGCATATCGTTGAATGGAAACTGGCGTACGACGACTTCTTCCATCATGACAAGAAGTAGAAGCAACAATGCAAAATTGGCAAGCAGAGATATTCATGAAACGGCATGTCGTAAATCTCCCCCAGCTACTACTTCTATTTCCTTTCAAAGATCAGTTCCCTACTGCACAAGGGCAAGTTTAGGAAAGGTACTAATTATTGATTTGCATTTATTACTTAATTTAGTATCCAAAATACCATCTTCTAGTGCTTATAATAATTGGTATATATATATATATATATATATATATATGTATATATTTATGAACAGATGACAGAGGGAGTAAAGAATCTGTTGTCCAAAGCCAATGGAAACCAGCCTCTGAACCACCTACTCAAGCATTCTCATTCGTTGCTAAGATGACAAAAGAATGACTCGGCCGACGACGAACAATTTGTCGTCGTTTCTTCTTCTAATTATGACGTTGGCACATTAAATGTGGAGAATATTGGAAAATGATCTTGAACATCATGATCTTAGTACCGCCAATGCTTGCATGAAAATGGAATCCAGAGAGACACGTTTGAAACGTGCGAATGAAGAGACTGGTTTCTTAAAGAACGTTGGAAACGTACGCACGAGAGGAACATGCCTCCAGTATTAGAAATTGCTGTACCAAGAAAAAATTGCTGTACAAATTTTATCAATTTATTCGTTTATATTTTTTAAAAATTAACTTCTTATAATAAAGGGAAAATTTCCATAATTGCTAAGTTTAGTCGTAAGAAAGAGATATATATATATATATATAGTTGAAGTTTTTTTTTAATTGTTCTCCCTCATTATTGTTATTATTATTATTATTATTATTATTATTATTGGCTAGCAAAATACTAAAGCAACTGATGAGTAGATAGACGGATACAAATATTATTTATGTAATCCTTGTGACGATCAACGTAAGTATAACTGGAGTGGTGCTTGAATCTAATCTGCCGTTCCAGATATCTTATGTTTGAATGTGTGAGAGATACAAATATATACTAAATCTCAACAACATTTGTAATTAGTTAAATCCGAAATGTCAACATATTACAGTTACAAGAATTATAATTACGAATTTATTAAAGGAAAACTCCACCAATTGCACATGAACTGATACTAAAATCTCCTTCACGATCTGTCGTCAAACCCACAGTGCTTGATCTATATATGTCTATAGCTCGCCTTCAGACCTTGTCCTACTTCAAGCTGTTTTGTGCTCACCTTCAGTCTCCACCTACTCCCATATGACTTTACTCCCTCCTCAGTCTTACTCGGATAAATCAAATACTTAAAAGCAACAATGTGAGTGTAAGTATTCCTAATTAATCCTAAGAATACTTTGATTTTCTCTCACAGTACTAAAGTCCGTAATTGTGATTTTCGCCTAGAGATAAATAACCAAGGTATGAGAATCCGTCTAGGTTCATTCTCTACTAAATCTAGGTAGATCACTAGAAGATCTCCCTCAAAAACTGATTTGGTTTGTTTCACAAACTTGAATTTTGAATCTTCCCGGTGTATCTGTAAAACTATGTTGTGTAGATATGTACTTGTGCATTTTGTTTTAAATGAATTGTAAGGACAGAAATCAATAGGTGCACCAAGCATCCCTTTTAGCACTCTTATCACTTTTCTATCGGTCAAATTTATTAATAATAAAATAAAGCTGCAAAAAAAAAAAAAAAGACAGTCTTGAAGGGGAAAAATAAACAGAAAACAAATAAAGCAACTAGACTAATAAGCCAGATGAACATGAAAGCCGGAAGGCAGTCTTATAGGATAAAGCCTAAACGCTCTCCTTAAGAGTAGCTTTTAAATATGTATTGCTAAAAAATCCTTTAATAAAAACCTATTGAGAAAAATCCTAGAAGAGAAAGAGTACATATTTACCATCATGATCTGCTAAATGCAATGGTACAGATGCGGATACCCATCAAACAAATGTGCAAAATTTACCAAGCAACTAATTGCAGAATCTGTATCATGGGAGACTAGCCAAATGTTTTGCCACTGCAGCATCGCAAAAGGGAGGGAGATTGAACCACCATCTAGATTGTGTCATATTTACAGCCTAAGTTGCCAACTTATCTGCCACATGATTCCCTTTCCGGAAAATGTGTGATACATAATTAGTAATTATGCTGAGGAAATTAATTGCATAATTCCAACGAGCCAAAAAACACCATAGTACCATTATGCTCTTGGAACTGAGCAGATTAACCACATAGATTGAATCATTATATTTCTAATTAGCAAACTCAATAGCCCAAATAATCTTCATAAGCTCAGCTTCATAAGAGTACAAAACTACAAGCGGGGTTGAAAAGCATCCTTTGCAAAAGCCTTTGTAAGTACGGAATATTTCTCCATAACCTGCCATTCCATGAGATCCATTTGCAGCAACATCAGCATTAATCTTCAGCCAACCTGGAAAAGGGAGAACTAGTTGCACTTCAATAATTCGGGGAGCTTTGGCAACCCTGTGTTGGATATGGAACATCTTAATAAGAATCGAGAGATCTGAGACAAAGTTGTGCAGTGTTCCAGAAACTAAGGCATTAGCTTCGTTTATTAAATGCCACAGAGAAAGTAAAACCTATTGTGTGGTACTTGTTTTATTCTGGAATTGCACTTTGTTCTGAGTCTTCCAAATCAATCAAAACACAGAGATAACACCTGAGATCCATAGAATAAAGACCTGCTTACTCACATGACATTTAAATGCAGAAGCTAGAAGTTCCTCAATACCATCCCTAAATACTTATCTTGATATGCAAAACAGCTTCTAGACATGTTTGCGATTTTTGTCATTTAAAATTTATACTATATAAACAAATATTATCTGTATCTTTTTGAAAAAAAAAAAAAAAATTCTTTTCTGACATCTCCAGGCAATCAAAGTATTTACACAAAATGAACAAACCATATAATCCCTTTTAAAAAAGTAACTCTTATCTATCAATTTTAAACTGTTTTACTCTAATATACCAGATTTACCCTTAACATCTTTTTGTATGTATACATTGAACCTAGACATCTTTCATTTCATTTTGTTTATTTGCTGTGAATGTAGTTCTTTGAATGGTAGCTAAGCACTTCCTGATGAGTGGAAAGCTTTATAATTAAGAAAACGAAACTGAGCACTTTCGGCTTGTTGTTATGGAATGTCATGTTACACGATGTTCGTTGACAAGTGGCACACAAAAAGTGTCCTTATTATATTAAAAGAGGAATCAATGGTCCATATTGTCATCGCCTATTGGCCTTAAAAAAAAAAAAAGTCCTTTTTTCCGTATATGTATTTAGATTAAAATACAAATATATGTGTGAAATTATTCAGTAGACCGGATGTATTACGTTATTGGATTTTTTAAATGTTTTGATGATTTATTAATGAAGTATACTGTTAAAATTGTAACCATGCAAATAATTAAAGTAAAATTTATTAAGCATGCGTTCGGTGCTAAGATTTAGATTGTAGAATTTGAGTTTGAATTGTTTGAGTGTTTATCGAGGTGTTTGAATTGCTTGCATTAAAAAGTGTAAAAACTTGAAATGTGTTCAGAAAAAAAAAATCAATATGGAACTTGTTTCGTTCGTATCGAAATTCTATACAATTAAAAAAAATTATCTTATTTGGACTTTTCTATGCAAAGTTATAGATTTTTAAAGTTTGAGTTACAAAATTATGTACATAATGAAGCTGAAGGAAAAAGACAAAAATTAGATTGTGATTTTAAGATTTGTATTGTGTGTCTAAACACATACCAAAAGAGAATATGATTATAACAAAATTAATATTGATAAATCACTTAAATGTTAAATTTTTGGATGTGTACTATATAAATACGCTGGCATAATACATCAGGTTCATAGAATAATTTATTTTGAAAGTTGACGAGGAGTCATCATGACAATATTGGGTGATGATGATTATCAGCAAGAGCAGAAGAATTAGTTTATTAAGAACAAGGAAGTCAAAGTGTGTCACTTGTAAGCATATTTGGAGAAGGGATTAGTGAGAAGGTAGGTTATCATGTGACTGGAAACTATGGCTTTCATTATATGACAACGATCCACTTAAAGTTTTAGAAACAATGAATCTAGACACTTATGAAAAGGACAATCTCCATGGGGCTATTTAGAAGACTATTACCTGTTAGATAAGGTTTTTGCTTTGTTTTAATTAAAATGAGAAGAGAAACACAAAAATTGTGACTTTTGGTAAATTCTTAAATTATATTTTAAATAAAAGTTTCATAGGTCAAAATGATTTTAAAATTTTCTAACAAGAAATACATGTGAGAACAAAGTTAAAAATGTCTTCTAATATTCTGACGCAAGTATTAGAGTCTATTCAAAAAAATGTTCCTTAGATCAAGTTATATTTTTGTGGTTTGAGTAAAAGCTATTTTGTTAAATTATCCTAATATTTTCATAAACAACTTTTGAATCTAACAAGGCAAGAACTCCAGCGAACAAGGCTACATGGAATCCAATCGCCTTTACATACACGACATATAATTGCATATGTGGCTTAGTTACCAATATTATTATTGTTTCTCTATCTTTCTATTTGGATGGACCTTGAATATCAGTAGAAGTAGGCTTTTAATTCGGCTTTTCTAAAAAAACTTATTGATATTATGCACTATCGTGAGTGATATGTCTTCACTTTATTTCAATACAAAGAAGTATGTTTGAGGGTTTTCTCATCCACTGTAAGTAAGTTGAACTTCATTCAGCCGAAGGAAAAAAAAAAAAAAAACACCTAAGTTGAACTTCGTTATTGAAATGTGGTCGTTCACTTAGTTCATAAAATTATTTATTAGAAGGTTTTTGACAAGGTGTATATATATATGTGTGTGTATATATTTTTTGAGTGGCTTGTAGGAGTTTGCGTTTCAGCACTTTTTCTTTGGAATTAACTCCCGAATTTTAGGCATTTTTGTTTTGGAGTTTACATTGCTCTTGTTTGATTTCCTTTATTATTTTCTCAAGTTTTAATATGTTTCTTCTCTACTAATAAAATGGAATGTGAAATTCGTGTGTGTAATTAACTTTTTCGAAGAGTCATGATAATTTAATTCGGATGTATCAAAATAGCTTGGTATCAATTGTCTTCTTTCATCAATATATATTTTAAAATGACCGTATTCCCACCCTTATATTGAATGAAATAAAAAAATTTATGAGAGGGAGAGTACTTTCCTTAAAAAAGGGATCATGATAAGTATTCTCTGAAACACAATTAATATCAAATTTTGAGTTAGAGACTTGCATGCGATAAGTATTCTAGTAAATACCAGTCTAATTGAGATATTTTGTTTAAAATATAATTTTTCCTCGATAATATCAGTTGATGATAAATAGGTAGTTGTCAAATATAACCATAATATTCTTATATAATATTATTGCAAATTTGCATACACAAATAAACCAAGTTTGAACATTACATAACATTGTTTTTTTGTTTTTTGTTTTGGCCAAAGACATAACAGTTTGAAATAAACTGCCATAGTAGCAGTTAATGAAGGTACATATAGACCTTTTATTTCTCATGTCCTATACCCACTTTATACACAGACAGAAGTAGGAAAGGACTTCTGAGAGTACACTCACATACAAGAGACAAACCAACATGGAAAATAACACTCTTTGGATAATATAAAGTACAATTAACAAGTACTAGTAGGAATACTTTTACCGCTACTAATACTTGCGGCATTTACTGCTTCTCCAACAGTCAAAAAGACTCTTCCTTCAATTTCACTCACAAACTTTGCTAGCTTTAGTTTGTGAATGACTTGCCACCTTGGATTTGCAATTGCTAGCTGAGAAAGAGTTTAAAAAAAAAAAAAAGGAAATTTATGCCACTTTTTCAATTTATTATATTTAAGCATGTACTATTTGAGAATAAGGGAAAAAGGGTGGGTAAAAATCGAAAAAAAAGAAAAGAAAAAGAAAAAGAAAAAGGAAAAGATTATTTTAGCTTGGACTTTACCTCGATTCCTTGTGAGGTCAAACTTTTGCGCAGCTCCTGTAAAGAAGCAATTGCTGACGTGTCGATGTTCATCAAATCTGCCATAAAATAACTAGCGTTAAAAAGGGAAAAGAAAAGAAAGCCTTAAAAATTGTGATTATTGGTATAATATTTTAGCAGTAATTTTATATTTGATTTATATGTAAAGTTTAAATTTTCCCGCCGAGTTCAAAGGAAAAAAAAAAAAAAAACTTTTGAAAGCCTAAAATGCGTTTTAATAACATGGATTATGATCTATTTACACAATAAATTTCTATATTTATGAACAAATTTTGCATTAATATTTCTGAAAATGAAAGGGAAAAAAAAAAAAAAAAAACTCATTCCTTGGGATACTTACTGGACATGTCAAGAATGAGAAATTGAATGGTACTTTTTGTTTTTCCTTCGACGTCCTCTAACACCCAGTTGGTGATCCTTAATACAAAAATGACAAACATGTTATTTTAATTTGTAAAACTTTCTAAGATCCTTTTAAATTTGCTAATGTTTAGAAATACCTCTCTCTTACGAAACTGGCATTTGCGAAACAAAGCAAAGCAGACTTGACTCGGATTATCATTATTCCTGGAAGTTGGATGGCCATGGGATATTGCTGGATATCGCAAAACAAATCAGTTCCGGGAAGTTTTCCTAGGGCTTCGGTGCCGGGTCGAATCGAGACTAGAACAACCTTAAGAAATGATATTGTTACCTGCAAAATCAGATGCAAAATTAATGTTTGTTTGTTGTGCATAATATCTATCTACCGAAGAAAATTGATCGGAAGGCAAAACTTGTCGATAACAACAACTCACTAAGTAAGTAACTTGTTAATGACTAAACATAATCTCTGATCCGAAAAAGAAAATTACCTATAAACTTTGGATTCAAAAAGGAAAATGTTTTAAGATATATAGATGAATCCAATCTTAATTTGGCTTTGTTTGCCACAAGTGAATTCTTTTTTATTTTATTTTATTTATTCGGTTTACCATTGAGGGTGGATACTATTTTTCTCTATTCTATTTCCTTTTTTTTTTCTTTTAAATAAGTTTTAGTGGAGGCTTTATTTTCTAAGTAATTAATTGATGATTGAATTATTATCATTGATCTACGGGCGGAGCCATAAATATATCCCAGTAGGGGGAGACAACACAATTTTTCTTTAAGATAAAATAAAATCTTAGTGGGGGTTATATGAGAATTTTTAATTTTAGTGGGTTTATGTGAGAATTTTATAATTTTAGTGGGGGCAAAGCAATAAAATTATAAACATAAAATTAATTTTAATACATATTATGTGAGAATTTTTTTAGTAGGGGTAAATTAGGAACTATATGATAATTTTTTTTTTATTTTTAGTGGTGATAAATTATAAAAATTATAAAATTTTGAGGTAAATTTAAAATAACAAAAACTTCAGTGGGGGTGGTAGCCCTCACTCGCATCCCTTGCCTCCGGCCTGGATCTACCAATTTGAAATTCGGAATCTATACACACACATGAATGTTTTTGAATTTGGGGAGATTTAAATGGAACTTTAGCTATTGATGGACTACTAGGAGGGATTAAAATGAGAAAAGAAAGAATTAAACTTTAAAGAAATAAAAGAAAAGTTTTCTAAGGGAGATGCCTCTTAAGAATAAATAGACTTTAGTGTACATGAGTTGTTGGTGTCTCTATCTTTAATTCTACTCAATATTCTCATACGATAATAGAAAACGATATGATTGTTTGTGAAAGCTAAATGGACCACACTGTTACCATAAAATACCCACCAACTAATTAATGGTGGCCTTGCATGATTTGCTAATCACATGATCACATTGACATCGATGAAAGAGTTTTGGAATATTGTAGTGTGGGACCAACCACTAGTTCACTTGTATAGGAATTTCATGAAAAAATAATGCCTAGTTTTATTGAATAATTAGTAGAAATCTTCATATCTTTTGGTGAATGGGATCAACTATTTCCCATCATTATCTTATACGTGAAATGTCCCTCGTCTGTTTATGTTTTTATTTTTGAATTTGGACGTGGTGGAGCCATCCATTATTTTAATGGAATGTAGAGTTTTTAAAAGGACTTATATAGAAATAATCTATTTTAGTGGGGTAAGACGAGAAAAATATAAAAATTTTGAAAATAAAATTGAAAAAAAGGAAAGTAATTAAAAAAGTTCACTAGGAGTAAAAATCCATGCTCAATCATAGGTGGCTCTACTCCTGGTTGTGCTTACTCAAAGTAGTGTAAAAAATATAATTATTTGTATCAATTTGGAAGAGTTGAAATATGTTGTCTTAAAAGTCTGTCTCGTCCAAAAGTATGTCTTCTTTAGTATCCCACCAATAAAAATTTGCTGCGCGCATCATTTAAATTCTTGAGTTGAAAAGTCGTTCCGTTACTTTAAAAATGACCAGTTTAGATGAAGTAACAAATCTTGATTAATGGGACATCAAAGAAGACATCATATATAAATTTCTGTCGTGATTTGAAATTGAAGCGCTTAATTTCTAGTTGCATACGAAAAAACCAAAGTAAGATAGTGTTCATACCGCGGCGGCAAGTCCAATCTCAACGGACCCGAACAGAACTCCAAAGAAAGCTCCAATGCAAGCAAGGAAGTCAAGCTTATCAATCTTCCAAATGTGGTAGGCTGCATTGAGGTTGATGAGTCCCGGAAGAGCAGAGAGAATTATTGATGCAAGGATTGCTGTTGGCGTGTAAAACAAGAACTTTGTGAACAGTTCCAGTGACACCAAAACAGTGATTGCCATTACTATGTTTGAAACCAGTGTCTCACACCCAGCACTGTAATTCACAGCCGTTCGAGAAAATGAACCTGCAATTTGTGCAATTTTAAACACAACTTGAAGGAATTTGGTCAAGAAAATTGGGACTTTTCTATTGACAAATTTTTGCCACTTGACCAAATAAGGCAGTGCTAAAAATTCAGATATCAGTTGTAATTCTTCTTTGCATAATCTTCTCCTTTTATAAATAATATTGAATTAGAGGTTTGATAGAGGATGAATTCTTGGTGGGTGCTAACCTAATTAGAATATATTAGAAATTTATATATGAGTTATTTTCTCTCTAAGTCTATTGTAAAGTAAAGAAAAAATAAGACGATGCTCTCTTTTTCATTTTTATTAAAGAGCAGTGTTGACGACATCAACTCGAATTTAATAATGTATATATATTTCATTTTTTACTAATAGATATAATCATTTATAATTAATTAATGTGATAGTATTTTATAATACCTATTAACGTATATACCAACACCAATAAAAGAAAATTGAAATTGGAATTGTGTCCCTATCAATAAAGTAGCAAGAGAATTGAAGCTAAATAAATTATTACCTGTTGCAACATAGCAGGAAGTGAAAGATCCAACTATGTTCATGAAGCCCATTGCTACCATTTCTTTGTTCCCATCCAGGTGATACCCTTTCATTGAAGCAAATGATCTCCCAACTGCAATTGCTTCCTGAAATAGAATGTTTCAAATCAAAATTTGAAGTCCCGAATTTAGAAGATTAAACTTATAAATAGAATTTCTCAAGAAAGAAACAAGAAAAAAGTATTTATTTTTCCAAGACTGAAATTTTAAATGATGATCAGAGTGCATTATGTCATAAGATTAAAGGTATTTCTTTCAAACAGAAAGCTTTATGAGCTACTTATGAATTTATTCAAAATTCAAAGTGCAAAAGCATAAAAGTTTATTTATTTATTATTTTGTTTAGATTTGAGAATACATTTTTCCATAATACCACTTTAAAGTATAAATGGATGGAATAGTGATAATTATGATCGTAGGTATAATCTAACAGTAATGATAACTTTTCTAAAGAAAAAGCTACATGAAGACAACTTGTGCTTACAAAATAAGTTGATATAGATAAAAAATTGTAAAAGTGGCATGTGTTTAGATTTACTTAATATAGAATACCTACCGTAAGTGCCACAACCGCAACAATGAGTCCAAATTTAGCCGTCTCCCCAACAAAGTGGCCATTGAACTTCAACTCATGAACAGAGCTCGGATTTAAGCCACCTTTAACATGCTTCACAATCTTAACCCCATGCTTGTCAGCTCTTGCCAGAAACACGATAAGAGTCGATAATATCACTGATAGCAGAGGAGCAATGGCCGCCACCCAGAAAAGTTTCTTGTTCCTTTTTCCCTATATTAAAAAAAAATGGAAATAGATTAACCATATGTAATAGCAAATATTAAAGTAAATTTTGGGTTCAAATAAATTATTATTTTTTTAAGGGAAAAAGACAACACGACCGCACATCAGAGAAAGCTAAAGCATCACAGCTAGGTTTGCACCGAAAAGTATAAGAATAAATTACATTGTGTTTTACTCACCAGATATCTAGTAAAGAGAATGAAGCACAGGAATGAAATGCCAATGAGAAGATTATAAGGGCTCCACTGTAATTTAATTAGAAGATCACAAGAAATATGAGAAAATGTTGACGAGAAAATAATAATAATAAAGAAAGAGATACAGGTAGAGATATGACAACAATACAGGATAATGGTGAACTGAATTCCAAACAGCTTTGAGAACAGAGATGACATCCGTTTTGTTTGTGAAGTGAGAGATTCCAAGTAGTCCTTTCAGCTGTTGAAGGCCGATGATTATGGCTGCCCCCGCCATGAACCCTACGATCGCAGCGTGCGAGAGGAAATCGACGAGAAATCCCAATCTGTAAAGTGATAAAAAAAAAAAAAAAAAAAACATGACAATTGACTAGGGAATGTAGTAGCAAAAAATGAACTAGCATATGTACTAGTTTCTTGAACATTATAATTAGTCCCCACCTGAAGAACCCGAAGGATGCTTGGAAAATTCCGGCGAAGAAAGTCACGGTCAGAATGAGACTTCGGTAGGAAATTGGATCGGCCCCAGGGTCTACTAGTTTCTGAACCATTGACGGCAAAAGTAGCGAAACCACGGCCACGGGCCCGATCGCTATGTCTCTTGAAGTCCCCATTACAGCATAGATAAGCGGTGGCACAACACTTGTATCTAGTCATAAAGAAAACAATCCAATTAATTTCAACTTCAACTCTAATTAGCACTTTTTGGGTACTTTTTGATTTGAAAAGAAATTACCCAAAAAAAACTTACAAAGGCCATATTGAGGGTCTAGCTTGGCTAAAGTTGCATATCCAATACTCTGCATAATCATAACCTAAGATTTTCATTAAGTAGTTAAAAAAAAAAAGAATTGTATTAAAAAAGATAATTCGTTTTTTATGTACATATATATATATATAATATTTTTTTTATATAACCTGAGGAATGCAGAGACTGGCAATGGTGAGACCCGC
Organism: Ficus hispida; assembly: GCA_025413025.1. Lineage (NCBI taxonomy): Eukaryota > Viridiplantae > Streptophyta > Magnoliopsida > Rosales > Moraceae > Ficus > Ficus hispida. The sequence goes on from CM046365.1 coordinate 3,207,655, forward strand.
CATTAAATCACTTTTGAACTTTGCTATTTTGTACTCTCGACCCCAAGCAAGAATAGGGAAAATCTCCTTCTGAATCGAAATCAGACGTTTCGGAAAAGACTGATTCTTGAGAGATGAGTGGTACTTGTGTTTACAAGACGCAATGGTTTCCCTCACGGAGTCCATGAGCTCTTCACACAGGCCCGGCGGTTTCGGGCCATCGAGGACCCACCGTGACCTTTCGGCAGCGAGGTCTTTCTTGTCGCCATCGCCATCGCCATCGCCATCGCCATCGCCGTTGATGTTGTCAGTCATTTCGACGTTGAAGGTCTCGACGGGTGATATGGAGGCAGTGCTCGGTTTTTTGAAGTGTTTGGGAGAACCTGCAGGGCAGTTCTCTTTGGAGCCATGGTACTTGGCCCTTTCGTTGGTGACGTCGATGTCGCCGCCAGTTTCCTCCATGGCCGCCGAGGAAGCCATGGTTGATTGAAATGTTCGGGAGAACTCCAAATTAAAGATTTCTGACCACTCTTTCAGTAGAGAGAGATGATCATTGAGCACCAAAGTTTATACAGTGTGTTTGATACTAAAATGCATGGTTCGTTTGAAAGGATCTTTTAAAGAGTGGATCGTATTAAAGTTCTTTTTATTTATTTATTTTGTAATTTTTGTACACAAACATATTAAATGGCCCCCATGAATTACATAAATTGTAAACATTATAGGTATTTGACTTATTTTATCATATTGATAAAGAAACTTGTGTTTGATATAGATTTGAGAAGTTATTTTCAAAAGGTAATGGGAAAATAACTTTCTTTTTCAAGAATTTTTTTAAATAAATGTTCGGAGTTTTGAAAAATTAGAAAAGTACTATTTTTTAAAAAATTAGTTAATCAATGATTGAATATGAATATGTGTTTTTATCTGTCAGCCATTTTATACATATATCAATAACTTTTCTTAGGTGTACGTGGAAGAATATTGACATAAATCACTCAATTTTTTTTCTCTCTCTCTTGTGTGTAAGGGTTTGCGTTGTTCGTATTTCTATCTTGTGGCCAGAGCCCGGTGTCGCCTCTTAGTTGGTCACCAAACTAATGGCCCTAGAGAAGATGCTTTGGACTCCATGATGATGATTTTGGTGGGAGTGGTGGCTTCATGGTCGGATGGTCTCTTTGGTTATGTTTGTTGGCTTGTCATCAGAGGTATTATCCATGGTGTCTGAGGCTTTTCTTATTTTATTATAGCTATTTATTTAAAATAAAGACGATTGTATTTCCATCTTATGTTTTGTTGGTATGTTTTTTGTACTTATTTTGTAATAATGGAGGTGGTCTCCCTACACTCTCGTATTGTTTGGGTGTCTAATCAGCTATAATTAATTCTATGTAGTATTGGGGGTGACATTTTTACTATAGATCTCTTGTTCCCGACTGATCAGAGTTTTCCATTAATTGTAACGATATTATTGAAAGAGTCATCTGTGTACTTAATCATTGATGTGACTTTTCAATTTTCAATTATTGGATTTCGGTGCACGCTTTACTCCCTTGTGTGTTTTATTAGAATTTAATGGTGTAACCGAGTTGCAATTGAGGTTAAGTTTTCTTGTGTTATGAGGTCATTCAAAGTATTGGTATTTGTATTTTATTGATTTGAAAAACAATTATCCTTTAAAAAAAATATCGATCACTAACTAACTAGATGAGCCAATAAATGTTTTAATTAATGAACATAGGTAATTTTTTAAATTAAAAATTCGGTTGTTTTTTCAAAACTTTAAATTTACCTAATTTTTCCTTTGAAAAAAGTATTCCAATTTAAATTGATAATATTTTTGGATTGGTGTTGAAAGAGAAAAAATTGCGTGTGAAGGGACTTTGAAATAGTTAAAAATTTAAGCTATATTAGAATCTTTTGAAGTCTTTTTTTTTTTTTTTTGAAGAAACATTTTGGACCTATTTGACAAACACAAATATATCTTTTCTTGTTATTAAATTCTATTTTTACAACCTTTCAAAAAAATTATATTTTTTTTACAAGATTTAATTATCTGATGGGGAAAAAAAAATTAAAAAAAAATCTTGCACTGTCACTAAGATTAAAAAAAAAAATTCTATCTTAAAAAGAACACAGGAATTTATTGTGTTTTTGGACACTTCTTCCCATACCAATTTTAGGTAAAAACATAGCTTAAACTTTGAATGAAGTCAAATCAATCCGTAGTGATGTTTGATGGCTTTAAATATGGGAATTTGACTAGTGCAAGTACACATGATCGAGATTCCACAAATTCCAATGATGATTGTTACACAAAATTATTATATGTGGCTGTCGCATGTCAAATTCTCTCTAGAAAATTAACAGATGTTAAATGTTAGTTGACAGTGTAACAGATGTGTAAAGTAAAATGTATATAGTGATTTTAGAGGCAAATGAAAGTGTGACTAAAGTTTTCATGGGAGACAAATGTAATAAATAGTGAGTGCACCCTTTTTGTTTTTTAGAGTATAGTTGTTGATAGGCTTATTTGTTGAGAAGTACTGGAATGTTGGCCTTTTCACTCTATGCCCTTGAACTATCATATAATTACATTTTGCACTATGAGTTTTTGAGATTTGTTTATTTCGTAGTTTTCATTTTTTTTTTTTCATTCTAACATGAAAAATCATTTTTGTTAAGAAATGAAAAGTTAATTTTGTTTGGTTTTGAAATTTCGTTTGGATGTTCAAATGTAGACTAAACTTTATCTCATTAAACTCAGCTAAGTAATGAATGTTCTATCTATGAATTTATCAAAGATAAGTTTAGTTCACGAAGTGGACATGAGATCCCAGTAACTCAAGATTCTCGAATTAACACAATAGAGGGATGTCATTAATCTTCATGTACGAAGTTATGAATATCATATATGGATTATATATCTATGATTGTAGGTTCTTACTATGTCCCAATATGACATATCTCCAAAACACGTGATATTGATCGACGAAATGTCCTTACTCATTGATGTCTCAAGAAACACTATAAATGGTGAATCTATTAACCACTTAAGATCAAAGTCTACACTTAAATTAACCATTTATTGACAGAATACAAGTTCTTTATGAGAATAGTAACTGTTAAAGAACATAATCCATCGTGGCCTATTTCAATGTATTTTTCTAATGCATAAATCTCTCCTCTGTAGTACTTTTACAAATAACCCAAATAAATCATGACACCAATTTGAAAGTAAACAATATCATAATCTTGCTAGAATAAAGTACCTAGCTTTATTCACTTGTTGATTGAACAATTATCTTTTTTTTTTTTTCTCTCTCTCAAGAATATATCTCAAGAATATTTTTCAAAAGTAATAGATCATGATGCAACTTACTCTAGCAAACGATATGCAAATAAAGAGAATGTAACAATTAAATAAAATGCCACTAACAATTTATGATAGTGTTTCAAAAGTAAAAAACATGATTGGTTTAAAGGCACCCTATTCTAATTAACAATATGGGCCCAATTATATATATTTTTTTTCATACGCGGCATAACAAGTATGGAAATCTGCCAGTTATGCTTGAATCTGCTCTCATTAATCGCAAGATCGGAAACATTGTACGTCCTCTAGATCTCTGCTATTATATTATTTTTGTTATTGGCTGCTTATTTGGGAGAGTAGAGATTCTGTGATTTTTTTTAGGGTACTTACCTTTTCGTTCATCCGTTCCTTGACTCACCTTGCGTTTGCACTACAAGGTACGTAGTTTCCGATCATCTTTTAACTCTGAAGCTTTTTAACCTCAAGATGATCGCATCATAGTAGCTCAATGGTATAACTCTCTGCCTGGATAGACTAAAATCAATACGGGTATATATACACCTATATTTTCAGAATTGGTGCTTTGCCAAACCTCTATGCTTTTGAAGCGGAACTCATGGGAGCTATATATCTCGGACATGCATTAACTTTGCAAGAGGATATAATTGGCTTTTTTTTTTTTTTTTTTGCTTTGAATGCAACTCTACATATGAAGTTAATTTACTTGTTTCGCGGCCCTTGAAGGTCTTGGCGAGGTGGGACGGGATCATAAAGTATCTCAATAGAATTATATATATAGCCTCTCACATATTCTGCGAAGGTAGTCATGTTGTAGATATACTTCTGTGTTACACGGTTAATCTGAATGAATCGACTAGTTGGTTCAGCAGCCCATACTTATGTACGGGGTTACTCTAATACATATTTCGTAACTAGCTTACTTTGTTAGTAAATATATACTCTTTTTTTTTTTAAGTATATTTGAGGCTACTTTTAAGGTACAAGTTTTAGCTTAATCCTATGAAATTGGCTTCTATTTATTGTTGCTTTCTGGATTTTCCTATTTAGGGTTTTATTCTTGTCTTAGGTTCGTTTGAAAGCACTTAATGATTTCTCCTTTGCTCTAAAGTCTCTTATAATTTTATTTCTTTAATAATGACATTGAATTGAGTATTTGATAAATAATTGGATTGTCAGTGGTGTGGTGCCAGACTAATATGAGAGATTTTAATTATCTTTAACATATATCAATTATTTCCTATCTCAGGTTATATTAAAGAAAAAATATTTTGTCATATGAAATTAAAACTCTCTTTGTGTGAGTGTTGCATGCACTAAGTGCATCCATAATTTGCACACTTCATATTATGATGAAAAAAAGGGGAACATATGCTTACATTAATAATTCTTTTTATCTTTTATCTTTTATACTAACTTAAAAGAACCTCTAAATCCGTCATGTGGTAGATTCTAAACCCATCACGTGACGATTTTTTCTAAAACTATATTTAAAAAATAATTTAATAATGTTCTCTTGTCTCTTTTCTTTTTTCTTTTATTTTGCGTAATTTATCTATCCTACATGTATGAAGCGTGTACTGTTGGACTAATATATTTAAAAAGGATTAATTGTGACAGGATCTTACACCTTTATGAGGATTACATATAGATCGCAGTTTCATCACTCTTGGCTTCATGTTTTAAATATTTTCAACTCCTCTATCACATTTTGGCTACCACTCCTCCCCACTACACATATTACATGATAACTAAATATAATTCGAATCCATACCCTTCCAAGTGTAAGGCCAGCGGTATTTCGTTCATTGTGCTCCTTGTAACTATTGGAGTGAATAAATTAAGCACCCCTTTTTTCAGTATAAGCGAATAAAACACCTTTTTTTTTTTTGTACAATCGAATAAAGTAACTTAACTACTGATCGACTATTAACAATGAAAAAATAAAATAAAATAAAACAATCCCTAAAGTGTTATTTGGAGTGTTGACCACTAATCAAAGTCACAAGAGCTAGCCGGCACATATGCATAAACATGTGTGTATCTATATGTAATTATATCTTATAATTCGGTCAATCAGTACAATAAGAATATATTATTTGGACCACTAATCAAGGTCTTAGTGTCTAAAAAATTGTCACGTGCATATAAATATAGATAAAAAACTATATATGTTCGATTAACACATTTAGGTAATATACAGATGAAGTTATAAACATATATAATTTGGTACAACATTGCATTCGGCACAACATTGCACCAAATTAATCCTAAGAACAATATAAATTAAATTAACTCAAGTAAGTGCTTCTTGGTGTTTGGTAATTGGTAAAGTGAAACCATTTTTTCTTTTCTCCTAACGTAAAGTGGAGCTGATTATTTTATAAGGAAAAATATGGAGAAGGTAAGTGAAAGAAAAAATTTGCGGGAAGGTAATTAACCAAAACCTCGCAAAAAATCATGATTATTAATAAGTGTTAACGTAATTATGCAGCTTAAGTTAATTACCTACGCTAGCTACTAAACTAACCTCTTATTTATTTCTTTATTTATTTATTTCAAAAGTTCTAAAATCCATTAGCTTGGAATTAAGAATTTTTCTTATGATTTGTTTTAGAAGTTTTGGTGAAAAGCTTGAAAGTTCTAATTCTTTAGTCAGCATTATTGTGTAATATTATAATTTGAGATTGCAATCTTAGTCATCTTTTCTCTGTCTGTTTTCTCGGGGCATTTTTGGTCTTTGGACTTTATTTTTTTTTAATAATTATTTATCAAATTTTATTCTATAGTTTGAACTTGGCCTATTTTAATTGGTAGGTTCGTGTTTATGTCACCCTAATATAATTTCGGAAACGACCAAATGCATTTATTCTGACCTTTTGTCATTGCCAACTTCATTCAACATTACCAGCTTTCTGAGTTGGGATTACTGTCGTACGTTGGCTACTATATATATAAACATATATATTATTAGTGGCAGAGCCATAAATCTATTTCAATGTAGACGTACACCAAAAATTTTTTTCAAGATAAAATAAATTTTAAAGGTGCTAATTGAGAATTTTTAATTTTAGTGGGTTTATGTGAGAATTTTTAATTTTAATGAGGGCAAAGTAATAAAAGTAAAATTTTTTTATATAAAATTAATTTTAATAGGGATTATGTGAGAACTTTTAATTCTTAGTGGGGACAAGATAAGGACTAAATAAAAAAATTTTATTTCAGTTGGGATAGATTGTAAAACTATAAAACTTTTGGGGTAAAAATAGAATAACAAAAAATTTCAGTTGGGGCTAAAAGCCCCCACTGACAAAGCAGGCACTAACACCCCCGACTCCGTCCTGTATATTATTCTCCCTATTGCGAGTATATATAAAAATATATAGGTATCGTCTCTCTCTCTCTCTCTCTCCTTTTTATTTTTTTTAATTTTTATTTTATTTGTAAAATCATGGCCGGCTAGTGCTTTCCCTTGGAAGAACATTCTTTTCTGTTGCGTCCAATGAGACAAGTCATAAGTGATTTAGTGATGAGGGCTGAGCGAAGTAATTCCTCCGAGAGAGTTTCACGGAGAGTGGTACCAAAAATGTTTGCATATTCCGTTTGCTAAAAAACGAGCAGGCAAAGTGGATTCTTTTCCCTTGTTGAGCAAATATTTATTATGGACGAGATCTTCTCCAACTTTTTCTTAGGGATAATAACAAAAATCCCCCTTGTGTCTATCACACACATAAAATTTAGGATAAGTTTTTTTTATTTTGATTTTTTTTTTTAGTTCCGTAAGAGACTTTTCGTCTCTTTAAAAATAATTTTGTCTAAAAGGGTTTTATTTTATTTTATTTCATTTCTTTTTCTCCCTTTTTTCGTTTTTCTCTTTAAATTATTATATCATTTAGACAATATATTATTTCACACGTGTGGATCACATGCTTCAATTAGTTTAATGATAATACAATAATTCTCCACGTGTTTTTAAAAATTTTCATTGAGATCATAATCTCTAATTCTATTTACATATACAAATTAAAAAAAAATCCATATCGTGAGAATTAAAAATTCTTTTATTTCTTTTACAATTAATTTTTACTAAATTTGATATCGGGAGTGGATTTCATTTTATTATGAAAACACAGGTGGTAATCTCATTATTTTTTATAGTATACAGAATCGTTTCTCACATTTGGATTCTAGATTGTTCATATCGCTTTCTTTTCTCATATATATAAAAACAAATATTATCGCTTTCCTGTCTATTTCCTGGAGAAATGAGGTATTGATTGCCATGATACCTAATTGTTCCATAACAAAAGCCTTTGTGATCCCCACATCAATGACCAATTTCAAAAGGTCTTTGAGAGGAGAATGCAACTTTCACATAGTGTGGTTTAGTGCATATACTCTCTCGCTTCATATCATCAATCAAATTCTTCTTCTTCTTTTTCCCACTAATAATAAGTAATAATTAACTAACTACTGTTGATCATAAGGGTATTCACAGATCGGATTAGCTAAGCGTATTAGGGCTCTGCCTGTAATCCAATCGTGACTTTTGGTTGAAAAAAACTCAATCCATTACCAATCCATGAGGGTCTCAATAATGCAGATTGGATTCAGGATTCGATCCGTAGACTCTAGAAACTAAAATAAACATATTAAAATATAAAGCAGTTTAATAAAATAAAACACAATCAAATTCAACTATTGGATAGCAAACTATATTGTAGCATAACAATCTATTACAAAAAACAATAAAAATACTTAAACTTAAAAAAAAAAAAAAAAGAGTAATTTATGGACCAGACAATAAGACTAGGAACTGGACAGAGATATATTCAAATTTCAACCTATATAAACTTATTTATTAAAAACTTTTGAAGAAAAATGTGCACACATATATATCTATTAAGTTCGAATTCATGAATTTTACATACCGAAAAAATTTCAATTCATAACCAATTCGTTAGTTTCTCAATCTAATTCAATCCGATAGATTTTATATTATATTAAGCGAATTCACAAATACAGTGAACACTTGCCGCCTTTCATTCACTTCAAAGCACAACTTTCTTCCAATCTTAAACGCAATGTAAGAGGTGGTATAATTTGATTGAATTTTACTCGTGATCATAATTAGGTTGCTGACCTTAGCCATGGTGTTTGGGGGGAACTTCGCTTTGGATAACTATCAACCACTTGTTGAATCAATAGAGCTATTGGTATCAAAGTTGTTCATGAGATTTTCGATGCAGACAAGTCAGGTGTACTGGATTAAACAGTTTTTCAGTTGGGACACCATAATAGTTAATAGTACTACTATGTGATTCAAAAGATTCCAAACATCATTTCAAAAACGAAATTGGATAAATAAATTTAGCATTTACGTTTCAATATTTGATTTCAAATATATTTTCTTCTGATCTTTTTATTTGTTACTCCAATTTAGTTCTCTTTTGGACACTTATTCCTTTCTTCTTATATAGTATCTAGAACGCAAGGAAACATATACACACATATAGACATTTATATAATTATGTGTCTGAGTGCGTGTGTCTTATGTATCAACCAATTTTTTATGCCAAGCGCCTTCAACAAGTAAGTTGAAAATTTGTTCATACGTGCCTAGAAAGAAATAAAGATAGTGGTTTTAAGATTTTGGAATAATTTAGTAAAAGTCAATAATGTGCTTTCTATCTTTCATTTTTGAAAAAAAAAAAAAAAAAAATTTATGTTCTTTTATTTTATCTCTCGAAATGTCCTAAGAGAGAGAAGTTTTTCAGTTCGGTTGTTTCCGTTTGTCTTTTCTATATGGTATCATTTCCTGTTGTTGGTTTTTTATTTATTTTTTTTTTTTTGGGGTTTAAAAATAGCACTTGATTGGATTCTGGTTTTCTTCATTTTTGTATTTTTCTTCATTCTTTTTTTAATAAATTAGAATGGGGGTTTGACGGATGTAAGTTACTTAATATATGTCAATCTAGTTGAATGTCATAATAAAAATGTAATCAAATTTATGTGTCGGAACATTAATAATATCAATTTACTTATTAAATGGTCATATTTACTTATTTTTAGTTTGAGTAGGGAATTTTGGGGGGAAGACATGGTAGTGTTCAATTGAGACACTACCTATGAGCTTCACTTTTTTTTTTAAACCATAAAGATCGAATCAAACGGCTGATAACATGGTAGCTGTACACTTCTTAAAATAGATGTTGTCTCATTGTATTTTAATCTAAAAAAAAAATGTTACTATCAACAACCCACCTTCACCCTGTTATTGATACAGACGAGACGACCATTATTTCTTATTCAAAGTGATAGAAACATAGCCAAACACCGTAAAAGCAAGGGGACACTGCTGAAGAAAGAGAAAATTTCTTTTGCCAAAATACGACACCACCTGGTCGGAGACCTCAGTATGAAATTCCCAAATTACCTTTGTTAGATCGAATTTTTGAAAAAACCGATGATGAGTGCAAGATCTGCTGCTACACTAAACACATTATAAGCATCACCTAACAGTTTATGTTAAAGCAACAATTGTTGTTAACTATTGGATGGAACACTATCAAGATAGTGCTTCTCACGTGAACACTACCACAGTTGCTCCCCAGAATTTCTCGGACACTTTATTTAATCATACTCATAACTCTGAATAATGAAAATGCATTTTCCAAAAGGAGGGATCTCTTTATTTTTAATTTTAATTTTTTCAAAGGTCACGTCCAAAGGAACTAATTAAAGCCTTGGCATGGACCAATATTCTCTTTCTAATTAGTGGTAACTTTTGCTTTTGGGGACTTTTGGATCACAGAAAAAGTTACTTTTTTTGGTTGATAAATTGAGCCCCATTAAAAAATAAAGGATATTAGGAGTTGAGAATCATAATGTTGGAATTTTCATGACTTTATTAGACTATCCTCTAAAAGAGAAGCTGCCAATAGTGTCTTTGTAAAGACAATGAATCTGGACGCATTCTTAGATTAGTGAGAGTTAATGAAATAGTTTCTTTCCAAATTGTCAAAAAGTCTTTAAATTTATGCTACCCTTCTAATGGTGAAGCAAAAGCGTGATATGTAATCTCTCCACTTTCATTATGATCGATTCAACCACAAAATTAGAGGGACAGAAAAAAAATTAAAATATGTGGTGGAATTCATTAATTACCTTTTGAAAAACGATTACAATACTAGCACTACTATAAAAGTTAGAAAAGACAACAGAGATTATACAATGGTTTTGCAAAAACCGTCGTCTAAAATGGGTCAAAAACACAGAACGGAGCTAGTTTTCCAAAAATCATCATAAAATATTCAAATATGTTGACGGTTTGAAACACCGTCGTATACGTATTTGATTACACGACGGTTTAAGAAAACCATCATTGAAAGTAAAGATTACACAATCGTTTTAATAAATCGTCATTGAATCTCCACTTTCAACGATAGTTTTCTTAAACCTTCTTGTAATCTCAATATATTAAACCTTCTTGTAATCTCAATATAACACAACAGTTTCTACAAAATCATCGTGTAAACTTTCAAAAAAAAATTTAAAATTTGAATTTGGGTATTGAAATCCATGCATAAACCCTATACTAAACTTATTTTCCTAGCGCCCTCTCTCACCTTTCTCATTTTTATTTCTTTTTCCTCCTCCCTCTCACCACCGCCTCTCTCCCTCTCGCCCACATGACAATTTCTCCTCCCTCTCACCGCCGTTGCTGCCCTCTCCTCCTAGCAACCGCGCCGCCCCATCCTCTCTTTCCTTTTCCTGCCACCCTCCTTTCTCTCTTATTCTCCTACTGATGCCGCTGTTTCTTACCAACAAGGCCATCGCCCTCCCCTCTCTTTCCTTCACCCATCACCGCCGCCGCCTTTTCTTCCCAGTAAGGCTGTCTGGAAAAATGACATTACTCTTTTGCTTTTGAGAAAAGCAAGGTGACCTTTTGCTCTATTTCTTGTTTTCTTGAACAAAAATGCTATTTTTCTATGTCTAAATCTTATGTGGTTTAGCTATTTTGAGGAAATTGGAGTTTAAGACAATTTGGTCAATGGTTTTGTGCAATATTTTGTTGTTGAGAAATTGTGGAGAAAGAAACAAGAAATTTCTTGATGAGTTAGTTCCAATAAAAATACAAACACAATTTTTTAGTAACTTTCTTGGAATGTAATTTGTGCATTTACTGTTGTTCAATATTTTTTTTGTTGCTCTTTGTAGACTATATTCTATTGAGAATTGGCAGTTTAAGATTTTTGTAGACTATATTCTATGCATTTTTTTTTCGCCCACCACATGCTCGATGAAATTTCAAATGTAAATATTCATCTTAATTATTTTGAGTTTTGCAAACTTGATAGGGCCTTAATGGATTCGAAGCTTATAATCGGAGAAGGGATTAAAAAGAGACGAGACTATAAAACAAAAATCCGGAATCATTCTTGTCCTCGCCAAGAGGGTAATGTTGAATGTAGTGTTTTTGTTTTAGGTTTTATGAGGGATATAGTCTCTAATGTTAATTATAGATTAGACTTACTTCAAAGCAAAATATTTTATATTGATCATGATTTGGTTTTAATTAGGGGAGAATGGTCTAAATTTGTAATGCAATATGTAAACTTATAATGTAGCGGATGGTATTTGTATTGAAATAATATAACTATTATTTTGTCAATCCTATTATGGGCTGTGTGTTGGATAACACATAGGTTAGGCCGTCCATGGGAAATCATCAAAAAATGTGATTTAAAAAAAAATAATAATATTAGACTTTACATGACGGTTTGTCACCAAAACTATCGTGTAAACCCTACTTTACACGACCATGTACTAAATAAACCGTCGTGTAAAGTTGAATTCACATGATGGTTTTGGTAAAAACTGTAGTATAAAGTCTTCGTATTAGCATGCTTTGTCGCTTTATTTCTCTATTCGACAATGGTATTAACCGTCGTGGAATATCACCTAACTATGATGCTTTACTAACTATCATGGTTTCTTAAAGATTTCTACAATGGTGGATTACACAACGGTTATCTAACAATTGTGTTAATTTTAGATGACGGTTAATAACCGTTGTTGAAGCTAAAATTCTTAGTAGTGTATCGTGATTAACTAATTGAATATTCTCAATGGAAGGTAGCGTGATTAACATGGTATCTAATCGATCAACAATAATTTTCTGATTAATTCCTGAGTCCTTCCTGAAGTGTTGTTTTGGGATGAGCCTTTATCCGTGTTCCTCTCGTGAGATGTTAGGGATGTCTAATTAGACGACTCCATTGATTCGTTTGATGAAGCTGTTTAGAGATCAGAAATCCATAGGCAAAGGAGACCAAGATCACTCATTATAAGAAGGGGTGGTATACATACATCTATTGTTGCTAATATTTATGTGGTTGCTGGAGACTTCAACTTAGAGTATGAAATTGTATAATATTTTTGACGTGTTGACATCTGTAACTTGCAACTGGTAAGAGCTGAGAGTGGCATTCATGCCATGCACTCTTTTATCTCGATTAGTATGAATAGTATTATGATCAAGGAAATCCTTGTTGGATGGAACATAAGGGTTTTCCTACACATAGACACATCTTTAGCTTGTTGGACTTCTTTTGGGCAATAAGCTAAAGTGGTTTTCCTCGGGACCTTGGGTGGAACATTATTTTAATTCATCGATTTGGTTACTTGTACACTGACCCATATTTAGCAATGGAGTAATCAATATACTTGCTCCGTGAACAAAAATCTGATAGATTCTCATAGGGGCGGAGTCAGAAATATATCTCAATGAGGATATAAATTAAAATTTTTTTCAAGATAAAATAAATTTTAATAGAGGTTATGTGAGAATTTTAAGTTTTAATGGGTTTATTTAAGAATTTTTAATTTTACTAGGGTAAAATAGTAAAAACATAAAATTTCTTTTTATAGAATTAATATTAGTAAAGATTATGTGAAAGTTTTTTTATTCTTAATGGAGACAAAATAGAGATACTGTATGAGATTTTTTTATTTTCAGTGAAAACAAAGTGTAAAAATTATAAAATTTTGGAGACAAAATTAAAAGAACATAAAATTTGAGTGCCGCCCCACTCGCACCCCTCTCCCTCCACCCCAGTCCACAGTGATAAAAATCGAACTTCCCTATCTTTCCACTAGAGTGTCATATTCCAACGATTGGGCGCTAAATCGATGTCAACCAGAAGTCTAGCGAAGTGTTGTCCCCAACTACCTTCCACAGTGCTCTTGTCTAGCTTCAGAGGAGTATCAATACCATAAGCAATTTCAAAGAGGGTCTGTGTAGCATTAACTCCACGCAACATCAATATAACCCTTTTTTTTTTTTTTACTCAAGATGATGTCTCCAATCGATTGGGGAGTTGGGAGTCAAACTTGTTACTATTCATTATGACCCACGGGAAACGTTTGCTGGTACTGCTGCTTTGGGATTATTGGAGAGGTTCCACTGAGAGAGGTGGTGGGGTAGAAACACCAATTAGAAGTAATTATTATCTCCTTTTTATTACTGGCCTTGTACTTTTTTTAATCTTTGCGAGTTCAAGTTCGAGTTGCTCTTCAATTACTTCAGTGTCATTCTTGGAAAAAATCATTAGAATAGCCATTTAAATAGACCTACTAAGAAATTTTGTCCCGTTTTGTCTTAGTATATTTTTCTTTTATTGATTTTTTAAACAACATTTTTACCATTACTATTTATTCTCTTTTGTTAATTAAGCAAATGCCTCAAGTTATATGTATATCATTTTTCGAAGTATATATGCTAATATCAGTCGTGTTCTCATTTCTGGACTTTTCTTTATCTAGGATAAAGGCTCGTTATAGACTATGTTGAAGTTGACTTGAGGTTCCTCCTTTTTCGGTGGGCTTGTAAATTCACACCAAATTATTGGACTGTGCTTATTAGATTTCTTTTTTGGGTGGAAATAAGGCTGTACTTTTATATTTTGTTGATTTCTTCCCCTCCTTATAATCGATCTGCTATTAATGATATACTAGTAGAAAAACATACATTTTGCCCGTTGACGTAGTAATCATGTGGCAATGGCGTGACTGCCACATAATTACAAATAGAAAAGGGAGAACAAAAAGAGTCATTTACTCTTTTAAAGTATCTATAAATTATATAAGATCGGCCAGAGTATGGTGCTCAACACTCCCAAATTTAATATATTATTAATATAATAAATAACATATCTACTATGCCCCATTTTTGTCATTAGCGCATGAGATTCTACAAGATCCTTTTTTTTTTTTTTTTTTTTTGTCAAAGCAAAGCTAGCATGGGATACAAAACAGCCATAAGGAATTAAAAATGATCAGAAGCATTAGGCATTAGTGGTGTTAAATACTATAATTAATTGTAGTTTTATTATGAGTCCTATGTTATATAACCCAACTTTTATTAAAGTATGGTGTTGAACATCACTCACTAGATATTTGGTAAGGAATTCCATTGAGAAGACACAAGAATTCTGTGAAAGTACCCAAATGAGGCTTGCTATAGTATATGAATTGAAAGCTATATTTATGATTTGGCGGTGAATTACAAGTAGTGTACACATCAGCAGATCATGAGCAGAAAACGGAGAATCTTAATTGAATCTATATTGTGTAGTTCACTGTGATCTCCCACAAAATTTCCTTAATTGAATTTTATGCTTACGTGGTACGTCATCTGCTTTGATAATTAAAGTTCGAACGTGTATATACATATGTATATAAATGGTGATTGCGAACCAAATATGATGCAATTTTTTTGTGAACCAAAGAAGAGTGATTATAGGTGTAACCTGGTGATAAATCTAACTCTGTTACGTATTGTTAAGTGAAAATAGAAAGAAAGGAAGGAGAGGACGAAACACTAAACATACATGTGCACCTACAAGTGAATTTTAATGTCTCCTATACTATTAAAAGACATATCATTGGAATACATGTGACAGTTTTTATATATCATGATATTGCATTGATTTATTCCTTGGAAGTATTTTTGTGAACAGTAAATTGGATATGGTTTTATATAGTACTACACCAAAATATGAAATTGTAATGAAATGTTGCTAGTTGCTAATGATGACGAGCACTGCATATAGTAAGAAGCCTCGCAGACAACAAGTGATGGAGCCAATTTTTAATTATAGTGGCATAAACGAATGGCACAAAAAAAAAAATTTTCTAATGCTGCCTCATAATAGTATTTCTCAATTTTCAAAAACACATCGTCATTTATTCAAAGCAAAATACATGACTAGCTGTTTGATTTAATTTAAAAAGGATGTACGACTGATCAGATCATGATTTTGAAGATTTTAATCTCTCGAAGAAGATTCATTAAGCTTTTAATTGTGGTTAAAAACCACCATTGATGAAACCTTTTCTAGTGATGTTCAATGGTACAAGCCTCTCCAGGGTTGGATCAAAGTGAATACTAATGGTGCGCCTAATGGCTCTCCTGATATGGCCTGTTATGGGGATACCTTCAGAAATTATAGACTTTTGAGAGGGTTGTTTTGCTAGACTTCTTTGGTATTCTTTTCTTTCGAAGCTGAACTTATGGGGATTATCAGTATTATTGATTATGCAACTAGCTAGACACAATTGGGATTTCTTCTGGTTTTTGAATATGATGCAACCTAGCTACCTTGTGGAATTACTAGACCAAAAACAAAATGGAAATTTGTTTCAGAATGGAATGTGGTTATTAATTATCTCGACAAGATCACTAATCGGGGTTCACAATTTTTTAGGGAAGAAAATCAAGTAGTAGATAAATTGGCTTCCTTTGCAATCCGTAATAATGTCGATGCTTGGTGGTTCAATGCTTTGGATGATTGTTCTTTATTGATTCATAAAGATTTGATGGGTCTTCCGTATTATAGATTTTTTTATTAGCCGACTTCGATAAGTGAAAAACACATATACATAAGGTCCAGAGGTATTTTAGTGAAATCATCAATTAAGGGGAATTTAATGCTTATAAAAATGAAAGAATTATAAATCATGTTTTAAAAACACAAACGGGTTGCATTGTTTTAACCTTTCTAATTGTGTATTTTTTTTATATATATATACAATATATATATATATATATTTCATTTGAAAAAAAAAAACTGGAAAGATAAATTCAACAATGAAATCAGAACGAAGAATCAATTAAAAATTAAAGTGTAGGATGCATTTTGATACAAGGTTCAAAATTCCGGGAGAAAATGTGATATTTTTCCTTATTCTTTTAATAATATTTAGTGAGATGGAAAAATGAAAATGATGCTAAAGAGACTATCCTAATTGGGACGTTTTGGTACACTTAGTGATTTCTATCTTCACATAATACTAAAAATAATAATAATAATTCAAAGGGGACCCAGATTGTAGGATTTAAAGAACATTCTCACATACGAAAGAAAGTGCAAATTAAAACAAAAAAATAAAATAAAAAAGGAACAGGGAACAAAAGTTAACATTTAGTACTTAAGAAAACTAGCTAATAACCTAATTCGTAGTTTTTTTTTTTTGTTTGTTTATATATTAAAAAACATTCAGAAAAGAAATTTGGGATCCTTCTTTATCCCTGGTGATTTATGTACTATTTATTTCTATTTATTGACTTCGTCGTGGTTTTAATTAACATTAGTATATAATAAACAACCATACGAATTAAAAAAAAAAAAAAAAAAAAAAAAACCATCATTTGTGATACCTCACCAAATGAAAACCTTTTGTAATCTTCATAATTATGACTTGGTTATCAGTAATTCATATCCATCATATACAAATGAGATGACCCAAAGATCATCAAGCCATTAATCATGTCTGATCACACGGTCAATAGTCACCCACCAAGCGTACATAGTTCCTGTTGAATTAAATCTTAAGGACACAAAAGTACATGCCGTTAAAACAAATCCCATTCATATAAAGTCATCTTCATACTTTAGGCCCAAAAAAATAAAAAATAAAGATAAAAAAAAAAGGGAGAGATCATCTAGATGCTAGTTGCTCTATCTCACCATTATTAAAAAAAATAAAAAATAAAAAAAAAACACTAAATTGAGATCATAATTACATGGAAAAGTCTATGAGAAAGATAATTAATCTGGGTGACAAGAAAAATTAGAGAAAAGAAAAGAACAATAGTAACATCAAACTAACGAGTAAAAGATCATATATAACACGCAAGAAGATGATCAACGGTCGGATTTTGAAGGATCAATTGAGAGTAGTGGCGATGAATCTGCCTGATCATCAATATGATTATTAACCTGCATGTCTTGCTGTTTCTCTTTGTATCTCTCTAACTCTTCAAGTAACAAGCCATTCCCTTCATTGTTGCTTCGTTTTGAACCCTTTTTCTTCTTTAATTTGTATCCCAAGTTAAAACACATCTCTTCTTATCTTGCTACTTATCTTCCCTAGGAAAGGGTTTTAAGTAGGAAAGGAAGGAAGAGATCTCTTGACCAAATAACATGCAATATATTTTCCTTGTGATATGTATAATGTGGTATAATAATTAATTAGTAAATTCAATGATAAATTTATTTCTACTATTTGTTTCGTTGCTTGTGGGCAATGCCGTCGGTTAAAACAAGGGAAACGGTTCGATTTTGTTATTATAATAATTGATTAAGATCATGCGCGAATAATGCGTAGAATATAGGTTAATTCACTAGCTAGCATACAAGTAGTACAAAAATAATCTTTTTCTTGAAGAAGTTTTACAATGTCTGGCCTGCACGTCTATTATCTAGAACCTTGGCTTGTTAGTACATGTATGTGCATAACAATTATAAATCACATATCAATAAATTGTTTTGACAGTTATGATGTCTTATATGTATCTATATAAGTAATATATAGAGTAAGAATGAGTTTTTATCTTTGTTTTAAGCAGTTCAAATTGATATAATCTTCGATTATTATGTGGGGCTGTAACTCCAACTGAAATTTTTTGTTCTTTTAATCATATCTAAAAATTCCATAATTTTTCTATTTTACCTTCACTAAAAATAAAAAATTCTAATAGAGTCCATAATTTATCCCCACTAAAAAAAAAATCTCACGTACAACGATATGACACCGGGAAGACATAAACTCAGCCATCTATCAACACCGGGCCACATTTTTTAGCGTATTATTTGCCAAGTCCATAATGCTCTATCGTAGTACTCAGTAATTGGCCCAATGTGACAGCTCATGCTACCAAGCCGTAATGTACGTGATTAGTTCTCAAAATTATATACATTTAACATAAAAGTTATTTCAATTCTCGACTGACCTGTAAAACATGCCTGTTAAGCATAACTTGGAATTTCTTATACTACTTGTATGTATATGGAATCATCCTTAAACATGTTCACATAACATTTTATATGTAATATTCAAACACATTCACAGCAATAAATATTTAATAAAAACATTTGAAAAACTATATAGAGTCTTAAACTTATGTCATATGTGTTTTGGATTAAAAATCAGATAGTGAGTTTGCGGAAATTATGTTCAGCATTATCCATTAAACCAACCTTTACAACCATTGCATTTGCTTCGCCAACCCATCATTCACAGTTAGAAAAGATAATCTCCAATTAGATAAGTTAAAGGCTAACATAATACGCCTTACTAAATTATCCCAAACCAATCAAAAGGGTCATCTAGAATATTACCACCAATAATCTACCTGATGTCACCAAAATCAATATTGATATTAGCAGCCTCCTGTCACTAAAGAGTATCCCGGTATTTTATATTTGGTAATCGATTATATTATTTTCCGTTTTCAACACAGAATGGTCGGTTGTATTTGGCACTAGTCACTATAGAGTATTCTGGTTGATTACTTTTCATTTTCATACAATGGTCAGCCATATTGGTCGTTGTCAAAGTGTATTCCATTAGATTAAGTAATGTACTAGATTATTATTAATTTTCGAACAAAAAATGGTTGCCATTTATGGGACTGTAGAATAATCTGGTAGATTATAATCACTGATAATTTGGTTAAAAAATAACAAAGCAATGCTAAACCTATTTTTAGATTAGTCCTTCACTAACAGTAATCTGACATAAATTATAAGCAAGTAAAATTCGAAAAAAAGTTGCACCAAAAAAAAAAAAAAAAAAACCTGCGAACGATACATTCGTACTTGATCCAACCACGACAATATTTGCTGAATTCACATAGAATATTTCCAAATAGGCTCATGGATGTACTTCTGTTTTTGCTCGATGTTGTGTTCTAGGTGTCCTCGGTCTGTCAAGAATTAAACTTTGTATTTTTGCTTAATTCTCCTTCTTAAAGTTCACTGAGAGCACTGCTTCACTGCAGGAAACTAATCTATATCACTCTTCGTTGCATATGGACAGCGCGAGCTCGCGTCGAAGATGACTGCGGTGTCGGGAGAACACACAGCCACGTCTATATGGCGATCTTGGATATATATTGCCTCGGGAGATTCGTGGAGAGGAACACAACTCCGGCGAGATCTGTAACTATAGGGTTTCAATAGTCATTCCAAAAGTTAACATTAAAAAGCCAAAAAAAAAAAAATAAGCATTTAGAGGACTGTTTTCATAAATAATTTCCTCCATTACATTTGTCAACATGCTAATGGTCCGGGACTAACAATACCAAAGCCTTCTCTTTTTCAACTTTTAGCTATAAAAGATAAATGGTATTGTAAAAAATAAAATACTCATAAAGGCAGCCGGCTTTGAGTTGATTTTACTGCCAATATCAACGCGTCAAGGGACTTCAAAAACAAAGTTTGCCATGTAATATTTTTGTTCATATCTAAAAATATAGCTAGGAACACTAGAATGAGACATTCTGCAATTAAATGCCCAATATTGACTTCTTGTTTTTTCATTTTTCTTTTTATTCCAATGCAGAAGCATATTGTAGAACAATTTTCTATTTATCTTTTGGTTTTAATGCATCTATAATTGTTTCAAATATAAAATTGAGTGTTTAGAAATACATTAATTATAATACACCAAGTAACTGACCATTTAACTTCACCTCATTATCCGGAAAGAAGAAAAAAATAAAGTAAAGTTCAAACTCCCCCACCTTCAATTTCAAAAATAAAATAAAATAAAATCAATGCTTTCATGATACCGAATTTTTCCGGTTATCCCCACTTTCTAAATTTACACACCTTTAACTTTGCCATAATATTTAGAAATAGTCTTGCTAATTATAATTAACCCTTCCTATTAGAATTTTTGTCAGAATATATTAAAAATAGGGAATATTTAACCCCTTTAGTTCTCATATTTCCGTAACAAACAAACAAAAAAAAAAGAAAATTAATCTACTATGATATTGATCATTAGAATTTCATCAAGAATACAAAGAATCCCTTTCCAAAAAAAAAAAATACGAAGAATGGATTCACCATATTACAACAAAAAAGGTCTTCAATGACATTTGAAAAATGTCGTCAATGTGATTCGACGACATTTTTACAAAGGTCATTGAATGGGGGGGTGAAGGGGAAAGTCTGAAAATTTTAATGACATTTTTTAAAATGTCGTGAATGATGTTATTAATTTCTTTTCTATGACAGTAAAATGCCGTCATGAAATATTTTTTATTTAGTAGATACATTTTCCACAACAGCCAGAAAATGTCGTGAGCAAATTTTGTCACCACCTTTTTTTAATGACGTGAATTTGTATTTAATTTTTTTGGTAGAACGTAAAATTGTCATTTTTTCATAAATTATAATTTTCACAATAAAATTTGGATAAAATATAAATAAATATAAATTTATTTTGATTAATAAAATATAATATTTTAATATCAAACTCACAAGAAAAATTAATTCAAAGAAAATTCACAAGACTAAAACAATTGTCATAGTTCTAATATCATTTACATGTAATTATACAAAAATATTATCTTTACTTTTGGCTTCCCCATCGACCTTCTCCCGCAATACAGATTTAGAAAAGAAGAAAAAACAAAGAAAACCACCCCCTCAAGAAAAAAAAAAAAAAAAAAAGAGTTGCATCATTTTTAATCTTCTTCTCCAATTTGATCTGAAACAGAGCATCTTGGGCAGAATGAAGAGGACAAAGCATCACCGGAATCATCAAGATCATGATCTCCTTTTCATCCCAAATGTTCTTCCAATCATTCCCTCTCTAGCCTTCCAAGCCGACACAGTTAAGTCATTGGTTTTGCTTTTATTTTATCTTTCGTACCTTACTTTGCCTGCGGAAATCAAGAGCCCATAAAAGGCAATTAAGCTTCTGTTCAACTGCAAAACAAAAGGATTCATGAGGAAAAAAAAAAGTGCCCAGTAAAATGACCTCCATGGGGAAAGGTGAAATCACCCTCCATCGTACTACAAGAATTTGATGTGTATGTTGGACGAAACCATAGCATAGGCTCTAATTCAGGCCATCGGATAGCAAATACGAGTGTTCAAATTTTGATCCGGCAGATGACTGCATCAAGTAATTGCAAAACCAATTACAATGAATTTAAAACAAAGAAATAAGAAGAAAAATCAAATTACCTCTTAGCAACAAGTTGTGCTGATATTCTTCTGTGAAACACAGAGAAAAGAAAGATGAGGAGTAGAAAAAAGAAAGTTGTTTTTGTGTTGGTGGACCGGAGTAGTTTATACATGAATACAACATTACTACTAATAATGCAAAGTTTATATTTAAAAACAAAGCACCAAATTCTAGCGCCAACTCCAAATTTTTATTTTGTGCCTTTTTTTATTTTTTAAGCAGCTTGCGAGCTTTTCTATTTTATGTAGTTATCTATCTGCCTTTTTTTTAAGGAGATTTTTACCCCCGGAGTACTTATATACATATATAAATCTTAAAATAATTATAATTCAAAATCCTAAACTAAATGTAATTTTTAGTATTTAAAATAACACTAAAAGATAAAGATAATCCTAAATAAATCTTAAAAGATATAATCCTAATTCATATAATATATTTAGAAAAGAATACAAACGAATTAAAAAAAAACAAAAGAATGGAAACCTCTATCTTATCATCTATTCACTTCTATCAAACATGTTTTTTAAAACTTTCTTGTAGTTAAATTTAAAAAAAAAATCTTTGCAAATTCTATTATATCAACCATGTTTGCTCTAAACAACGTGTTTTACCTTCTTTAGTTAAATTTGAAAAAAAAAAAAAAAATCCTATATACCACGAAAAGCAGCATTTCTAGGTACCCGCCAAGATAAGCGAGCCAAAATTTTTGGTGAATCAACACGCTACATGTAAGTTGCAGTTGGTCTCCCACGTTGCATATATATTATTAAATATATATATATTTAATATAGTTTATAGGTTTTTTTTTAATTATTATTCCATTTACTTTTATTGATCAAAAACTTCTCAACACCTCTTCTTAGGAAAATAAATGTAAAAACAAATAAAATAAAAACAATAACAGCTAAAAACACTTACCTCCATCCCCACCAAAACACTCTCTCATTTATCAACCTTCCCTTTCTCTTCCTCACAATCACGCACATTCTTTTATTATCTCCAACTGAGTACCATAAGCCAAACGGCCAAAGAAAAGGAGAGAAAAAAAAAAAATTACCTCCTTATTGTTTTGCCTACGAAAATTTAAGGATCATTTAAGGATAAGTAAGTGGTCATACACAACTTATGTGAGAGAGGATATTGAGGGTATTGTTGTTCAATAATCATTTGAAAATTTTTTTCATAGAGAATGTTCAGAACATTTTATTTTTAGATTTTTTTTTGAACATATATGCATCTGTTTTTAATTTTCTATTTATATTTTTTGTTCTGGACTAATTAAGACCTATGAGAAACTCAATAATCTTTTTGGTATTTTATACACAAATGTATCAAAAATATTAGACTGAAGATGTGATATGTCAAAATATTACAATTTTAATTGATATTATTTTTTTCAATAAAATAACACTCCGTGACATTTTTTTAAACAATGTCGTTGTATTATGGATTTAATGATATTTCAAAATTTAATGTCGTTGTATGGATATTTTAACAACATTTTACTTTTCAATGTCATTGAATGGATCTTTTAACGACATTTTATCAAAAATGTCATAAATTTTATGTCGTGAAAAATAACCAGGGCTTCGAATCTCGTAAGATATCTGCCTTTTGTTTCCTAATACCATTTTGGTTATTTTGGGATTCATTTGCAAAGAAAATTCCATGATTTCACTTCGTGAGAAGAAGAAGAAGAAATTAAGAAGAGATAGAGAGAATTATTAAGCACTCAAAGTTAAAGCTTTTTGGTATATACATAAATATATATATTTATATATATATCCACAAAAAGAGAGGAGTTAGGGCCCTAGTAGGCATGTGGATACGAATATTAAAACAGTAATTAAGACATGTTTAACGCGGTTTTAGATTTTTCATTGTTTAGTCCTAACACTGTAGAATGACATTTTAGCATTAAGCAACCGTCCTTGTCTTTTTATTTTTCCTGCTCGCTCTGTGTGTGTGTGTGTGTGTAGATAATGTAATTTTTTTGTCAGTTTATTATATCATTTTAAAGGCGAAAAAATAAGAGCTTGTGCATTTAGAGGATTGTTTTCACAATTTTCTACATTATATTTGTGAACATGCTAATGGTCCGGGACTAACAAGACCATAGTTCATAAAGCTTTCTCTTTTTCGACTTGTGTACGGAAAATTTGAAATTTTGAACGGAAAATTTGTGATATGAACTCCTCTTGTGTGATGAAGGAAAATTCTCTCAAGCCGGACCAGTTCATATGGAACACGTTAATTTGGTTACACAAGATAAATGATATTGTGAAAAAGATAATAATATTAAATAAATAAAATAAAGGTACAAAAAATAAAGGTTGCCGTCTCTGAGTTGACTTACTGCCAATGTAAACGCCTTAAGGGACTTCAAAAACAAAGTTTCTGTCATGTAATATTTTTGTTCATATCTGAAATATACAGCTAGGTACCCTGGAACGAGATACAATAAGATTGCTATGTTCATCACACGGATTAGATGTCCAATGCAGAAACTTATTTTTTCTTTGTATTTTAAAGTCCAATGCAAAAGCATTATAGAACGATTTTCTCTTTGATGTTTTGGTTAAAATATAGCTATATAGAGTTTGTTTCAGACACGTTAAACTAAAACATAAAATTGAGTGTTTGAAAATACAGTAATTATCTTAAGATGACATGTATTGTTCATTTAAACTCCACCTCATTAACACTGGAAAAAAAAAAAATCAATGCACCTTTAAACCCAAATTTCCTGGGTCATCCACACTTTATCAACTAACTTTGCCTCATAAATAGTGAATTATCTCAATTCATTTTTTTACTAAATTTCTGTAAAAATAGATGAAAACTAGGGAATTGTCTCACTTAACCTCTTCTGTTAGAATTTAAAAATAAAAAAAAATTTAAATTTAAATTTAAAAAAAAAACCCATAAAACTGTACTTAATAACTTACTGTTTTCCGAATATTTTTTAAATTAAAAAAAAAACCCATAAAACTGTACTTAATAACTTACTGTTTTCCGATTATTTTTAATGGAAATATAAATTAATGAGCAAAGTAAATTAAAAAATACATAATCCCAAAGTAAAAGATTATACATTAGTCTGCTATGAAACTGATCATTAGAATGTCCTTAACCAGTATACTAGCTTTGAATTATGAACTGTAAATGACATCAAGAATATAAAGAATGGCCTCATCAAAGAGCTGCAACATAATTTCTATTAATCCTACATCAATGTGTAGTACAATTGTATTTTCCTCTCTTCATTCTGATTTGGGACCTTTTATTCAATCCACGCAGTTGGTTTTCCCAAACTTCCTTAGGAAATAACGATCTCCTTGCCTCCAACCCAAACCCTACATCATAATGATCAGCCAAACTCAACTCATAATCATATATTTCACGCAGCCTTGGATCTGAGAGTGTCTCGTAGGCCTTCTGAAGCTCAATGAACCTTCTCGTCGCCTCCTCTTTCGCCGAAGGATCATGAAAAACGTCAGGGTGGTACTGAAGAGCCATACTTCTGTATGCCTTCTTTATGTCCTCCAAACCCACATTCTCAGATCCAAGAGATAGCGCCTCGTAAAAGTTTGCCTCCTTGCTATAGTTCTGCATTCGTAACTGATCATGACGTGCTCTGCAAGAAATAGTACTAGGGCGTCGAATCTTGTAAGCTATCTGTGTTTTGTTTCCTAGAACTATTTGGGGATTCATTTGCAAATAAAAATCCATGATTTCACTTTCGTGTATAATAAGAAGAAGAAGAACAACAAGAAGAAATTAGGAAGAGATAGAGACTATGAGTAACAGAACTAGGTGAAAGTTTATATATTATATATATATATATATATATATAAATACAAATAGTTTTATTTATTTATTTATAATTATCTAGATTAGATTTGAACTTGTTTTAGGAATCAAGTTATTTAGTTTAGATTTTAAAATTATTTGAATTGTAATGTTAGAGTTTGATTTAAATTTGAATTGTAAAGTTAGAACTAGATTTGAATTTGGATAGACACTGTAATATATATATATATATATATATATATATATATTCACATTCATTGTGTTCCTTGTGAATTCTTCTCTTAGTTCTTAGATGGTGAACTTTAGCACATTGACGTCAAATAGTTTTATATTCTCTTCTACCTTTTTAATTTATTTTTTTCTCATTTAATTTCTATAATATTTACAAAGAGGTGGGAGATAGTAGGCATATGTGGATACTAATATTAAAAATAGTACTTAAGACAATGCGGTTAGAGAGTAATCAATGTTTAGTCCTAATTAAAGCACTGTTGACTGAAATTTTGGCAATAAGCAACCGTCCTTGTCTGTTTATTTTCCAGCTTGCTGTTTGTGCATCTATACGTATTCTAGTTTTCTTTAATTATATCACTTCTCGTCTAGATTTCCTTTATATATATAATGTAGATTTGTTTGGACGCAATAAAAATGATAATCATTCGCTCGACGGCTTGCAGTGTTAATATTAATGCCTTTGGAAACCCACGTGAACCGAATAAGTTAAGAAGTAGACCTAATATTTGATTAACTCTTTTTTTTAATAGAAATTATCATTCAAGAAAAAACGGGATACAAACACTAATAACAGAGATAAAAAATCATGTAGTATAAGAGACATAACCCTCGATTAAAACCGATTATTTCAGTAAAATCTGATGAAGCTCAATGAGCATGACATAAACTAAAACCCAGTAAGGGGAAAATTCCTCGAATCTCTCGACAATCCTAAAATTAAGTATGTACAAAGCTCTTTTTAAAAAAACATATACAATCAATGAAATATTTCAATTGATCGAGAGACAATAACTAGCAACACAAAAACTACAACAAACTCCGGTAAGCCATAATACTAGTAGAACCAATAGACATATATCGCTAGAAAATAACTCAAGCAGAACACACACACAAAAACAAATCGGAGGTGGGGGAACTACCTCATTTTTTACAAAATTAAAACTAAAACACAATAACAAACCATTAATGTAAATTTAAAAAAAAAAACATCAATTGCAAAATCCTAACCCCACGTGAAACAACCATTCTGCCGCACGCCACAACTCAAAGGAAAACAATCGACTCGATGTAAGAGATCACCTCACCTTCTATTGGACCACCAAGGTATCACTGGATTCTAAACCACCAGAAGCTTTGTTGGCTAGATCTGATTGAGAAACTCTCATATAGAATCTTCCGACTCTATTTCCATCGAAATTGTCGAATTGTTGATCACCCTCGTCAGCCACAGCAGCAGTAGCGGTGGAAGTCCTACACAAAAGAAAACCCTAGATATGAGAAATTTGAGAGAACAATGGTAGAGAAAAAGGGAAACCCTGTTTTTAATTACAATTATTATAGAAGAGATGAAGTGAGGTTTTTATTAACTAATTCAAATAATATGTATATATAGTTTTTGATAAAAAGATATTTTAAATATCGATTCTCAATATCTTAATGTAATGTGAGGTAATAATTTTCGGATTACATAATTGAGGGAGAACAATATTAGAATTCAGAATTTCTAACTGCACAAATATATTAGGAATATTTTATCTTTAGTATTCAATTTTAAATAAATATTTACATTTATGTATTAATTAGGACTTTTAGGAATCTTTAAAATTAAGTTTAGTGTTTTTTTTATTATTATAGTACATCTTTCAAATCATTTTATTGATTGTTTGTCTTATACTATCCTAGTCCTACAACAATAAGGATCTTAACTAGTATCCAAAATTTAAATACCAATTATTTACATCATTTCTGATTTAACTCTTCCTTTTTTTTTTTTTTCTTTCTTTTCTATCCTTTTTTTTTTTAATGAAAATTTATCATTTAAGATAAAACGGGATATAAACACCAATATCTAAGATAAAAACCTTGATTAAGACTGATTCCATTAGTAAAATCTAATGAAGCTTAGTGAGGATGGCATAAGTCGAGACCCCGATGACGGGAAATTCCTCGAATTTCTCAGCAATCCTATAATTGAGCATGTACAAAGCTCTTTTTGAAAAAAAAAATCCATAATTGATGGAATATTCTGATCAATTAAGAGACAATCATTCAAAGCACAGAGACTGCAACAAACCCTGTCTAGCTATAATACTAGCGGAACCAACAGACATATACAACTAGAAAACAACTCAAGCGAAACACACACAAAAAAACAAACTGGAGGTGTGAGAACTATTTCATTTATTACAAAATTAAAACTAAAACATAAAAACAAGCCATTAATATAAAAATATCGACTGCAAAATGCTCGCCATATGTGCAACAACCACTCTGCTGTATGTCACAACTCAGAGGAAAAGAATCGGTTTGAGGTAAGAGATCGTCATACCTATCATCGGACCACTAAGGTATCATAGGATCTCAAACTGCCGGAAGCTTGTCGGGTTAGATCTGATCGAGAAACTCCCATCTAGAACCTTCTAACTCTATTTCCTCTGAAATCATCGAACTGATCACCCTCACCAGCCGTAATGGCAATGGTAGAAGTCTCACACAAAGGAAAACTCTATATATAAGAAATTTGAAAGAAAAAAGGGATAGAGAGAAGGAAACCCTTGTATATCTTCCTTTCTAATTATTGGCATATCATCATCCGTATAAAAAAGTTAGTACAAAGGTTCAAATGTTGTGAGCAATATTTTTGCTAAAAAAAAAACAGTTTTTAAATCCACTCATATGAAGTAGGAATCCACTATTAAAATGGTCTTTTTTGTTTTTTGAAAACTATTAAAATGTTCTTTTTTGTTTGATTAAATGTTATTTTTAATCATAACCTTATGATTAATACAAATTTAGCTATAATTTTTTATGCAACTCTAATTTTTAACAATGAATTTTTAAATCACGGGAAAAATTTTAGTAATACAAAAATGCTCCATGAATTAAACCTTGTGACTAATTGTATATAAGTTACGTGGTTGCATGCATATATAACATTGTAGTAAAATCATACTTGACTCCACTTAAAGGTGTAGAATTTGAATCTCGCCTAATTAAAAAAAATATAAAGAAGTTACGAGTACAACTGTTAATATTAGAACATATTGGGACTAAAGTCTCCTTTTCTTGTAGTGACTTGTGAGCAATCCTAAACTTCAAATCCATGTGAACGTAGTTAATTAATTGACTACGAACTTTTTAATTTCGAAAATTACTTAAAGTTTTAGTGTTTAACAGTTTTAATCATTGACGAAGGCTTTGAATTAACATAGAGAATCTCACCTATATCGTATAATAACTGAAAATTTAAAAACAATTGTTACATAATTGCAAAACGTTCTAATTTCAAGGGTTCTGATAATAAAAAGATAATATTTTGCAATTATAGGCTAACTATGCTATAAAATTTTATAATCAAGCAATAAACGCATGATTAACTCTGTTAAATTTAAGAAATCGTTTGTCAATTGTTAGTCAATGGCTGACCAAAAATTGCCAAATAAAAATTTCGAAAGTTATTCATCAAAGTAAAAAGTTCAGAGACTAACGGTACTAATTATCTTAGGATTATATGCAAGAATGACATAAATTTGACACCTCCTAAAGAATTAATAATGTTAAAATGTGTGGAAAATTTAGCTGAACTTAATCGAATATGCCATAATTAAGTAGAAAATTTTAGTAACATTTGTGATGACACCTTTACATGAGTTTTTTTTTTTTTTTAACAAATTCGGGAACTCTTTTAAGAGATTCCAACAATTAAATATTGCAAGTTATGGCATATATTAATGTATAATGAAGCTAGTACATATGATATGTGATACGACAAAGGCTAATTAATTTATGGCCAGTCAAATTATGTCATAATTAATTCATATGGATTCTCATCAAAACTGAAAACAAGAAGAAGTGGAAAAAGAAAAGATATTTTGATAGTTTTGCATTCATATGTATCTAGCTCATAGTTTTTAGCCATATGCATGTCTAGAAACGAAAAGTTGTACAAAATTCACCACGTTTGCTTATATGAATAATAAAGAATATAAAACAAAACTTTCATGAGTATGAATATGTAATACTAAATGCTATATATCCTTTTCTTAGTTCTCTTTCTACATTGTCCTATTTTACGATCATAACCATAGGGCTTGGAAGACTACCATAATTTTGCGTGATACATATACTTTAAAATTCTTCTATTGTTCTCTCTGCCGCCGGCAAAACCTCCCTCTCATTTTTTGATATATTTTCTTTAAAATTTTGAATAATTTCTTAAAACTTAGCAAATTTTTGGTACATAAATTTGAAAATAAAAATTCAAAAAAAATTAAATCAACTTTTTTAATTTTCGAATCCCGTGTCAGATTTATTTTTCTCTCTTCTAAAAACCAGTTCTAAGTTAAATTCAACAAAAAAAATTCTCAGTTGTAATTGTAATATTTTTAAATTTTGCTTTCTTATTGGCATATAGATTTTTATATATATGCCAAACATAACCGTCAACTCTCCCTTCAATTTTAATTAAACTTTAAGCATTGACATGTTTACTATTATTGGCTTTTATCACGTATATGGTAAGGGAGGTTAATTTTCATTTAACCAAAAAAAAAAAAAAGGAATCAGGTGAGGACATATACTCTTAATAAACACAAATATTCACAACTTTTTCCCTTGATTCATGCCTCTCCTCAGCTGACTCAAAAGGGCTTTTAACTTTTTTTTCTCCTCTTCAATTTACACACTTTCCATTGTTGTTACATATTTGAGCTCAAAACATATGAATAATTGGACAAATTCTTAATCAATAACAGAAATATTTCTTCTCAAGCTCAGCAATTCTTCGCACTCGACCAAAAATTATTAATGTCTTTTACAACTCACATATCATGTAAATTAATAGGAAAAAAAAAAAGCCATAAAAATTAATAAAAAAATGTGATTAAAATTTGTACTCTTAACACATACATCTCCATTATTGAAAGTACTTCAATGTTGCATCTATATCCATGCTTCAAGTCCACTTTTTCCAGAACTTTAACTCTAATACTTGTTTTTAACGAATGGAGAGAGGATGACTAATATAAAAAGTATATAATACATCACAATTAGATCGCCGTATACTAACTGCTTAATCCCCACAGGACAAAGGAAGGCAGACAAAGGTTCAAGGACAATAATTTTGTATTAAATCAACTAAGACAACTAGTGGTTGTAAATATAGGTCAATAGCTAGCGGCATGAAAATAAAGATCAACATTTTAACCTAAATTTTCCTTGAACAAGGAAAATCCACACGAAGTGACAAACACTCATGAGCTCAAAGATTTCAAGATCTATAAACCAACATGTCAATTGGATTTATCCTCATGAGAGTTTCTTATGATAAAACCGAATGTCCAACCAAAAGGCGTTCCCCCAAAACTAGTACTACTTATTTTGATTTGTAAAATGGGAATAAAACCACAACATAAATCCAGAAGACGGTCCAGCAATCATGTGCGCAACAAACCAATGTTTATAGGCAGATAATATTTAAAACATTCCCTTTTGCCTTATCTATGTGGTAAAAGCTGAACTTTTCTTTTGGCTGTCTCTGTATGTTTATAGCCGCCCAAGTTATTATTTCTATAGGCAAATTGTTCACGAACTAAGTAAGGAAATTTAGACAAATTGGAAAAGCAAATGGTGTTGTGATCATGGGTATAGACTAGTGGTAATATCACTATATAAAAAAGACATAGAGTTCAAATTCCCCATCAAATTCAAAAAAAAAAAAAACAAAACAAAACAAAACAAAACAAAAAAAAAAAAAACAATCACGACCACGATCTGTAGTGCAAGTCTCATATCTTGCCACCCATTGCTTCAGGCTGCCGGAACAGTCCCATGCTGCTATCGTCACCGAGATTGGAACTGACAACTTTTTTTTGAATTTTGGTTTTGATTTTTGTTTAAATTTTTGTTGTTGTTGTTGCTTTTCTTTGTTTGTTTTTTTTTTTTTTTTTTTGGGGGAATATTTTGGTTTTGTTTACTAGATTTGGTGGATTTTTGTTTCAGTTATTAAATTTGGTGTTTGTTTACATGTTCCGGTAATGGAAGCCAAAAAATCCGATGAAATCGGAAGTTTCTGGCCGGTTACTAACTAGTATCCAGTTGGTTAACAAGTTTTCAATCAGTAACTACTTGATCACCAACTAGTTAGTTACCAGAGGTGGTGGTAACCAATTGGAAACCTACCGGAGATCGGTAACCAACTGATGACCTGTCGAAATGATGGTTATCGGTTAGAAACCTACCAGCGGTAGATTTTTCAATAACCAGTTGATAATCAGTTGATAACTATGTGATAGACGCAGCGTTACAAATTAGTAATTACAATTGGAATTTTAAAATAATTAGATAAATAAATATTTATATTGTCATGAATGACATTTGTTGTAAGAGTTTTTTCAGACAAAAGTTAATTCAAGGCATGATTTCCGCCCTTTATCAAAAGGGCCCAACAAAAACTTTCAAGGCCCAATTGAGGCCCCATACTTAGAGAAATTGAGAAAGCAGTTTCCTAATTAATAACCGAAAACGCCTGTGCAATAGTATGCACCAATCGCTGTCTACCCAATCGCTATATGGATATGCGGTAGGCAATTTAACACAAGGACTATTGGCAATATTTGCTGGAAGGCTTTCAGAAGATTTTTGACCCAACAAAAAAGTTTACTACTATGTTTGTGGCCTTTCAAAAAAAAAAAAAAGGGTCAAATTTTAAACGTGTTGAACTTAACTCTTAACATTTTTATTGCTTTTTAGAACATTTAAACGTCATTTTTACCTCATTAAACACTTTTCAATGAGAAAATTGTATCCCAATCCACCCCTGGTAACCCCATTTTTACGTAAAAACACCAGAAATAACAAAGAAATAAATTAGAAAAGCAATAGCAATCGACACAACATAAAAAATTTACGTAACATCATGGCCCTTAAAAAAAGATATATTATGCGAAAAATTTTATCAATCACACAAAATTTTTTTTTCTCACTATTGGAAACAAAGATTTTGCACTCTTTTTGTTGGCTTGAGAACCACCCCTTCCACAATGATACTTCCAAGTTCCTGTCCAATGTGTGACTAAGTCTCCATTTTTATTTTGTCAAAAACCTAACAATAGCTTTTACTTCTTTTTTTCTACTACCTATATAAACTAGTTTAAACCATGTCTTAGATATATTTGAGAAAATTTATCTAATTAAAAAAAATGAAAAACCAAGTAAAAAAAATAGACAGAAAAAAAACTGACAAAGTACCTTAAAATTAAAAAAAATTAAAAA
Source organism: Ficus hispida (assembly GCA_025413025.1). Classification (NCBI taxonomy): domain Eukaryota; kingdom Viridiplantae; phylum Streptophyta; class Magnoliopsida; order Rosales; family Moraceae; genus Ficus; species Ficus hispida. The sequence goes on from CM046365.1 coordinate 3,240,836, forward strand.
AAAAAAAGAGGCGTAAAAATAGACAAAAAGGATAAAAGGACCAAAATGTTAATAATTGACCAATATAGAAGAGTATTAAAATGATAAAAAAAAACTTAAATAAAAAAAGGGCCACAAGAAAAAAAAAACAAGGATAAAAAAATATAAAAATGTTTTTCGTCCAAAACGAAAGTGAAAATGTATAATAGTGCTATTTCACATTTCGATATATGTATAGATGAAGTAGGATATATGTTTGTAAATTTATTGTTTCTGTTCTAGTTATCACAAACAACAAAGTGAATTGGAGGTTGATAATTGAGGTAGATAAGAATGAAAGAAACCATAAGCTATCTCTAATATAATTATTCTCGTATACACCACAAAGATTTTATAAAATGACTGTTCAGTGTTTGATTTCATCGGAGAAGCTATCGTCGTCCACTATTTTCTGAGATAGCCACAGAAGGGAATTTGAAATCGAATTTGCTCCTATTTATACCAATTAATGTATACCCATAAATGAATGCGACACTTTTGTTTGTTTCTTCACTGTCCGCAGACGAATTGAGAAAACACAAAAATTCCTTGAGACGAAAAAGAACAAAATACTAGTCAAAATAACCAGTTTAGTAATGTTTGGCTTGTGGAAACTGATAGAAGTTTATAAAGTTCAATTAATATGTAAAGATAATAAACCTTCTTTTCCCATAAAGATCTACACTACTATCTACAGAACTATTTGAAGGTAGTTTAGAGATTGCACGTTTGAATTTTCGGTTCCCTTGATTTTTCTTTATCAAGTGTTTGATGTTACGTAAATTTCTATTATAAACTTTTTTTTATTATAATAATAAAGAATAATTGATCCAAATAGTCTCTAAATTTTTTAAAATGTGATTGTTTGATCTTTATTTTATTTTTATTTTTATTTTTTTGTCGAGATAATCATAAACTTTTAAAATGTTCTCTCACTCACTCACTCAGTGAGTGACCAAATCACATAAAAATAAATAAAATAGGGACATAACCATAATCTTTTAAAGAATTCAGGGATTATTTGGATCAATTACTTAATAATAAATTATTACAGATAAAATATGACGTATTTTTCTTGTACTTTTTTTTTAATTACTCTTCATAATATAAAATTGGAAGTTCAATTTGTATCATTTTGGACGTAAACTTTCCCAAGAATCTTTTTTTGTATATTTTTAAGGAGGAAAAATGCTCTAATTAGAGGCGGACAGAGAAAATTCGTAATCTTTGCCTAGCTCAAAAGTTAGAAGAAAATAATCTAATTGATGTGACCAAATCTTTAAAGACAGAAAACGGTCAATATCGTGCAATAATTGGGGCAGTGGAAATGTGTTTAACAACAAATTGTATACAAATAACTTACTTGCAAAGAAACATATGGTCTGGTGATGTTCATGAAAGGGCCATAGATTCTCCCGTTCTGACGTTAGTCCAACAAACGGAAATGTCAATTGTGTACTAGAGCCTTCCTTTGCACATGCATCGCATTGAGGACGGGTCCTTTCATCTTTGGCTCAATTATCTGGATATAATAATTTGGAAAATTATAAACATAAGTATTGAGGTCCCGAATCATGCTACTTGCGTTTTTTTTTTTTTTTTTTTTTTTGCAAAATATATTTTTTTAAACACGATTTATTAATTAGTTTGATCTTTTTTAGATTCGAACGATCTCATTAAAAAAATCATAAATCTTAAAGGCCAATTCTACTAATAAATTTAATAAAATTTAAAAAGGGATAAAAAGTACACCGAATTGTGATGGTTTAACTTTAGTATTTTAACTTTAGTTATCTTCATATAAATCCAAAAACTTTCATCAATTTCTTTTTTTTTTTTTTTTAGATTTGTTTCTACTAGGGGTGTCAATTCGTGTCTCGTGTCGTGTTCGTGTCGTGTTTGAGTCGTGTTGAATTTTTTTCTCCCCAACCCGAACACGATCCATGATACGAAACCGACACGAAACCGCGATACGAACACGACACGAACTCGTAACAGATTGACACAAAACGACACGAACTTGACCCGCGATACGAACTTGACCCGAAATTGACCCGCAACACGAAATTTGACCTGAAATTGACACGCGACCCGAAATTGACCTGAAATTGATACGAAAAGTGGACACGAAAAAAACGGGTCCAACCCGAACACGACACGAATTTTTTTCGTGTCAATTTTTTCCAACCCGAACACGACCCGCTCCCTATTTTTCCCAACCCGAACTCGTGAAATTCGTGTCGTTTTCGAGTCGTATCGTCGTGTCGCGACCCGTATTGCCACCCCTAGTTTCTACATCCAGTAAATCCAATAATTATTTTCTAAATCCATTACTATAGTTTAAAATTTTTTTGAGAGGTTACAATAGTTTAAAATTGAGAAAATGACAATATAACATATTTACAAAATGATATTTATTGGTAAATCTAATTATTTACTAGTAAATCCAATTATTTTATAACTTAATAAAATCATATGTCAAAGAAAAACCACAACTTCCTTTATATTTCCAAAATCCCCCATAAATATTAATTAATATTGATTAACCCAAATCCAACATGACCTTGTGGATTTGGTCCGCCTCTTGGCTCCAACGATCTGCAGAGATTGAAGTTCAGGTCCTCAGGTCCTCATCGGTCGTGAACCTCAGAAGCCGCGGAGCGATTGAAGCTCTCGGAGCCCGGAGATCACCACCCTCTCGGAGCCCGGAGATCGATTGCTTGTGAACCTCATCGCTGCGTCGGGGAGATTCGAGGATTCATTTGGAGCAACCTCGTAGCCGTCACTATTCTTCGCTGCCGTTCTTCATCGTCGTCGCCGTCAGTCACCGGTGGGCACCTGCAGTGGTACATTAAGGAGAGAAAGAGAGAGAGAGAAAGCAGAGAGAGAAAGACTGAAGGGAAGAGAGAGAGTGTGTGGAGAGAGAAAAAGGGTAAAATTATAAACAAATAAATCTGTTTTAATTAAAAAATAAAAATATGTTATAATTTATTATGTTTTATAAAAATTACTATTTATTTAAATAATAGTTATTAAATATATTATATGATATGATTTCTCTTTTTTTATTGCTCTTCGTAATAAAAAATTAGAACGTTTATTTTCTATCATTTTCCACATAAACTTTCCCAAGAATATTTTTTGTAACTTTTTAAGATAGAAAAATACTCTAATCAGAGACGGACAAAGAAAATTCAGAATCTTTACCTAATTCAAAAGTTAGAAGAAGATACTCTAATTGAAGTGACCAAATCCTCAAAGAGAGAAAATGGTCAACCTCATGCAATAATTGGGGCCACAAAAAATTGTATACAAATAGGCGTTGTTTGGCATTCAAGTTTAATTTTAATTAAATTATATTTTTTTATCTCAATTTTTATTATTTATTGAAAATTAATAAAATTTATAACTAGTTTTTAAAATATTAATCAATACCGACTTAAAAATTTTATCTATAAACGACAAACCAAACACAAACGACACATGATTGGGTAATGTTCACGAAAGCACCTTAGATTGTCCCGCTCAAATGTTAGTCCAACAAACGCATATTTTTCTCAACAAAAAAACAAAACAAAACAAAAAAAAAACGGAAAAAAAAAAAACACAACAACAACAACAACAAAAAAAACGCATATATCAATTGTACTAGAGCCTTCCTTTGTCACATGCATCACATTAAGGACGGGTTATTTCATCTTTGGCTCAATTATCTGGATATAATTTGAAAAATTATAAACATAAGTATTGAGGTCCACAATCATGCTAGTTGCTTTTTTTTTTATTTGTTTTGCAAAATATTTTTTTAAAGAACACGATTTATTAATTAGTTCTTTTCCAGATTCAAATGATCTTATAACATTAAAAAAAACATAAATCTTAATTACAAATGACTAATTCTATTAATAAATTCAATGAAGCGCATAAAGGGATAAAATGTGCATCAAATTCCAATAACAGGAAATCGAATAGGCACATTAATTATCAAGTACACATATAATTATTTCAACAACATCACTATAAATCTATAGAAATTACAATCGAATATCAAGATCAAGAGATCTATAATAAAGAGATCACTAGCTTAAAACTAACTTTAGTAGATTGAATATACAATCAATACATGCATATACTACTTTCATTATCACAAAATGGAAACAATAATATGAGGACAAAATGCAACAACTACGTAATGGTAACTTCACCTTTATATTTAAATATAAGACTACCACAAAAATAAGAAAAAGCCCCAACCACATGAGTAATATCTTTGGTGATAAGCCAACACATAAGATCATAGAGGTCAAAACACAACTGATGAGAATGTCGTCACAGCCAAGGGTACGTAGGATGAGACGTATTCAGATCCTATTCTGGTTCCCATTGGTCCGGTTACGAGGGCTCGCACAAAAAAATTCAAAGCACTTATGGAGCTGATTCGAGCAAATTTGTCTCAAGCTATTGCGTGGAGGCCCATTAAGGGAATAACAAGCGACAACCAGCCCAACAAATACTTGATTCAAGTACTAGAAGAGACCGAATAATCATATTTATAAGATTACTAGCTGTCACTTTTTCCGTTTTGAGAACTTTCCCATTTTGAGGCGACAGCTGGCGACAAGAATCAGTTATTGACTGATTTATTATTTAGTTTCTTTTTATTTTAGATTATTGTAAGGCTTTTCAACCATTTTCAAAACATACCTTATTTGCTTTAGATTGGTTGTTTCCCGTTTTAGGTTATAGACTTGCCAAAATTCTATGGGCAATTAAGGACTGAAAATCTACAAAGGGAAATACCTATATATATTGTACAGATTTCACTATTTGGGGAGATCAGTTTTGACAGAAAATTTTGAGTTTCAATTCTCTTTGATTCTTAAACGAGCTTTTTGAACTTATCGAAGAAATCTGTGGCGTTCATACGACTTATCAATCAGTCATTCCATAACTAATTGTGGTGTCCTCGGATATCAAGGTTCGTGCTTCTTGTCAGGCATCGGGTCACGGTTCCATTCAAAGCCGTTTAGGATTTCGATCTTGGAGACCAACTTGGTTAGGGTCGCGTCAGTTTATTGGCGTGGTTCATATCATTCCTTTCGACCACAAGGCCATCCCTGCTATTAAAGTCATCATCGTAAAGTTCAAACAATATCTTGAGAATTGAGAGTCAGGTGATCAATCAAGAGGCGGCGTCGAATTTTTTGGACTCATTTTCCTATAATACTTTTTGGGGACTCCTTTTGAGATGTTTTATTGATTACGAGTAACTCAAAATTCTAATTAAATTACTAATTGAAGACATGTTAGAGAAAAATTATTTCAATAATATGGACAAACTAGAATTACTTCAATTAAACACATTTCAAAAATGAGATTTCAGAGATAATAAAGGAAAAAGGTAATAAGCATTAAAAAAGTATATCAAATCAAAATAACTTAATCAAATTTTTTAATAGTGAAAAAAAAAACTCTAGTTAACTATTATTATCATTATTGTTAACTCAAAATGTTAGATCGCATCCTAGACTAATTAGAATTTCATATGCAAAACATGAGGAAGGGGGGGTAGTTTAAAAAAAAAATTCATGGTTGATAATCTTTTTATTCTACCCAAATCTGATTAACATCATATTTGAACCGGATATCAAGGATTAAGAACCTTAATCAAGGCAAATCAAAATTAATAAAAATAATGTTAATGGAAACTAGTGCTGTAAAGCACCACCCAATAATAGAGACAGGTCTTATGACACGAGGCTTACAAATGAAATCCGCTTTCGTTTGATGATGGTTTTCAACACCAGCTGTGTCCCCATCATTTTTCGGAAATTGGGCTAGAGTACCAAAAAAAAAAAAAAAAAAAAGAGAGAGAGAGAGAACAAATCTAAAGTGAGGCTTAAAGGGAAAATTTTGCTTAAACAGAAAAGACACGATAGACTCCCGAGATTGCTTTAGGAAAGATGTTGGAAACCGTAAAAAAATATAAACAAAAAGGAACTCTAAAGAAGTACAGCGAAGCATAAATTTTCCAAGAACTTCTGGAAAAGTAAAACTTATTACGTGACGTCCAAATTTCTTTACGTTGTGAGTTTACAGAAATTATTATATAGCAACTTAGATTTAGAGGAATCCTTGAGTAGGGTCGCTTTTTTTATTTTTTATTTTTTATTTTTAATTAGCATTTCACCCTTGGTATCCAACCAACATGCAGAGGGCATTGTCAAATGTGCCAAATCAATGATTCTTTATTGTAACAAATAACAACAATTTCATCCAAGAAAAGAAAAGTCATTTTTTTCTCAACTATGTTTTGTCATTTATAATTAAAGGGGGGGGGGGGGGGGAGGGGAAAAAAAAGTCCTTACAAACTTAAACAACTTTGCATTTTGATGCTAATTATTAGCTAGCATGTACAATTAACGGCTATACGTCGCTAGTTGTCACATACTTAGAGTGTTTGGTGGAGTAGTTTGAATTGAGATTTTTAAGTTTGAATAGTAAATTTTTTTGAATTTTCAGAAAAGACAAAAAACTTTTTGGGAAAAAAACAAAAACTTTTTGGAAAAAAGACAAAAAAAAGTTTGAGTTGTTTAACCAAACAAATATAATTTTATCCAACAAAGAATAAATAGAAGGGATAAGAAAGGAATTAAAATTTCATGACGCAAAGTATTATTAGTTATAAAAAGATACAAAAATGGACAGAAATTGATAAGAAGAAAGTTGAGACAGAACATGCGAATATAAACAAAGCCGCATAGTAAGGAACAAAAATAAATCTGAAAATATGTTAGAATCTGGATTAATGGAAACAACTATGAAATGTTGAGTACAACTTTTGGCGTACAATATCAACCCAAACATAGTCACCAACATTAGAAAACCCCTAATCAACCAACTCACAATCATCAACAGCATCTCGGAATTGGATCTCATATACTCCTCTCGACTCTTTCCACGCCCCCCTTTTCCACTCCGATAAAAAATGGACTTATTTCATTAAAGTCCTCAGCCACTAACCAAGGGAGAGTAAACACACCTCTCAACCGACGAAGAAGCTCCCACAAGTGATGACGTTGGGCCTTCTCAGGATTGCCCATAAAAGCCAGTTGAACGCCACTCTTCACCTTCTGGGGAGATACCAAAGGAATCAATATCAAGAAAGAAAGAGTTAAATATCATTTTTTCTAATATATATATATATATATATATATATTAATAATAATAATGAGTAAATAGTATATTTTAAAATAAGCGTAAATTACTAAATTATTTTTTGAACTTTTAATTTTGTATAACTTTAGTTTCTGAATTTTTTTTCGTACCTATCCGGGAATGTCCCTAAACTATTTAAATGTTGCTATAATAGTTATTTACGTTAATTTTTTGACAAAATTTGTTAATTAGCATCACTTTTTGATCAAATTACTAACGGATTCTAGTTAAAAATTAATTAAAATTACTATTATAGTAATATTTTAAAAGTTTAAGGACAATTACCTGTTTTTTTTTAATAGCTAGATAAAAGACCATAAAACTATTAAAAATGTAGTTACAGTAGTCCTATCCATTAATTTTTAGACGGAATCCATAGTTAACATCACTTTTTGATCAAATTATTACAGATTCCATTTAAAAATTGACGAAAAAGACTATTAATTATAAAAATATTTTAAAAATCTAAGGACATTCCAGTTATGAAAAAAAATTCAGGGACCAAAGTTGCACATAATTAAAAGTTTATGAATTAAATGAGTAATTTACCATTAAAATAATTTAGATAAAGAGCACATTTAGAGCAAAAATTTTATTATGAAGTAAAAAATAAAAATGTTTTACTTTGTAAATTGTTTACCAAGAAATATGTTCTTAATTTACCTTAAATTTTTTTAAACTATTTTATTTACTTATTTTTTTTAAAATGACTTAGGGGGTGTTTGGTGAATAAGTTGAGTTTGAATTGAGTTGAAATTTTTAAATTTGAATAGTAATTTTTATTGATTTTTTTAAAAAAGACAAAAAAAATTTTTAAAAAAAGATAAAAAAAATATGATGAAAAAAATATAATTTAGTTTAAGTTAAGTATTGATGTCAAACACTCTTTATATTACAATTTTTGTTTTTATTTAATGACATAGTAAGTAAATAGTTTTTTTGTTTTTTTTGGTGGTGTGTCGTTTTGAAATTGTCAACTTCCCAATAAAAGATTCGGATAAAAATAAAGTTTTTTTTGGGGAAAAAAAAAAAAAGAAGGTATACTATCCCACGAACAAGTGGGCCGCCTCGTGTTCAATTTCCCCCAACTTCCGCTCATTCCAACGCCTACAGCCAATATATTTAATGGAAAACGATTCAAAAAAAGTTACAAACAAAAATCGAGCGCAATGAAACTTTTTGCAGATTAAAAGTTCACTTGTCTTTATTAATATATATACATTATAAAAATTCACTTTTTTTTTTTCTTGGTGGTAATTATGAAAGTTCACTTATAGAGAAAGGGCTTTGGGTGGAAAAAGTGAAATGCCAAGAACCATTCACGTGGCATTATTGCTCTTTTTGACAAATCTATGACAAGAAGTGGACCCACAAAGCCGATCGAAAGTGCTTCACCACACAAATCAATTGAAGGACCACAAACAAAATTTCCCTTAGAAATTAGAAAGAAAGAATTAAAAAGAAAAAAGAAAAAACTCTTCTAGGTGCAGAGTACGCTTCTTCCTTGACCTCAAAGAAATCAATAACGTGGCTCTAAGCCAAGTGGCAAATTCTAGATTCTATGAGAATTTATTTGGTGGAGTAATTTGAGTTGAGATTTTTAAATTTTAATAATAAATTTTTTTGAATTTTCAGAAAAATAAAAAGATTTAAAAAAAAGATAAACTTTTTTCTAAAAAATTCGAATTAGATTATTTGAATAGTTATGCCAAACACCACCTAAGTCTCGTTTTAAATTCTTGTCCAATCAGTAAACGTGGAGCTTACGAGGATGAGAGTGAAATTGAGTCTATTCATTAAGTATGATTGAGTAAAGATTATCCTCGTTTTATTGATGTCTTCTTGAATTTACACAATAATATAATAATAATCTCTTTTTTATTTATTTAAAAAAAGAAAAAAGAAAGAAAGAAAGAAAGAAAGAAGAAGAAAAAAAAAACTCTAATTATAGAAGCTCGTAAAGCAAATTTGCTTAAGAGAGCAATTTGGGAGAGGATAGCCACTAGATGCGCATGGAGCTCACATCCACAAACCAAGCTTGTGGCCATAGAGACTGAATGGGAGACACTTGTCCTTTGGATAGCAAATGATTCTGACATTTTCACAATGTGTCCTGCAATGTTTTTACCCCCACGTGGCTCAAAAAGCTGTCTATTATTGGTTTCAACAGCTGTGGCGTCCTCTGATCTGTGCCGAACAAAAATAATTTCATATTAAATGTCTTGGACCCTTTTTTTTTTTTTTTTTTTAGGCGTGGTTGTGATAGAGATCCTTTGAGGATCATTATTTATAGAGTATTTTTTTAAACCGTTAAGATTTAATCGAACGGTTCAAATATTGATGGTGTACGATATTTATCATACACCTAACTTCACATAATTATTCCCACATAAACTCTTCTCCGTCGCCAGCGATCTTCCTGCAGCCGGCGACGAACGTCGGCGACTCATCCCCAACGCCGGTGACTCAACTCCGGCCACCTCCGACCATAGCCGTCGGCGACCCCATTTTCTCTCTCTTCCCCTTTCTCTCTCTTCTCTTACTATCTACCCTCTCTCTCTTCCCCTTTCTCTCTTTTCCCTCCCTCCCGCCGGCCCCCACCCCCAACCTCCCCCCACCCCCGGCCGCCACCCTCCCCCGGCACCCCCCCCCCCGACGACCCCCCTCTCTCTCTCTTATCTTTTCTCTCTCTCTTCCCCTACCTCCCGCCGGCCCCCAGCCAGGCCCCGGCCCCGCCCCCACCCCCGACGACCCCCCTCCCCCAGGCCGCCACCCTCCCCGGCCCTCCCTTCTCTCTCTTTCTTGCGATTTCACGAGAAAGTGAGAGAAGGGGGGGCCGGGGAGGGTGGCGGCCGGGGGAGGGGGGTCGTCGGGGGTGGGGGGAGGCCGGGGGAGGGGGGCGGGGCCGGGGCCTGGTTGGGGGCCAGGGGTGGGGCCGGCGGGAGGGAGGGGAAGAGAGAGAAGGGGGAAGAAAGAGGGGAGAAGAGAGAGAGAGAGAAAGGGGAAAAGAGAGGGGGGGTCGTCGGAGGGGGGGTGCCGGGGGAGGGTGGCAGCTTGGGGAGGGTGGCGGCCGGGGGTGGGGGGAGGCCGGGGGTGGGGGCCGGTGGGAGGGAGGGGAAGAAAGAGAAAATGGGGTCACCGACGGTGGGAAGATCGCCGACGACGGAGAAGAGTTTAGGTGGGAATGATTGTGTGAGGTTAGGTGTGTGATAAATATCGTACACCATCAACATTTGAACCGTTCGATTAAATCTTAGCGGTCCAAAAAAAGGCTCTACCGGTAATGACCCTCAGAGGGTCTCTACCACAGATTTCTCCCTTTTTTTTATATGATAATGAAGAAACTAATTTTAGTCTCAATTTTAACGGTTCGATTAGTTTTTAGGTTTGAATCTAAAATTTTTATATTGATTTTTTATCTTTTTTTTAATTAATAAAAACTATAATTAATTTTTAAAAAATCAATCGATTCTGATATAAAAATTTCATTCAAAACTCGTACACTAAATGTAAGTTAAGTGACTTATAAGTGTCACATGATCTCTTTCAGTCAGTAATTGCCTAGAAGTTTAACTTAGTAGGGTCTACTTATAGGTCCATTAAATTCCTCATTGTGAAGCTCTTGTAGTCGATCTGTCTCGTGAGTTATATGTGTTTGCTTGCTTGAGTGAATTTCAAAAAAACTTTGATACTAACTTTTTTAGTACCAACTCACGGTTATATTTTTATTAGTAAATACAATCAATTGATGTGGTAATACTTTAAACACTTATTAATAAACGAGCATCAACTTATATTCCATACAAGTTAATGATCAAAAGTTAATATTAGAGTTAGTATCCCTAGCATATTTCTATTTGAATATAATATGTGCTTAAATTGTTTATATTAGATTAATCATTCTAGTGTGTATTGGAGAAAGATACATAGTATATGATGTTATTGGTAAAAATAGATAAAAAGATAAATGAATGAATAGTAAAATAAGTATGTGCTATTCAAATATATTTGTATTGAAATGGAATATCTGACGTACCCAAACGAACTATAGTATTCTTGATTTTTTTTTATTTTTTACGAAGAAAACTCTTAATCAAGGATGAAAATATTAACGTCAACGGAATTATCGAGAGTCTGGATTTATAGAAATATCGATGGATAATTTCAATGATGATGTTGATAAAAATAAAAAAAAAAGGAATAATTGTAAAAAAAAAAATGAAATTTTGAAGTGAAATTAATAGAAATAAAAAAGACTCAATAATATGTAAAGTGATTCATTTTCGTTAATTGAATCGTAAAATGTATGTAATGGATATTGTTATAATGAGGATAGAAGAGAAATATAATGCAATAAAATATAAAGTAAATTGATGGAATAACAAGTTAATTACTGTTATCTTTGTACAGTCTCACGTTATTTTACACAATTGTACAAATATACAAATATATAATAAGTCGAAACTTTTTAATTTGCATAAGAAAAATTCAATACTTAATTTAACTTCGTATTGATTATATATAAGAAGTAAGTTTAACATCTCAGCCTGATACTAGAATTGTATAATGTTTTTATTTTATTAGTAGTAGTATTAGTATTTTATCATCGAACAAAACAATGTCAAAGTATACAAGGCAAGCGGAATGTGGTTAAAATATTGTTGTAGCCAATAGCAATTTTTCATTTTTTTGGGGCCATTTTTCTTTTATGTGCGGATATTAGCAGATACTTAGCGGATATATCAATGGAAATATCAGCATATATCCAGATACTCTAATTGAATTGTGAAGGAAAAAAAGATAATGATATTTTACAGATATTATCTGGAAAGTATCGGTATTTCATGAATACTCTAATAAGAAATATTTTTACCATCTATTTTTGTATTAAAGGTCCCTATTTATATATCTTATTCAGAAAATATCGATAAAATTGTCAATATTTTCATTATTACTCATAATCTTGATTATACAATAAAATTGTTAAGTATCTGAAATGCCAATTCAACTGAAAAATATATACACCTAAACAGTGGCGATGCCATCATATTGCTTCAGTAGATGCATGCATTAAAGATATATAGGGAAAATAAATATTTAATGCAGCAAAATAAGAAAAAAATTAAAATATTTAAAGACAAATTAAAAAAAAATTCATTTAAAGTACAAGTCCCCACTTAGTTCCGTCCCTACATTTGAATTGCCTATTTGACTGCAAATCAAAATGGGAGTTTTCTAACAATATATGAGACTAGTGCCATAACTATTGAAATGGAAATTGTAGCACATTTAAAAAAAAAATTTTGGCGTAAATAATTTACTTTAAAATGTTTGAAGTAAATAGCAAATAATTTATTTGTGAAAATAATTTAGAAATTAAATAATTTATTTATTAGATAAATTATTTTATTTAATGTACTCCATCATAAATAAATTATACATCATAAGCATGCATCTATTTAAAATATTTTCAAATATGTTATTTATTTACCTTTTAAGTTTTATTAAAATTACCATCTAGCTAATTCTCAGTTATAAAATAAAAATGTTTACAAAAAGATACGACATTATAATAATACCCTATTTTTTTTATTCGATGGAAAAATTCACAAAATCTTCAGTATTTTTCCCTCTATCCGGAAAATTTAAGATATATCCTTCTTAACTTTCTAAGCCCTTAATGTTTGCCACCTTGTTAGGTTTTTTATTTTTAATTTTATTTTTTTGAGCCATATAGAATGTGCCAATTCGCAGCCATGTAATTCTCTTCAATCCTCTTATTCAAAAAATAATTAAAAAAAAAGAATTCCCATGTCTACAACTAAATCCTCATAGTTATTAATTGCGGAATACCTTTCTTTAAAAATCGACTTGTTAACGGATGATTGACACTAAAAAAAAAAAAACGATTAGTAAATTAAGGGGATCATATATGCCTTTTTTTTTTTTTAAATTTTCTGTATGTAATAAGGAACAAAGTGACAGAGGCAGTAAAATTTAAAGATTAAGTATAAATTAATCCATTCTTTTAATAAAAAAATGGATCAAGTACAATTTCTTTTTTCCCACTTGACTGACAAATACAAAACACATATCGAGCTAATTGTCTTTAACATTATTACCAATAACAAGGAAATCAAAATACAAGATACGCTTATTGTGTGTGTGTGTGTGTGTGTGTGTTTCTTTTCTAAATATGCTTATTGAAAGACTCATCAATATTTTATCTGTCTCGTTGTGGGTGTTAACTGTTAAGTATTAGCATTCAAATCAAAGCAATTAACATTCGATGCTAATCCATTACGACTCAATCAAGCAATGACAAAAAAAGTTGTGCACTATTTACTATTTTTCAACATTTACTGTCATTTTTTAAAGAGAAAATTTAATTACATCCATTAAAGAGATACAAAGACACCAAAACAATTAATGACTTTCTATTACATGATACAAACCAAAACGTATTTATCTATAAAGCCGGATTATGTTCAAAGAAAAAGACGTATTCTTAAAGCCCAATAACGAATATATACCTCGGGACACTAAAATCAAGAATACTATTTTTTAACATTTAGTTGTTTGTATTTTTCCCGTTCTATTTGATTTTTTTTTAAATGCTTTAATTCTATTTTGTGTGCTAAATATTTAAGTTCTCAATACAATTAAAGCCACAACCGATATTTAATACAAAACTATGCAAAAGATTTATATTCTCAGTCATATATCAACAAACTCGTGATAGATAAAAATAGGATAGATTATTTTGACAACAAATTGCACCTATCAATAGTTGGTAGTAAGTATTCAAAACATAAATTCACAAAAATGTGTATATACATAACATAGAATTATAGAGGCTAATATTTATAACTGAATTTGTATAAGGTATAAGACCACCTGTTAGCATTTTGATATTCAATTCGGTAATGGAAAACAATATTAGAGAGAGAAATTGACATACCATATATACGTATATGCATGTATATGGAGTCATACATACTATAAACCATCAAATGATCCTTTGTAATTAAAGTATTAATGGTAAATAGATTTCTTAATTGTCATGTTTATCTCTTATATATTAGATAAGTGATTATGATAAGGATATAGACTTGCATTTGGTAAAGATTTCTTTTAAATTATCTTCTCATTAGCAAAAAATCTTTCCCAACATTGTTATATGTTTGAAAATATAACATGTTTTATACGACTCTCTTGATCTAATCTTTTGTATAGATTGCCCTTTTAATGCACCCCTAGTTGGAAAGGTAAAGTATAAAACAGTATTTTCCTTTTCGGCTTAAAAATAATTACACGTACTTAAAAAATTACTTTCTTTTTTATGACAATAAAAATGATTTATTTACGTTAGAAAAAAAATGATTTATCTGTTTCCTTTTTTACTTTGCACCTTATCATTATGGTATTAGTTGTAAGATTACTTTCTCTCTTGTACGACAATATAAATGGTTTATTTACCTTAGAAAAAACTATTTATCTATTTCCTTTTTAAATTGCATCTTATTGCAGGGGCAGACTCAGAAATATATTTTAGTGGGTGTATACAAAAATTTTTTTGAAGATAAAATAAATTTTAGTGAAGCTATGTGAGAATTTTTAATTTTAGTTGGTTTATATGATAATTTTTAATTTTCATGGGGGCAAAGCAGTAACATTATAGAACTTTTTTTATAGGACTAATTTTAGTGAGGATTATGTGAAATTTTTTTATTTTTTAATGGGAGCAAAGTAGGGAATGTATGAGAATTTTTAGTTTCTAGTGAGGGTAAATAGTAAAAATTATAAAATTTTTGGGGTAAAACTAGACTAACAAAACATTTTTGGGGTAAAACTAGACTAACAAAACATTTTTGGGGTAAAAATTAGAGCCCCCACTAGCACCCCTTAAATCCTCCCTTGCCATATCGTTGTGGTAATTGTTGTTAGACGTATATAAAACATTTACATAAATATACTTATTTACTTTTTGAAATACAGAAAACAAAGTAAACATATTTCTGAATTGTGCTATTTATTTATTTTATTTCATAAAAATACTTTATAGTAATGTTTGGGAAAAAAAAAAAAAAGAATACTACCATGTTACTTAAATTTTTTTGAAACGGGAATTTCATTAAATTTGATAAGGAAATATAGATACACAAAATATAACAAGTGACCCATATTATATGAGATAAAACATTTCAGTAAGAATGGATCCATCAGTAAATTTTGATGACGCTTAAAGAAAAAGACATATGCTTGAGGTCCGATAACGGGTACATACCTCGATACACTTAAACTAAGCACATGTAAGGCTCTTTTTGACAAAACCCTGATAATCGATGGAGTATCCCGATCAATCGAGGGCTAAGATTCAGTAGCACTCGGACCACCACTAACTCCGCATAGAAGCAATTCTAGCTGATCTACTGCAAGACTTCTTTATCTTGCTCTTTTCCGCAATGTCGATCATCTTTCAATGGGCTATTCTCTTTCAAAACTTTCATCAAATGATTCTAACATTCATATGTAGGACTGGGAAATCAAATCAAAGACAGTCCAAAAGATTGCCACTAGAATCTAACCTTAAGAGAAGAAAACGATTGAAAAACTCTAACTCTCACACGTTAAAGAAAGAAGAATAGAGAGAGAGAATAGGAAAATTTACATGCGGCCAATAGGTATGTCCAATAGTACTTAAAATCCACTCAAATAGAAATAATAAAACGCACATAAAAAAAAAGAAGAAAAGAAGAAGAAGAAGAAGAAGAAGAAAAAAAAAAAGAGAAAGGAAGTTCTCAACGAAAGAAAAAAGAAAAAGAAAAAGGGACAACAGTAAAAACGGTCACAGGTGGACCTACTTGGCAGTTACGAACATCAATCTTTCACCCTTCCACATCGAGTGAACAACACGCACCAATAAAACCACATCCACATCTTGACAAACATCGAAATCCCAAATAAAAAAACGCCAATAGTTTTTTGCTCGTGTAACCACTCTCCACAATCCTTGTGTGGATACAACGAGCCAACTCATCACGTTGGTCTCTTATAATTCAATCACTCACGAGAGGCACCGTCACCGCTTCCGTCGAGTAACTTCGCGGGAGATTGGGCCCCACTCAAACGAGTCTCTTCTCTCTGCCTAGCTCATACATGTGTGTTCCACTAAAAGAACAAAAAATAAAGGGCATTTTTATTGATATAACCTAAATTTATTATAAAATTATAATTTATATCCTAAATTTTTTAATTTTGATAATTTATATTTTAAACTTACAAATCTATATCAATTTACACCCCATTAATAAACAATATTTATTTTTTTTAATGAAATTGATACTTCATTTACTTATAAATTATTAATTAATAAAGATAAAAATAATTATTTATGTTATTAATTAACAACCCATATACAAATCACATATCAATTTCTTTCAAAAGATTAAGATTCCGTTTAGGGATTACTTTGGAAACAAATTTTGTCCTTTTCCTCTAATTTTATTATTCACTTTTTTAAACATTTTAAAAAAATCAAACTTAAAAAATCTATAATCTTATCATTTTAAGTCTAAATGAGATGATCTTTTTTCTAAATTACATAGAATTGCGAGAGAAATGAAACAAGATCCATATTGCTAATTTTTTTCTGAACACATTTTAAGTTTTTATATTTTTTTCACTTCAAATAGTTTATTTTCACTAAATACACATTTTCAAAATTCAAATCATCTCCAACCTCCAAACCATCATATCCAAATGTGTCCCCAAACGGAGCCTAATATTATGGTCAATAGAATACAAATTGCTATATATTTATAAGTTCATATTGTAAATTATAATTGTACGATAAATTTAAGGTATATCAATACGAAAAAGCAAAAATTAAATTACTTGTTTGATCCATCGTCCTTTTGAAAAATTACAATTTGAACTTCAACATTTTTAATGACTAAAAACTTGTTAAACTCTTTAAGCTCCGTTTGGAATTAACTTTAAATAGAATTTTCACTGCTTAACTCCAAAACTTTTAAATACATTTCATTTTCTTTCTCCTTTTTTTTTTAAAGGAAAACTCAAATTTTAAAAGATTATAACTTTCTTATTTTACATTGATATAAAATGATTTTTTTCCCCAAATTGCACAAATAAATGGGATCAACAAAACAAGATTAATATTTTATATTTTTTCAATAAATTTTGAATTTTTTCATTATTTACTATATCACAATTCATTTTCTATCCACACCTCCTTAAGTCCATATTTCTAACCAATATAAAAAATTTTATCTTTAACTGTCACCCAAAACAACTCCTAAAAATATCCAAAATAGTCATTTTTGTTAACATATATTATATATATCATATTGAGGGTTCGTTTCACCTAATTTCTAATGCTAATGAGTAAAAAATATCATTTTACACTCTTTTAAAGATATGAAGGAGCTTTTAGTCACAAATAAAAAGTTTGAGACCAAAACATAATTTTATAAAAGATTACGGACTACACAAGCAATTTACTGGAAAACGTTTTTTTTTTAATAATTTTTTTTCAAATTTTATTTTAATTTTAAATTTAAATTTCTTGCATGGCCAAGGCTTCGCCAAAACCAAAACGCCAATAATATATAGCGGGTCCCACGCCCTGATATCGCGCCGCGTGTAACTCCGTGGCAACAACCTTTTGCTTTATAAATACAGCGCATTTTGGAGCGAATGTACACAACCCACAGAGGCGGAGAGAGAGAGATCGGAGAAGTTGTAAAATTTTTCTCGTTCATTTTCTGTGGTTGTCCTGTTTGTTTCTCGAGGAAAAAAAAAAAAAAAAGAGGGAAAAATGTTCATCGAGAGCTTTAAGGTTGAGAGCCCAAACGTAACGTACACAGAAGGTGAGATTCATTCTGTGTACAACTACGAGACCACCGAGCTTGTCCATGAGAATAGAAAAGGAACCTACCAGTGGATTGTTAAGCCCAAAACTGTCAAATACGAGTTCAAGACTCAAACCCATGTCCCTAAATTAGGGTAATTATATTTCTTTTTATTTCTTTCCTTTTTCATATGCATATATATATCTTAAAAACAATTAAATTTATGCGTTTTATTTTTTATTTTTATTTTTATTTTTATTTTTTGCGTAAGAAAAATAATTTCATGATGTTTTGATATTGACAGGGTCATGCTTGTTGGATGGGGAGGAAACAATGGCTCGTCTCTCACTGGTGGTGTCATAGCGAATCGAGAGTACGTTTTTTTTTCCTTTTTTTTTTTTTTATGTTCTTTTGCTTCTTTAATTTTCAATTTTCACTCAGTCTAATGTTTGCTTTTGTTTTGTTTTTCATTTTTTTTTATGAAGTGAATATTTTATTACAAGAAATGTTAAAATTATCACTTTCACTAATTTGTTTCTACTATATGCAGAACTTTTTATTTTTATTTTTTGTAAATTTTAGTTTTGGTTTTCTAAGATGGTGAGTATTTTCATATTTGTGTATTTTTCTCAGAGGAATCTCGTGGGCAACCAAAGATAAGGTGCAACAAGCCAATTACTTTGGCTCACTTACCCAAGCATCGTCCATTCGTGTTGGGTCTTTCAATGGCGAGGAGATTTATGCTCCATTCAAGAGCCTTCTTCCCATGGTATGAACCCAAAAAAATTTTAAATATATATATATATATATATGCATATATGTTTTGTGGATTTCTATGTCATTATTTGCTAGTGTGTTAGCATGTTAATGGTTATGGTTATCAAACTTGTATATATGTATGTATGAAAAATATTTATAGTGAAAATGGCATCACTTTGGTACAATAAAAAATAAAAAATAAAAAACATCTAATTGACCTCACGGACCATCAAGTGGAACCCACCCTCTGTGAAGAGAATCAGAGCTCTATTGGTTTTGAACAACACTTTTTTTTTTTAATAATTAAAGTAAAAATAAATAGCGACAAAAGAACTAAAATGTGGCCTAAATAATGAAATAAGAACACATATTCAACTAATTTTTTTTCTTAAAGTTATAATAAATAGCGACAAAAGTACTAAAATGTGGTCTAAATAATGAAATAATAACACATATTCAACTATGCGAGGCCCTGGTAGGAAGAGCCCATCTTTTGTGGGAGACAACAAAGCAAATCTTGATTCGCTCTGTTGGTTTGAATAAAATTAAAATCAATGAATACCGGCAATCATACTGAAGTACGAATTCTAATCTAGAATCTTAAAAATCTTAAAATGTACAGGTGAACCCAGATGACATTGTGTTTGGGGGGTGGGACATAAGTGACATGAACCTAGCTGATGCCATGGCAAGGGCCAAAGTGTTTGACATTGACCTGCAAAAGCAGCTGAGGCCCTACATGGAGTCCATGGTCCCACTTCCCGGGATCTATCACCCCGATTTCATCGCTGCCAATCAAGGATCACGTGCCAACAATGTGATCAAGGGGACCAAGAAGGAACAGGTCGAACGAGTCATCAACGACATTAGGTTTATAACTTTGCCAATGCCTAAATAATACTGCCTTATGATTTTTCTGCATCGTTTGTTAAAAATCGGTTAATTTGACGTTTTAATGTTAATCAGGGAGTTCAAGGAGAAAAACAAGGTAGACAGAGTGGTTGTGCTTTGGACAGCCAACACCGAGAGGTACAGCAATGTGATTGGCGGGCTAAATGACACCATGGAGAACCTTTTGGCCTCCTTGGATAGGAATGAAGCTGAGATTTCACCTTCCACCTTGTATGCCATAGCATGTGTCCTTGAAAATGTGCCTTTCATCAACGGAAGTCCGCAGAACACTTTTGTCCCCGGTAATTTATCTTCGCAACACTTCGATTTTGTTAATATCGTAACATAGTGACACATAATTAATTTTGTGATTTGTGTTTTAATGCAGGGCTGATTGATTTGGCTATTAAGAAGAACTCCTTGATTGGTGGGGATGACTTCAAGAGTGGTCAGACCAAGATGAAGTCTGTGTTGGTCGATTTCCTCGTCGGGGCTGGTATCAAGGTACTAAGAAAAGAACAGTCCTTAGCTAGATTAATCTTTATCAATATCTTAATACAAGTGATGAATATTAGTGACCGATTTCATTACCTAATATATGTGGTGGTTTATTGAAGCCAACCTCCATTGTGAGCTACAACCATCTGGGAAACAATGACGGAATGAATCTCTCGGCCCCACAAACCTTCCGCTCCAAAGAGATCTCTAAAAGCAATGTTGTGGACGACATGGTTGCCAGCAACAGCATCCTTTATGAGCCTGGCGAGCATCCTGACCATGTAGTGGTCATCAAGGTAATTATTTCATGCCCTTGTATTGGAGTTTCACTTAGCTATCTTGTAGTTACAAGCTATTTCAAGACCGCATTGATCAACAGTAGAGAATTGAAAATCTTTCAAGTTGCGACTGTCCGTTCATAACTATATCGTTAAGTGTGGGTTCTAAGACTTGCATTGATCAACAATATAGAATTTAAAAATATCGATTATTGTCAGTCCGACGACTGTACTAATCAAGAATAGAGATTTGAAAATCATGTCAGTCGTGACTGTCCTCAGCACAACTCTAAATTAGCATAGTAAGAGTAATTTTCTATGTGGTCCTTGTGTTGTAGTATGTGCCATATGTGGGCGACAGCAAGAGGGCTATGGACGAATACACATCCGAGATATTCATGGGTGGTAGAAATACCATTGTGCTCCACAACACATGTGAGGACTCACTTTTGGCTGCTCCCATCATTCTCGACTTGGTTCTCCTTGCCGAGCTCAGCACCCGCATCCAGTTCAAAGCCGAAGGAGAGGTATATATCACCGTTTCGTTATTTTCACTACATATAAAATGACCCCGACATTTCTTACTAGCGATAGTAAGTTGTGATCTTTCCTTTTGTGTGTAAATCAACAGGGCAAGTTTCACTCCTTCCACCCTGTGGCTACCATCCTCAGCTACCTCACCAAGGCCCCTCTCGTAAGTCGAATGATTAATCTCCGTTACTAATTGGGTATTCAAATTCTTTTTTTTTTTTTCCCTATATATTTAAATTTTGCATATTTGAGGACCTCTATTTTGACATAGAAAGTTTTGTAACATAATAGACTAGTGGGACCACATAGCATGAAAATTTGATCATGGGAATCATGAACGAGTGATAAGTAACGTTTCTCTAAAGTTGGTTTATCCAAAAGGAACAATTTAAGTTTTGGGAGTTTGTATCAAATGAAGTTAAAGAATGTGTACTAAAATGCAATTCGTGTGGTTTTGGTTGCCCCAAAAAAAAAAATAAAAAAATTACAGGTCCCACCGGGCACCCCGGTTGTGAATGCGCTGTCGAAGCAGCGAGCGATGCTCGAGAACATACTGAGGGGTTGTGTTGGATTGGCTCCAGAGAATAACATGATTTTGGAGTACAAGTGAACAAAGAAAGAGTGCAAGAGAAGTGAATCATCTCTCCTCTTTCATTAAGTCCATTTGCTACTTGATCTACAATATTGTATAAGAAAAGTCTCTCTGTAGTTCTCTGTGTTTGAACTCTTTGTAATTTTCATTTTTATCTCTTCTTTTGTTTTAGTGTCTTGTTTCAGGGAAGTGCCTATATGTAATGCTGTTGCTTTAGCTCATTCAGAAGCTAATGCGTTGGAAATAGATAAGCTTCTTATATATATATATATATATAAAGTAAGATTATAGATAAAGTTATGTCCTTCAATTCAATTGCGCAATCTTTTCTACCAAAGATTTCTCGTTTGAGAAAGTGAAAAATTTAAGCTCAATTGGAACCGGAGCAAACTACAAGTATTAGTAGTACAGTAAAAACGTGTTTCTTGTCATTAACATGTTTGATCGCGGTAATTGTGTCCAAATGCGGTAATTGTGTCCCCTCGGGATGAATGGATGATTGCAGTTTTGATACACTTGCTAGTACTAGTATATTATTTATTGGATAGTTGTTAATAGCTTCATACTGTGCACTATCATGGACACGAAAAGTGAAAATTTCAAGTTAAATTAGAATCTTTTTACTTAAAATTTTTACTTTCTCAAAAAGTTTTTTACTTAAAATTTTTACTTTCTCAAAAAATTTGTTTTCAATTCTCATGACTTACTTGAAACTTGGGATTCAAATAATTTTTGTTCACAATTTGTTTTGAGTTTATACAGGATTATATGAAGATAAATTACAATAAAAAAATTTTAAAATCGTCTTAAAATCAAGCTAATTCATATTACATTGTCTCTAAAAATAAAAAGAAACACAAGGATTGTTGCAAGATTAATTAATCAATAAATCGCAAGAGTCTCAACTTTGGCTCTTGGTAAAAAAAAAGCAATGCCAGTGGACAAAAGGTAATGTGATGAATTATTTGGAGGATCATAAAAGATGTGAATAATTCTGAGTTATAGTGGTCCTTTTGCTCCCTTAGTCCACTCATAGACTCCCAAGTGTGGGGAGGTCATGATTTTGGGAAAGAAAACATAACCCAATGGACCACTCTAGGATCACATTGTATTCAATAATTTTTGGTTGTGTTGAATTGTGACCTTGAAGTGACCTTTTGTGAGGATGTTCATGCACTTGGATTTTGAGATCCTATGATCATTATGTATTATAGGGTGTATGTCTTCCTGTATAACTTATCCATCATAATTTTATTTTTATTTTTTTCACACCCCCTTTAAGTTACGATTATCCCTCCATGAGCAAGTTTGAAAAAGGGCGGAAATTAAAAAAAAAAAAAAAACTCTTTTATTCATCTATCCAAACACTATTTCGTAAACCCAAACTCTACTTCAAAAATCAAACATAAATGACTTTCCATTTCGAAACTAACTTTCCATCTTCGTCTTGGAATGAAAAAAAAAAAAAAAGGATATTCGAAATAAATGAATACTTGTATAATCTTGGTAACTCGCATCATGAAATAAGGGAATCACCAAGAAAGAGAATTAGGACAAGTAATGTTGTTTGACGTTTCTCACGTAGATGTCCAATCTAAATTTGCAACTTGTTTAATTGAAGTCGAGCATTTTCATTTTCATTTGGATTTTGCAAGTAATCAAGTTCCAACTGATGTAACAAGCAAGTTTCAATTGGTGAAGGTCCAATTTGCCTATATACATTATTATCCTCAATTTTTTATTCCCATCAAAAGCCATAAACTTTGCTCCTTTTTCTTGCTATCCCTCTCACTCTTTATTAACTTGTATGTATGACCTACTATTGGTTGTGGCATAGTAATTGAAAGTAACGATGTCTCCTTAGGATTTCTTATGCTGTTAATTTAAATTTAATTCTTGTCCGTCTCACTTATGGTGATAGTGAGTGCATCATTGATGCATGCTTGGTATATCCACTAGGATTCGGCATCAATGCTCTTTTTGTTTCATTAGCAAAATATTAAATAAAAATAAAAATAAAAATAAAACTTGCATATGTATGACTCACCATCATTATTCATTTTTTTTTAATCTTTATTTATTTATTTAATGGTTTTGCTAGAAAATGTCGTTATTCAGTTAGAGAAGTGTTGCTTTCTCTGTATCTTCCCAATTACATTTTGTCCTTGTAGAAATAAATTATATTCCAAACTCGATTGAAAAGAACATGAAATAGCAATTGAATGATTGTTGCACTGAAGATCTGGAAGATTTCGATTTTGCATCAAGGGATCCAAAAGTGAATCTGGACTCTATCTCTATTTATAACTTGTCAGTTGTCACTCAATTATTGAGCTTCACATGACCCTTTTTTTTTTTTTTTTTTTTTTTTTTTTTTTTTTTTTGAGAAATGCTTCACATGATTTTTTATTAGATAGGAAATTGAGTTTTCCACTTTTTTGTTTGGTTAATTTAGGCGGAGAAAATTTTTCAAAAAAAAAAAAAAAAAATAGGCGGAGAAAAAGGGCAACCCGTTCAATCGGTGATACGGTTGATTTCTTGGAGTAGAATAATAAGATTGGGCCAGATTAGATGGTTCAGCCCTTGGCCACCGATTTGGCTCATGTGCTGGTGTGCATGGAGACTTGGCTGGGCTGAGGTTCTAGGCCCTGACCTGCTACGGCCGAGGTTCTAGGCTCACAGCCTGCATTGGACTTCTTATGTATTTTTTAATTAAAAAAAATGAGAAAGCACCTAAATAACATAAATTTAGAGACTATGGCACCATTATGACACAAAAAGTTAATACTAGATTAATATGTCACAAAATTAATTAGTTAAAAATTTATGTCATGTTGATCAAGAGCGAATAATTTATGTCATATTAGTCAATAGACGAAAAAATAGTAGTTGTTTATTGAAATCCATGGTGATTGAGGCTTCAAGGACATTTTTGGAATTAATTGGATAATATGCTATTATTTTTAATCCTTAAAAATTAGCTTATATTTAGTTATCCTATATGCTCATGTGCACGTGGGATTTTTGTGGAACTCCTACATTCCTATTGTTGGATTCGATATTGAACATTGAATGATCTAAAACATAGCAGTATCAAAGTGCCCTTTAAAAGCGATTTTATCTCAGACTGTTCATAAAATTTCAATTGAAAAGATTACTTTGAATTTATCAACACATCAAATCACATGCGCGATTGTGTTTCTATCTAAATTTAAACAATCATAGTCAATTTAGCGTGTTATGCAACTAATGCTTTATTTCGTATGATAGTCTATCAAAATAAAGAGCTCATATAGTTACTACTTAATTCGCAAAAAAATTATGTACCATAAACGAGGGGGTGGCAGTGATTGTTTAGCTGCTTAATTATGAGTTCCAATAATTTCACTGAATTTATGGCCAGGAACGTTCGTGCTTATGAACAACCACGTTGAGAAGAGTACACAGAGAGACAACAAATAGTTTATTAACAACAAATTTTCAAAATCAACTAATATAAAAATTTTAAAAACAATAATAAAAGAACTTTTATACTCAACAGCAAGGGGGATGTCGCTCGCATTGTAGAGCGCTAGCTTAGCATGCGAGAGGTACGGGGATCGATACCCCGCATCTCTATTTTTTTAAAGAAAATTAGGGAAATAGTTTCTAAAATGCTTACGTTGAGGAATTAATGGATATACATGTTAGCCCTTTTATTGACCTTTTTTTTCACAATTTTTTCGTTTTTTTTTTTTTTAATTTCATAGTAAAATAACTAAAATACCCACAAACTCCTACTCAAATCCCTTTTTGTCCCCTCTCTTTCTTATCAGATCTATTCTCTCTCTTTTCTTATCTTCTCTCTCCTCTCTCCTATTTCACTTGCTGTTTCTCTCTCTTCTCTCCCTCTTTCTCAGCGACAACCATCGCGATCTTTGACAGACGATGCTCGACCGCTCAGGGATGACAGACTCATGACAAGCTCTGACTCAACAGAATTGTGATGGGTTTCAACTCCAGTTTTCTCTCTCTTTCTCTCCCTCCTCTTTCTTTCTCACTCTCCTCCCCGCTCTTTCTTTCCCTCGCACTCTCTATTTCTCTTTCCAGCATAATCATTGCTGCCACTACGTCCCGATCTCGAGAACTCCGCCACTCATGATTGCCATGATCTTCTCTCCCTCGCCGTCGTAAGGTAGTGGATAGAGATTAGAAATTAGGGTATGACCAATTTGGGGATTTTCAAATTTAGCTGTTAGGGATTTATTTAGACAAAAAAAAATGGTGATTTTCAACTTTGGAGAGAGAGGGAGGGGGTGTTTTTAAAAATAAAATAATCAAAAGTTGGGGTTTTTTTATATGATTTTTTTTATAGGTAGTAGAATATTAAAAATAGCTCGGTACAGAAAAATCTATAATATATAAAACAATCCGTGACCCAAAAATTAGACAGATAGAATACCAAAAATTATTCTACCAAATGACTAGATATTGGCATCCTGATCATATTGAACACGAAACGTACCAGATTACTAAAAAGTATTCTATCATAATACTCTTTGACGACTGAAGATCAGCATCGATGATCAGAGACAATGTTTTATGGTAGATTATCATGTGATATTATTCTAAAATTCCTTTTTAATTGATTTGGGGGTTTTTTAAAAGATACATTAAATTGACCTTTAACTTAACTTGTAAAAAAACAAAAATCTTAAAGCTATTATAAAGATGTACAATATTTCATATGTGTTTTCATTTTGGGGCATTCTTCAAAATCACCCTCATTTATTTTTTTGGACTCAATTTCTCAAGTTTTCAATTGTAATACACACATTCCTCTTTATCTAAATACACCATTTCTATCTTACAGTGGAGAAGACAATTACCACCTTTTTTTTTTCCTTTTTTTTTTTTAAATGGGAGACTCTGTGGGATACACCCCTTTTTTAGACCGTTCAGATTTAATCAAACGGTTGAAATATTGTCGGAGTACCATACTTATCATATACCTTACCTCACATAATCTTTCACAACCAAAGTCTTCTCTGTCGCCTGCGACCTTTTCGCTGTCGGCGACTCACCCCCGACTCCGGCGACCCACCTCTGGCTCCACCACCGGCCGACCGGTGACCCCCTTTCTCTTTCTTCTCTTCTCTCTCCTGCGGCCTTCCCACGCCGGCCCCTAGCCCGGTGAGCCCCCTACCCCAGGCCCCCCTCCCCCCACCCCCCGCCCCTCCGGCACCCCCCCCCCGACGACCCCCCCGGCCCCCCTCTTTCTCTTCCCCTTTATCTCTTTTCCTCTTTTCTCTCTCTCTTTTCCAGACCCTTGTCCCCCCCACCCCTGGCCACCCAGCGCCCTACCCCCACCCCCATCCGCGACTCCCCCACCTTACCCCTGAAGTGAGAAGAGAGAGAGAGAGCGACGTGAGAAGAAAGAGAGAAAGAAAGGAGGAGTCGCGGGTGGGTATGGGGGGCGGGGGCGCTGGGCGGCCAGTGGTGGGGGGGCCGAGGGGTCGGGAAGAAAGAGAGAAGAGAGGAAAAGAGAGAGAAAGGGAAAGAGAAAGAGGGGGGTCGGGGGGTCATTGGGGGGGTGCCAAGGGGAGGGGGAGGGGGCCAGGGGTGGGGGGCACACCGGGCTGGGGGCCAGCGGGGGAGGGCCGCAGGAGAGAGAAGAGAAGAGAGAGAAAGGGGAAGAGAGAGAAAAGAAGAGAGAGAAAGGGGAAGAGAGAGAGGGGGTCGCCGGCCAATCGGTCGTAGGGGCCTGAGGTGGGTCGCCGGCGTCGGTCGCCAGCTGTAGAAAGGTCGTCGGTGACAAAGAAGACTTTGGGTGGGAAAAATTATGTGAAGTAAGGTATATCATAAGTATGATACTCCAACAATGTTTCAACCATTCGATTAAATCTGAACGGTCTAAAAAAGGGATGTATCGGTAGAGACCCTGAAAGAGTCTCTACCACAAACTCTCCCTTTTTAAATATAACTTCAGCATTTAAAAAAAAAAAAATCGTAACTCTCACTTTCTTTATCTTCTTTCATTTTCCTTCCCTTTCCCGCCTTCCCTCTCCTTCTCCTTCCACCCTCCCTCTATCCAAAATATCTCATATTTGATTTCTCTCTCTTCTCTCCATTCTCTCTATTCCCTACTCTCTTTCCCTTTCTCTTCTCCCTTTGCCCTCCTCTCTCCCTCTGCCTTACCTATTCTCTCCTTTCAACCGTCGTCGTCGCCATCGCTGAAGCATTGCGTACTTTATAGCCACCGCGATCTGGTCGCGAAATCCACCATGGCGAGTTCACCGTCATGAGAAAAGAAGATCGGCTAGAGATCGTGCATTTCGGGACCGTCAGAATTAACGTGGCCATGTCACACAAACTCTGCCATTCAAGATCTACTTGTCGATTGCAATCTCCACCAGTCTCGAGTGAGATCTCCTTTGCAATTTCGGTCCGGTCGTCGCGATTGGAGAACTCTCAATTTCGATGCCTTGTCGATGGGTGAAGTTCGGCATCGAAGATCTTCCAACGGCCACAGGGCTTCCTCTTCTCCAGTGGTTGATCCGATTATAGAGGAAGAACAAGGGTGTATTTGATGCAATCATTTCCTTACTCAAAATTTTCACATCATTTTTTTTAATTAATAAAAATTATATTTAATTTTTAAAAAAATCAACCAATTCTAACTTAAAATATTTATTTCCAATCAAAGAATAAAGTATTTTAAAAACTCTTCTTATTTCTTTTTTTTAAATTTAATTGAGTTTTTTTTTACTTTTTTTTTTTTTTTTTGTTTTTTAGCTTTATAATTGGATAAAGCTGTGTAGACTCTTTGAGAGTCTTAATGATACAGTCGTTTTTTAAGCCAATGATATTGAATCGGATGGTCTTTATATTGAGGGTGCACATGAAAAACTATAGGCAACCCACAGTATAACAAAGTAAGTGAAAAAATGAAAAAAAAAAGAGAAAAAGTTAACGGGAAGAGAGAGAGAGGAGAGAGATGGGGGGGGGGGGGAGGGGGGTTCTCGTCGGGTCGGGGAGGCACCGGGGGAGGGGGGCTAGGGTAGGGGGTTGCCGGACAGGCTGGGGGTAGGGTGCCCAGCTGGGAAGAGAGAGAGGAGAGAGAGAAAAGGGTGTGGGGGGTTCCCATTGGGGGGGGGGGGGTGTCGAGGGAGGGGGGCTAGGGTGGGGGGCATCGGGCGAGCTGGGGGCAGGGGGGCATGCTGGGAAGAGAGAGATGAGAGGGGGGCACCGGGCGGGCTGGGGGGCAAGGGGGCCGGCTTGGAAGAGAGAAAGAAGGGAAGAGAGAGGAGGGGCGTCTGGCGGGCTGGGGGCAGGGGGTTCAGCCTAGAAGAGAGAGAGAGAGTGGAAGAGAGAGAGAGTTTCCCGTCGGGGGCGGAGGGGGGGGCACCGAGGGAGGGGGAGCTAGGGTGGGGGGGCGCTGGGGCATAGGGCCGGCCTTGAAGAGAGAGAGGGGGTGGCCGGGGATGGGGTGGGGGCCGATCGGGGGTGTGGTCACCTGCGTCGGGGGGCAGGTCGTCATCGATGGCGGGAAGGTTGCCGGCGACGGAGAAGATAAGTGTGGGAAAGTTTATATGAGATAAAGTGTATGATAACTATGGTACACCAATAATATATCAACCGTTCGATTAAATTTATCAGTTTAAAAAAGAGCTTTACCGGTAGTTACTTTGGGAGATGCTCTACTACAGCCTTTCCCTTTATAATTTTTCCTTTTTTGATTATTTTTATCTTTTGTGATTTTTATAATCTCTTTTATATATTGAAAAAAAATTATAAATTA
The DNA here is from genome assembly GCA_025413025.1 of Ficus hispida. Taxonomy (NCBI): domain Eukaryota; kingdom Viridiplantae; phylum Streptophyta; class Magnoliopsida; order Rosales; family Moraceae; genus Ficus; species Ficus hispida. Next base: position 3,270,275 of record CM046365.1, read on the forward strand.
AGATATCTAAAATAATCATTTTAAATTTTTTTAAGAAATTAATAATTATTTAAAAAAAACATTCGGATGAATACCAAATGATTTTTGGGTATAATACAAGAATATCTTTCTAGTTAGTTAGGCGTATTTTTAAAAAGACATTTTAAGTTGACTTTTGACTTGTTTTAAAAAGGTAAAAATCTGAAACCATTATAGCTTGAGAAATATTTAAGAGATGTGTTCTTTTGGAGCATTCCTCCAAATTGCCCTAAAATTTCATGATGTGGAGTTGGGCCACTTTGGCACAATTTCTAGACGCATATTTCACTTATGGGTTTAGTGCAAGTATCCAACAAAGGTCTGGTTGTGATTGATAAGCTTCTGATTTACTAGTTTACCATATTATCTCATTTTACCAATTTCCAGTTTTCTTTGTTATTTTTGCACTAAGGGTGTAAAATGCTCAATGGTTTTTCTACTCTTGGCAAATATTGAACTAAGGTAATTTTAGTAAAAAAAGTAGTAATCTAAGGTTCGGCTTTAAATTTTTAATATGTTTTGCTTTCTTGCTTTTTTTTTTTTTTTTTTTTAATTCAATCGAAACACATTTTCGCCTAAAAGGTATGTTTTATGTAAAAATTTGTACCCTAGAATCCGTCGAGAAATTGACTGAGGTTCTTCCACGAGAAAAATTTGTATTAACGAGTTCGAAAACTTTCATGTCTGGCCCAAGGGCCAGTTTGACACGTAAGGTGTCCGTTTACATCAAAACAGTAAATTGACAGTTACTAACTTTTACATTCCATACATAATTCGGAAAATGACCCAAAATATCATCTAAAAATCAGAATTTATGAGAGCCTATTGTGTAGAAAATGTTCCTAATATATGTCCCTACATTTTCTCAGTTCGGCTTGAGGCCCGGTCTGGCCTTTAACTGACCACAAATGGGCCAGGTAAATTGAACAGAGATACGTCCACTTCCAATGGTTGGATACCAACGGGTTACTGTAGATAACCGAAGCAGCTACCAATCAACTTGTTTTTCTTATGTAAGGTCCCTTTTAGGTCATAAGGTTTCTATAGTGAAGCTATAAGTTCAAACTTATCATTCATGCACAAAAAAGTTCATCCTTCTATGCTTTGTTTATGGAAATCAATCTTGTACCAACCAATATTATTGTTAACAATAAAAATGAGACTATTGTTCAAACCAAATTGTGATCACCAATATAGCCCCTCCTAGCAAGCTAGTCCTCACATCAAGCAAACAAGAAAAAAAATTATAGTTCTCCATTGCCCGTTAAAACCGTGGCCTACAAGGAGGAGAAACATGAATTTTTTATTATTATTATTTTTTTTCACACACACTCACCTTGGAAGACTTCTATGTGGTTGATTACTTGGGGCTCTATTTCCAAAGCTTGCTCCAAGAGATTTTCCTTACGGTTTGGATGGTGGAGAAATTCGTCTAAGGTAGAGAAAGGGAGAGAGCAAAGAAAGGAAAAAAAAAATGTTGTTGTGTGGAGAGGGAAGAGAAAAATGTGAATGTGTTAATCTTTCACCTATATGTTGACCCATTGCTGATGAGTTTTATTTAACATTAATCTCCTTCTGGCTTGTTTATCTCTGGTCAAATGAAGCTTAATATTAATCTAATGAAATTTAGCCACTTGGACTAGCTCAGTTGATGAGGAAATGAGGTTAAGGGTTAAGTCTGATAAGTCAAATGTTTGATCCTTGACAAGTGCAAAAAAATATATAGATTAAGTTTATTTGATGGGGTTTTGGGTGTTTACCGGAAAAAAAAAAAAAAAATCTAATGAAACTTGATCACCAAGTTGGAATTTGGTCAAGATGTTTGCCCAAAATGACCACTACAAGGAGTGTCCTTCCTCAAAATTACCAACAGTTGTTGCCATTTATTTTGGCAATTGTCTAGACTTATTCCCTCCCTCTAGAATCCGAATTTTCCCTTGCCTTGGATTGCCACAATAGCAATCCATCTAGTCCCTTAATTTCTCTCTTGCTTGATCTCAATCATGGATTAGTTTTCACCCCCCCCCTTTTTTTTTTTTTTTGGTTGAAATTTGTGCTAGTTGTTTTGCCCCAAGATAACCTCTAAAACATGTGATGGAACGATTAAATTTTTTCTTTGCCTATACTCATTATGTCACGATAAATTTCCAACATTTGATACCTCACGTAGTGTGGAATTTTTGTGCATTCAAGTCGATTTAAGCAATAGTACCTATCTCATGCCACATAAAGTTGCACGAAAAAAATGTGACTAGGCACATGTTATCTGCGACTATTCATACTTCAACAGTTTTTGTGAATTAGACTCACAAAATTACAATTCCAAAAATTTTGGGATATTACAATCTACCAGAATACTCTCTAGTAACCAGAACCAGATATGTTGCCTCTTTTTTTTTTTTTTTCAAATGCAAGAAAACTATTTGTTAGATTATAAAAAACAATCTATTAAGAATACTCTCCGGCCGTTGGAGCCAAAGAAGACTAACCCTTTTGTGTTGAAATGAAAAGTATTTTGCTAGATTAAAAGTACTCTCTAGCAACCAGAGTCAGAAACGGCCAATTATTTTGTGTTGTAAATAAAAATTAATCTGATAGATTATCAAACTAATATACCAGAATGCTCTTGATTCTGGGCAATATGTAGTGGTAATCTACTAGATTACCTTTGGCTCTCTCACTTTCTCCCTCTTCTCCCATTTTCTTTGTTCTCTCTTTCCCTCCCTCTTCTCTTCTCTAAAACCGGCAGCCCGTCGCTGGCACCCCCTATCACTGGTGCCCCTGTTGCCGGCACTCCCTGCTATAGAGAGTCATCGATCCACTCCTCGTCCTAAGCCACCGATGTTGCTAGATCTCCAAAGATCAGCAGGGATCTCCGATACAATGCATCTACATTTTGTAAGTTTCCATTTTTAGGACAAACACAATATGTGTAATGGGCTCACTCACTAATGGACGGCTTGAAATAAATGCACTCTTATCTTTCAAATCTCCAATCTAATACACCACAACTCACATTTCTCTTATAGTTCAATCGAGAAATCCCTCCTCCCCCAGCTCTAACAAAATTTTTTTATTTTATATTTTGGTTGGATTATTTGGATGTTCAATTCGCTTGTCCAATCAATCATTCGACATTGATTTTTTTCTTCTTGTTTTCTATTTGTTAGCATTTTACTGTTAGTTGTTTGTGACTTTTCTTGCTGTTCAACTTTCATTTTGTTTACTTTTTTTTTTTTCCCTCCGTTTGCTGGTGGTATTTTTGTGGGTATTACCAAAAAAAAAAAAAAAACACACACACAAAAAAAAAAGTATTGGCAGGGTTTTTTTTTTTTTTGAGAAATTTTTTTTTTACTAATTAGATTTATTAAATATGTTACTTTATATGTCAATCGAAATTAAAATTAGAATGAGGTATGAGAATGTTAAATTGGCATAATGAAAACAATATTTAGAAAATGATAGATTTTTTAAATATTTATTAAAAAACTATTATTTAAGTGGGAACATGAATGATGGGTGCAAATAAAATCACTTAAATGATAATTGGGCACTTAATAATTCAAAACATGTAAAAAATAAATAAACAAAAATGTCATGCACGTCCATTTATTTTATTTCACTTGCGCTGAATTTTTCTCATTTTATTTAAATTGTATATATAACAAAATAAAAAATATTCAACATTCAAAAAACTCCATAAAAAGGGACTCAACGGTTAGATGGGCAAAAGCACGACACTAGATATTGTGCTGTGGACAAGTCGTGCTAAAATTTTGAGTTTTGTAAGGTATGAGCACAACATGAAGTCTAAAATGAATTAGGTCTATTCCATAATGAAATGACACGCTTAAACTTGAATGATTTTAAGTCGACATATTTTGTGTCTCTAAAAATAGATCTGAGTTTGTAGTATGGATCTAATTGATTCTAATTTATTTATTTATTGTTTTAATTTGAATTAAGATTCTAAAATTACATGGTGTTTGAAAGAAAAAAATGTGAATTTTAAAAAAATAAAAAAATAATGAAAAAAATGGGGACCCCTTTCTCTCTCTTCTCTTTTCTCTCTTCCCCTTTCTCTCTCTTCTCTCCTCTCTCTTCCCCTTTCTCTCTCTTCTCCTCACTCCCAATGCCGGCGACCCACCTCCGGCCCCCACAGTCTCGGACGCTGGACGTCGGCCGTCGGTGACCATTTTCTCTCTCTTCCCCTTTCTCTCTCTTCTCCTTTCCCCCGACGCCGGTGACCTACCTCCGGCCCTCTACCACGGGTCCCAGCCCTGGCCGGCCGGCCACCGGTGACGTCCCTTTCTCTCTTCTCTTCTCTCTCTCTTCCCCTTTCTCTCTCTTCCCCTCTCTCCCGCCGCCCCCACCCCCAGCCCCCCGGCCCAACCGTGCACCCCCCCTCCCCCAGCCTCCCCCCACCCCTGGCCCCCCGGCACCCCCCTGTCGGCCCTACGAATAGACAGAGAGAAGAGAGGAAAAGAGAGAGAAAGAGGAAGAGAAAGAGGGGGGTCGTCGGGGGGTGGGGTGTGCCGGGGGGGGGGGGGGGAGGGGGGTGGGGGAAGGCTGAGGGAGGGGGCCACGGGAGGGCTGGGGGCTGGGGGTGGGGGTTGGGGGTGGGGGGCGGCGGGAGAGAAGGGAAGAGAGAGAAAGGGGAAGAGAGAGAGGGAGGTCACCGGCGGCCGGCCGGCCCTGTGACCGATTGTGGGGGAGCCGGAGGTGGGTTGTCGGCGTCGGGGGAGAGGAGAAGAGACAGAAAGAGGAAGAGAGAGAAGAGAAGAGAGAGAAAATGATTGCCGGCGGCCGGCGGCCGACGTCTGGAACTGGGGGGCCGGAGGTGGATCGTCGGTGTCGGGGGTGAGTCGCCAGCGTTAGGGGTGAATCGGCGGCGTCCGTCGCCAACGGCGAGAAGATCGCCAGCGACGGAGAAGACTTTAGGTGGGAAGGATTATGTGAGGTAAGGTGTATGATAAGTATCGTACACCATCAATGTTTTAACCGTTCGATTGAATCTCAACGATCTAAAAAATGACTTTACCGATAGAGACTATAGAAATGTCTCTACCACAGACTTCCCAAAAAAAAATATATATTTCTTTTCTGGATAATAAAAGTAAGCAGGAACCATTGATCTTCGTCACATAGAAAAAATTAGAACTTATATTAATTAAGTGGGGAGAAACCCATTAAAAAAGTTACCAACAAATTCAAGTATGATAAGTTGTAGGATTGCTAAACATTAATTAGATTGAGTTACAATCACATCAACATAAAAGAGTAGTACTTACAACTAATAAAATCTAATATATATAACTACATAACAAAAAGTCAAAAACAGCGCTTATTATAATAAAGAATATTTTTATAACCTATGGTGAAATTTGAATTAAATTCTGAAATTAACAAAGAGATGCAAAAGATAATAATAAAAATCAATTTTTTGGTGCCAAATTAGAATCTTCCCAATCCTCGGCAGGAAGCATGGGAACTGGGCTAACACCTAAAACCCCAACACCAATTGGCTTTTCTACTTTTAGCTAGAAGCAACCTAAAAATATTTAATTAATACCTCTCATTTCCCTAAGCATTCATTACGTAATTTATTTAAACAAGAAAACTATGGTTTAAATAAGTTTTCCCAAGTGTTATATAAAGATTAATAATGAGAAACCTTGCGTTATTGGAAAACCAGTGGGCCAACAAGAGGGCAGTTGACTCCTACAGAAAGATCACAGCATATCTTTGCATCTTAGATGTTCAGGATTTAGCTTCAATTTTTTAAGAGAAGCCGAAAGTGAAATTGTATAATTAATTATATACATATATATATATATATATAATGTCTCTAGAATCTCAAACTGTAGAGAATTCAAGGTTATAAAATCATGACCCTAGTTGAATTAATTAATATTTCGTGGCATTTGGAGGTTTCATAGTCGTTGAATGAGTCCTTAGCGAGCTTATAAAACAATTTTATGATTTGACTGACAACAGTAAAATCCTTGTATCTTTTATTTTGTTTGCATATAAGGGCGTTGCCATGGTCTTCCCAAGAACATGACTGTAATCTTATCCTAATATACAAAAGTAAAAAAGAATATTATGATAATTATTTAATGTAATACATACGTTAAAACTATGCAACAATAATTAATTTGGGATAATTAATTTTTTAGTATTATGTTTTTCTTTTAATTTTTATAAATTATGTTATGTTAATTAAATTTATGTTACGCTTTTCACATTTATATGTTTTATGACGGGAATATGTGAACGATCATAATAAAACCCCATATTATATGTATATGTGATAAGTAAATTTTCAAATATTATTATTGAAATTTTTTTTTGCTGGAATGTTACTATTGATATTAATTTACTAGATGGACACCGCCGAGGGAGAAAATTAAAAATATAGATGATGATTTAAAGACCTTTGAAAGAAATGATTTGAGGGACCTTGTTAGGTATGTATAGAAGAAGATAGTGGGACCCTTAAATTATTGCGTTTTCCCAATAATATTTGATAAAAGAATTAATTAGTAATATTTGATGAAGCTCCAAACTACAGGGGGCTTGGAGTGGATTATTTAATAATAGCTTTTGTAATACTTCTCTATTGTTTATGGTTTATCATCAAACAAATTTGTTATTTTATTTCCTAGGTCTTAATTTATGGCATCATTTTGATGTACATACATATACAATTATACAAAATGTCACGGTCATATATGCTATAAATAACAAATTATTATTTTCAGTGTCCTATTATTGGTCTTAATTCTCTGAATATTGAACTTAATATATAGATACATATACGTACGCAAATATACACTTTGGTCTTAGCTGGCTGAAAAGAATATTAATGCTTTTAGCTTATTAAGTCTCAAATATATGGCTATCTATGTAGTTAATGTCAAATATTCTTTGAAGAAAAAAAAAAATTGGAAGAAAAAGTTCTCTTCCCACGAGAGCAAAGAATTTATAATTGCCATATCCAATAATTGTTATTTTTGTTTTGTTTTTTAGTTCAAATAGTACACCCCATAAAAAGGCTTATCTATCGTGTTTTCTTGCATTTTGGTGAACTTTCTCATCTCCCATTCCTTAGTTCTTTACAAAGAAAGAATTTGGTAGCAGGTTTCTAGTAAAACACTAATTAATTTTCCTTACCTTGTTTTTTTTTTTTTTTTTAAATTTGTGGATAGAGAAATTTGAACGTATATTTTTTTTAATGAAGTTAAATATAAAATTATCTCTAAATGCATATAACCTTGAGTTTCCTTAACATAATTTTTCGACTAGTTATCCAACTCTTTTAAGATATATATATATATATATATATATATATATATTGTTCTCTAAAAAATGGCGTCATCCAAGATTTAAAGTGTCATACTTTCATCAAATCAAAATTCTCATTTTTCATCCAATAAGAAAATTAGAAAGAGAAAGTTATCCCCCGGGATTCTTGTGGAAATGATTTTGACACTTATTCCAAAAAGAAAAAAAAAAAAAAAAGATATCCAAACAAAATCAAATATTAATTAATATTAATTACCAATAGTTACACCCTCGATAATGGATTAACAAGGAATCTTAGGGAGAATATTTGATTGAGAAATGAAACTTGGACCAATGTAATTACAAAAAAGAAAAAAAAAAGATTTAAATATCACTGATTTCTAGTTCTAAAACTAATTAGAAAAGATTCACGGAAACCAACAAATATACATTTATATGTATATGTATTTGTGTGTGTGTATATATATATATATGTGAATATATAAATTGACATCCCAATCATCAATTTTATACAAGACTAACAAAAAGGGAAAAGTGGGGGAGAGTCTGTTTCCAAACTGAGGTAGATTAGTAGCCAAAATGGGTGGTCCCTTTGGTGACAAAAAGGATGGGAACTTTACGTGGGTGTCTATGGACCCACAAGCAACAGACCAAAGCAAAAACCCAAAAATCAATCAACATAAAACTCCAAATGAATCTCTTTCGTTTTTTAATTGGTCACTCGTTTCCAAACTGACCATTTCACAGGTTCCCTTATTCCCTCCCCTCCCTAAACTCTAATTTCATCTTCCTAGATAGTAATTGTCTTTTGTCCCCCTCTTACTATTTGTTAAAGAAAATTTCATCATTCAAGTCTGTTAAATATATCCATATTGGGTGGAATACTTATTTATTTATTTATTTTTTACTTTTGTTGCTTGTTTTGTGTAATTCACAGGGTGAAACATACAAGTAACATGTTTTGTGGGAAAATAACCTCTTTTTTAGAAGTTATTTAGTTTAGTCTCAAAATTTTATAAAAATAAGAAAAATGATCATTTTTTTAAGTTGTTAATCAGTGTTAACAGGCATTTTATTAACTAATGGATGACTATGATCAATAATTGATTGACTTTGGTCAGTAATTTATTGATTATAATTAATCATTAGTTAATGGTTATTTTTTTAACAAAATATCTATTTATTTAAATAAGTGTTTAAAAATGGTCTGTTAATCTAATCTATATAATCGACAATATGCTTTTGCATACATTGGACTTTTCTACCACTTGTACCACTCCATAACCATAATTTCAATAAATATATATATATATATATATATATATGTGAAAGGAATTATGTCATTATGCATAATAGTTAGTACGATTTTCCTTTCTTCTTTCGGAAAATCACAAGCACCGTTCAATGGATTTTCCAAGTACAAGTTACTAATAATATTTTCGATAGAAGTGAAGAAAAAAGTGAAAAACGAAGGGGACCATATAAAACTTTCTTTGTTGTTTTGCTTAAATGAAGATAGTTTCAAATAGATAAGTTGGTATTTAAATTGTCACAACCAAACCAAACAAATACACACACATATATATACGTGATTATACTCTATAGATGATATAAAATTCAAATTGGTGGTAATTGGATATGTGAATAACACGAATAAGGTAAAAAATAATTTGAAGATATCAAAACTTTTGGTGTTTGAAAACGTGAAATTGAATTTTGAGTGCTAAGAGGGGAGAATAAGAATAGAGAGAACTTTGCATCAATATTTTACTAAAGTTAGGCGTGTCATTTAGGCGAATAGATATGTGGAATAGATTTTCTCAAACTTGATGAACATCTTCTTTATTCTTTTTCCTTTTCCTTATTTTAATTTTGTGTATCACAATCCCCTTGAATAATCCTTAAACTTTCTTCGTCATTAGATGCTTTCCAAGAAAATGAAAATAAAAGAAAAGAAAAAAAGCCTATAGAATTAGTGGTTTTTTTTTTTACGCAATATTTTTCACAAAGATGTACTCATCTGTATTATTACTTGGATTTAATTTTCTTTAAAAGTGATCAGAAATAAATGTATTCAGAATGAAAAATCTTACATGTCTAATACATGATCAATGTAAGATCAAATATCTAGTTCTTAAAATCATAATTTGTAATCACAATAATAACTCTATGGTAAATACATATCTAAGCTAGTAAGAAATGTAGAGTTCTAATCTCCATAAATAAATAAAAAAAATCTTAATTTGCATTAAAGTGGATTTAATGATAAAATCGCCCATCACATGGACTCTAGGGGAATATATAATTGGTGGTATAATTAAGACTATAATGTTCAAAGAATATTATCATCCTCATCATAAAATTCAACCGAAGACCAGTCTTTTTCAAAATATAGTAGTGACTAACTAGTATCCTATTTCTTTACCACATAAAAATGTTCTATAGCCGTGGAAGGGTTAATTTTCATATCTCTATAGATGCTAATTTCCAAAAAAAAAAAAAAAAAAAAGGGAGAATATATATACATATATTGTTGATATTCTCTGAACCATAAGGAAAGATCAATTTCGATCACTGTTGATTTCCCCATCTTCATTCTTCCACAGAGATTTGATTCCTTTTAACCTTCTTCTTCTCCTTTTTTTTTTTTAATTTATTTTAATTTATTTTATTTTTATATTTAATAACAATAGTGGTACTACAAAAAAAAAAAAAAAGAGGCCATATTTTACATTTAGATAACGTCAATGGTGGGGCACATGGAAAGACAAACATCATATTGCACTTCTCTCTTCTTTTTTTTTTTTTCCTTTTTTTTTTTTTTGTCCCCTCTCTCTCTCTCTCTCTCTCTCTGCCTGTACTGTGCCCCAAATTCTCATCTCATTTCCTTCCCAACTCTCTGTCTCTCCTCTTCTGCAGCCTTCCACTTCTATTAATCAAGTTGCAGCCACCGATGACGACGGCGTTTTGTGCCGGCGGTTGTCGGACGACACCGCCATAGAGTTGTCTTTCCTCTCGGCTTGCTTTATGTGCCTTTCCCTGCATTCTAAGCTACAGAAAGCCGTGTCTCCCCTGTTCCATTTTAGAAACCACACAAGTTAATTCCGATATAAAATATGAAAAAAGCAGTACTAAATTTATTTATTTTTATTGAGAAAAAAGATTTAAATCTGCAGCACCTTACTTTCCGAATTTATTAAAATTATTCATGCTCTTCAACGATCTTAAATTCATACACATCGAACATACAACCTCACGATTATAAATCTTCATATGATAAAGATCATACACAAATACTAATGAAAAAAAAAATTGTACTACATTTGTGAGATTAATAGTCACATATTAAGACTTCTTTTATTTATTTATTTCTTTTGCGTAAAAAAAAGAAAAAAGAAAAAAGAAAAAAGTGGTATCCTAAAACCGCCATCCTTTTAAATAAAAGAAAAAAAAGTCAAAAAAATAAAATGATCATCCTTATCGTATGCCATCACCTCAGATAGACTAAATTCGGAAAACTAAGAAAGGCACATACATGTAGATGTAGATGTCGCGGCCAGAAGCCAAGCGACTCTTGCAGAGGCCGCACGTGCGGAGGAAGTCGGCGGTCTCGATGAAATCGGCGGAGTTTCGGCGGAGGGTGTTGGTTCTCGGCGACAGCATGGACTGCAGGAAATTGTTGTCATACCCTAAAAATCCCATGTTGTTGTTGTTGTTGTTAGTCTGATGATGATGATGATGAGAAGGAGGTGAGGGGTTTTGTGGAGTCAGTTGATCGGACGGCTCACGAGCTTCACCGCCGCTCAGATCAGCGGTGATGCCTGTCATGCTCGTCGTTCTCTTGATCGGCGGCCGTGGACGTTTTCCGAGCAACATGTTTTGTTCTTTTTTATTACTTAAAAGAGCTTTTTTTTTTTTTTTTTTTTTTTTCCTGGCCCTGATAAGTTCTTCTGAGTGGCTCTAATACGAGAGAAGAGGAGAGAGAGAGTAGAGAGAGAGTGTGTGCGTAAGTGTGAGAATAGAATGGAAAATGGGGAAGGAGAGAGATTAAAAAAAGAAGAGGGAAGGTGGTGAGAGCGAATCTGGGCCGTCCCTGGCGGGCACCAAGTACAACAACTCCACGTCACGCTCCTTCCACTTTTTATTAATGCTTTCGCCCTCTTTTCATTCCTTTTTTCAATTATCGTTTTTTTTTTAAAGTTAATACAATGCAAAATTTGTGACAGATATTGTACGTCTTACGGGCTATAAGTAAATCAGACGTGAAATTACCTAATATTATTTCTATAATCATATTAATAGATATTATTGTCTTTCTCGTCTACGTAAAATTATTTTCAGTTTGCAGATTAGATTATTAAAAAGTTGATTAAGTGATTAAAAATAATTCCTATAATAAGACAATTTTTAACATAAATTTTTATTTAAAGGGTGTTTGATGAATGAGTTGAGTTAATATTTTTAAATTTGAATAATAATTTTTATTGATTTTTTTCAGAAAAGATAAAAAAATTTTCAGAAAAAGACAAAAAACATGATAAAAAAGTACAATTTAGTTTAAAATAAATATAAATGCCAAACAAACCCTTAATTTTTATTTTAAAAAAGTTTTTTTTAAAGGGAAATTTCAAAGAGTTTTTTACCTTAAGGTTTTTTTTAATGTGATTTTTTTTTTTGTACAAATGACATCGGTAACAAAAATACTAAAGATATCTATTCTGATGTGAATTTTTGAAATGTACCAACCTAAATGATACTTTTTAATTTCGTGGAACTGTTATACTTTGTTATTTATTAGTGAGTATATACGATTTATTTATTTTTTTGTAATTTTTTAATGATTATAATATATTTTCTTTGGACAGTTTTTCAAAATCCAAAAATTTGGCCAGCAATGGTAAAGATATTTGCAAGACTGTTCATCCTCCACCTATTGATTTGATTTTTCCTCAAAAAATAATAATTAAAAAAAACTGTTGGTTTGATTTAACTAACCAAAAAAAAAAAAAAACTATTGATTTGATTTAACTTTCGTCGACCATATTGATATATATTTTTTGAAATGGTCTCGACCATATTGATCTATATGTAGCTGTCACCAAATGAAACAAAATACACCTCAAGCCTTGAGAATATGAACATTCACATCACTACTAGTGTACTTAGCATAACTTATTCCGACTTTTATCCTCATATATATATATATATATATATGTGTGTATATATTTTGTTTCTTGTACTATATTAAGTAAATAGTTATATCCATAAGTCTTGTCTTAAAATAGATTTAGTAACATCTTTTAGATGAAAAGTAGACAAATGTAGGATAAATATTAATATTGCATAACTTAAATATATATATATATATATATATAATTTAGCATAACATTCCATTTGCTATTATTAATGTCATTATTATTTGCTAAAGAATTATACACCAAAATGGCAAAAATATCATCTAGATTTTAAAATCTCAACTTTATATTAAATATTCCATTTCCTCTAATTTTTTAAAAACTCAAACTTTAAAAGTTCATAAGTTTCTCATTGCAAATCAAAATATGATGATGTTTACGTCAAAATACTCATAACGACCAGATAAGCAAGATCAGATCCATTTTGTATATATATATATATATATAATTTTTTTTTCTGAACACATCTCAAATTTTTACACTATTTTCTATATCACTTAATTTTTTCAAAAGTTTTTTTCTCCAAACACATATTTCCAACTCAATCTCTAAAATATTATCTCCAGATGTTCTCACAAACGGGCCCTTACAATATGATCGGTTTTGTACTTTCTTGGAATTATTTTTTCTGAAAAAACAAAAATAAACAAAAAGAAAAAAACAAAGAGTTCACGATTGAGTCTTCTATTATTTCCCATTATTTTCTAATTATTTTTGTCCTTTTTTTTTTGGGTCAAACTCGGTTCAATATTCATATTATTCAGTAGTCAGATGATCAGCATTTACAAAACTAGCCAATATATTCAGGAACATCTTATAACCAGGATCTATAAACTTCTGAAGAGAGAATAAATTGGGGTAGTATGTATGAGAAGGTCATGTTACTCTCACGAGGAACATAGCCACATGAACCACCACCAAACTCTATGTATCAAACATCTCATTCCAATGAAAATAGCCTCTTCCGCAAAGCTAAATACCAACTGAATCATTCACATAATTGACAACCGATGAGATATCACTCTCCACCCAAAAAGTCCACTTTCCTTTGCAAAAATAAGGCTTTCTCACACTACTGCAGCACATTCAGCATGCAGCCAGGACGTTAAACGCTCCTATCACAAATCCAATAGAGTCTCCTACCAAACCTCCCACCACTGATCAACTCATGTATCAACCATCTGATCTCACTTAAAATAACCTCTTTCCCAATAGCTAAACCAGCTGAATCATTTATAGAATTTGACGACCGAACCACTCTCCATCAAAGATGCCCAAAGTCCACCATTATTTGCAAAACCCAAACAACCTTGAATGTCAAAATCCTTCCCCTTGTCTCTCCACTACGCCTCTCCTTCCTCCAACTTTTCTCTCCTAATAGAGCGCATCTACATTTAGTTCAATGTTTTTGTAAGTTTGGATTTAGAGGTGATTAACTAAGCAACGAAAAGGGTATGTTTTGTAAGAGGGAGAGAAAACAAGAAGAAGAGTATAGTAAATCACCTAGGTGTACTGAGAAATGAGAGAGACGTCCATTCTCTTACGATGTTTGGTATGCAATCCATCCAACAAATAATTTAAGAGAGAACAAATTTGAGATGTTTTGAAAGATTTAGAGTCTTTCTAATCTATTAATTTCTCTTTTATATCCCACGTCTATTCACCCCTCTCGCTCCTCTCGTTTTTTTTTTTTTTAAACCAAACACATTCTAAAAAGAAAGAAAAATATATACCAGGTATACTGCTTTTAGTTTGTTATATATTTCAAATTTGTCCCTTTTTTTTTTTTTTTTTTTTTTTTTTTTTTTCTGATCTTCCCTATTTTATTTTTAACCCGGGGCTAATGACACCCAATATTAGAAAACATGTGAAATTAAAAATTTACTATACATAAAAACGCATTCGACTGTTTTTTTTTTTTGGTGAGATTTATTTTTTTCCCCTCCCATAGGTTAGCTACCCTCTCAAAACGAGCTGGGGAAGATAAAGAAGTGGTCTCCTACTCGTGCAAAAGGAAGGGGGTAAATTCTATGCCAAAGGTCTTTACAATATAGCTTTCATGTTTCAAAGTCAAAATAATGCTTTTGGCATCATGTCCAAAAAAACTGACAACGAGATTTGATTATATTGCACTTAATCCCATCATCCACTTTGTTTTTGTTTGATTTGATATAGCTTAACTTTACACTCTGTAATTCAAAAAAACATCACTCTTACTTTAGCAAAATAAATAAATTATACATAGAACAACATCACTATTCCACCTTCAATTTATTTTGAAATGATTTTAGCTGTTATGTATTATGGATGATGACCCGTTGGAGTTAATATATAAGGAGGATTTTTTTTTAATTTGTAAATTGAGGAAAAACAATACATTCTACGTATAATATATGTATTTCGACGAACTACAAAAGAATTAAGATTTTTTCAATGGTAACAAGGAAGGATAAGGAGGCTTGAGCCCCCACTCAATTTCCCCACCTTTAAATTACACTATAATTTTGAATAAAACTTCATATTAATCCATTTTTAAAAAATCAAAACTTATTCATAAAAATCTCTAAGTATCCATTATATAATCACTAGCATCTGATAAAAAATTTTGACTTCATCACTATTTATAGGTATTATTATTATTTTTCTTTAGATTAACCTTTCAACTATCTGATTTTTTATCTTTTAAAAAATTACAGCGTAACAACTTAACTATCTCTAATCATAAATTAAACTGCAAAAAAAGTTGATCTAATGATCAAAATAACAATACCTACTAAGGGCCAGTTTGGCATTATCACTTAACTCAAACTAAACTATACTTTTTTCATCATGTTTTTTGTTTTTTTCTAAAAAAGTTTTTTATCTTTTCTGAAAAAGTAAAAAAAAAATTACTATTCAAACTTAAAAATCTCAACTCAACTCAAATTCAACTTATTTCACCAAACACCCCCTAAAAGAATAAATATAATTGCTCTCATCAGTTTTTTGCCCTTTAATTATTTTTTCCTAATGTAAGAGTCTTAGAATAAGGATAACACACGTTTAAAATTTATTTCGAAACAAAAACAGAGTGGGGGGAAAAAATATTTCTAAAGAGCATTTAAAAGGTTCATAATACCGGACTATAGAGATAACCAGACAAGCAGGTAACACCTGCTTGTGCTTGGTGGAGGCGTGAATGAGGTGATCACTCATTTTCAATAGTTTATGTAATAAGTTTATCTTTTTGTATTTTATAGATTTTTAGGAAATTTTATTCAACATTTGTCCCAATTATTGTGTTTCCTATTAATAGTTTAAAATTAAAAAAAAAAAAACGAATATTTTTAAAAGAGAAAAGATAGAGATAGAAAGAGAGAAAATGGATTAATGATACAACCAACCAATCAAAATAAATAATGTTGTCATGAGAGGGACCCACTAGCATCATTGCTAAAAAATCACATTTACTAGTGGTAGATCCTTTTCATGTTCAATTTTTCTCTGCTTTAGCTTCCAAACCTCTTTAGATCATTACTTTTCTAAATTAAGATCACGGGAATTTAACGGTTGTGCACTTTTTTTTTTTCTCTTTTTTTTTACTAGAGCATTTTTTTTAATTACACTGAATATTTTAATGGTTGAATCTTTGAATTATGTTTTTTTTTAATTTAGTGTGAGTATTTATAAATTGAACATTAAAATTTTAAGAAAAATTAGGTTGGATGAAATATTTTTGTTATCCAATCTAATAAATGGTCGAAGTTATTTATTTAGCAAAATAATGGTTTGTCATTTTTTTTAAAATTGGTCAATCGGTGAATGACAAATTGGTGACTTGCATTATGATCAATCGATATTTGATTATGGTCAATCACCAATTTATTATATTATGTTCAATTACTGATTAATTATTTAATAAAATTAATTGACTATTTAAAAAAATGATCGTTTAACTAGTTTTAAAAACCTTCAATCATTTATTAAAAATCTTATTAAAAAACTTATTTGTAAAAGACTCTTTACTCTGAATCCAAAAAAAAAAAAAGTGTAATAATAATAATAATATATTGATAGGACAAAAGAACATGTCATGTTAGAAAAATACCCTTAATCTTACATTCTCAAAGCACCATTTGCCGCAGTTATGTTTTGAGCATGTGTAAATCTACACTATATGCAATGCCCATGAGTTAAAAGACGAAGGCTACTTCGTTTCGTATGAAAAAAAAAAATATATCTTATTAGCCTATCTAAATACCTTATTTATGGAACAAATTTAGGTACATCATCCAACACTTTAAAGTATGAAATTTAATGGAGTCCGATAAATATCGAATATGACAATTATATCAGAGGGGGGTGGTTTAATATATATATCCTACCAAACAGAACAGTTTTCCTTGAGAAAGAAAATGTTTAGTTTTTTTTTTTTAATTAAATCATATTTTGTATCGAGCTGATCATTAACCCGTGCATCCAAGCCGTCATTAAAATTTAATATCCCCAAAGTTCATAAGTTAGCCACCTTGAATTATTGAAAGTTGACAAGAAATTAGAGGGAGAGGAAAAAAATTAATATTCTTCTTATATTCCCAAACAATCAATATTTTATGTGCATATATTTCTAAAAATATTAATTTAATATCACGATCTGTCGTATTTTTTTAATTACCAGGTTCATATTCAAATTATTCGTTATTCAATTTTACTTAAAAAAACATGCTTATTAAGCTCCATCATTTCTTATGTCTTTTTTATTTAAAAAAAAAAAGGGTTGATTTATTATTATTTTTATACAATGCGAGATAGAATTCGTGACCTCCCAAAATTAAAAACGCTGCTACACTCTATGTCATTTGACCAAGTGTCATTCACAGTTTTTTTTTTTAAATTATTTTAAATAAGGTCTCGAGCACCTGCTCGTTGTTTAAATGCCGTGGTTTACCTTAATAGAACACTAGTTAGGTATTTTCAAATAAAACAACTGAGTGACAACATTTGTTGTTATTTTTGGAAGACTATATATGTAGGCTATCCAATCTCCCTCCTCCTACCAATCCGATTAAGAGAAACATCATATCGATCATATACAATTTTAAATTATCGAGTATGAAAAAAAAAAATATATATATATATATATATATAATTTAACGAAACTTTATAAAATATAATGGATAAAAAAAATGTCACACCAAGACATAAAAGTTAAAATGTCTTTCACAAAATAAGAAATAACAGTGTCCAAATACCTGAAAAAAGTGGAGGGTCCAAGAAAACAACAAACCGAGAGATGGCAACATAAACACACAAGTTTTTCATTTTTTTTTCAAATTATTATTATTATTTGAGATATATATGTTAGATTTTATATTTTTCACTCGTCACTAAATTACTGGATTGTTGGGTATTTATACGTAGATTGAACTCCCTCCTCATTTTTGCCAAGCTCAATTAGCATGATATTATGATAAGATTTTATAGATAATATTTAGTTTGGACCATGATCTATTTGTATAACTCGATAGACGTGAGGAATAGTATTAGATTATATGATTATGTATTTATCATTTATGGTTAAATTATTTAACTGTTGTGGTGTTTATATATAAATTGAGCTTTCTTTTCCCTTAGATGATAACAAATTTAAACTTTTATTCAATCCTCTCTCTTCCCATTTGTTGAACTAGTCAGATGGGATTCATGAACACACAAGAATGCTCACAAAAAAAAAAAAATATGTGTGGCTGTAGGACCAGAGAAATATTCAAGTTTAATGGAGGTGTAATAATTGATGTTTCCTACCAACTCAAAAGCTGAGATAAACAAAGGCTCCTATGATGGCTACATAAAGGACACCATTTTCCCCATCTACAATTGCATATTTGCGTCTAGTCCACTTACTTTTTTTTTTTTTTTTTTTTGTTATTTTATGGTGCATTATTACTAAAGCTATATATATGCACTCACTCATAAGGCACATAATTGGCAGCCAAAAACCAAAAAAGAAAACGAACATGACAGGAGGTCGACAGGACTGGACTCGATTCCCCATGTCACCATAGCCATTCATATCTCCCACCAATATCTTCTAAATTGCTTTTGCTTTGCTCACAAGACTGTTCTTGGACAAAGACGCCAAAGCCATTGCATAATTTGCAATACTCTTTGCTGTTTGTATGCTGTGAAGTGAACTATTCCTAAGGTGATGTCATTGTAGTGGTCACTAGCACATTGGTCAACGAACGGTTGATTGACATGTGCACTGTAGATGGTGCGAGCAATGAGATAATAATCGAGTTATGATACGATCCTGTCACACCGTACTATGTGTTTGTATGTATTGAATAATGGTCAAAATAAATCTTGCCTGTCAAAATTTTATTTGTTTTCTTGGTTACGGAGCATGCTTGTTAAAAACAGTAGCTAAAAATGTTCTATAATTTGTATTGATTTTGCCGTTGGATATATGCTTGAACAAATTACTTGTTTGGTATGACCGGAAAAAAGTTGGTTGTACAATGGTTGTGGCAATATGATTAGGGTCAATATGGACTCGTTCAAGGAATTTCAAAGCATCAAAGGAAATGGTTATTCTCTGGCGATATTCTATGATAGAACAAAGAAATCATAACATCAAAAATGATCTACCATTAGTTTCTGTTATAATTTGTCACTTGTTTTCATCAGCTAAGGAACTGCGGTTATTCCCTAGAAATTATCTCAAAATTATGTTTTGGTCCCGAATGTTTAAATTGAATAAGGATTTGGAGGCAAGGGAGAAATAAGCTGTCCCCTCTTCTTTAATTGGTAACCCTAGCCGGTCACATCTTATAGAGTGCATCGCCTGCCATCGCATATGTAGAAAAAGAGGGAGCGTAGAAGGAAGAACAACCGTTTGACTTTGGCACATGAGGTGGCAAGTTTGGCTAGGCAACATAATGGAAATGCATCCGACTGCAAATCTTGGAATGATAGTTCAACCCCCGTCCTTGGCTTTGGGGAGTGGCAAGCAACACAGAACTTTAGTTAGTCAAATGGCGTAACATAAGGGGGCTTTCCTGTGTTATAAATCCATAGACAACAGTGTAGACATTCAAATCTAGTCCAAATGGGTCATTGAGATAAAAAAGAGTACAAATAGATCGCTAAATTGCAGTGGCCTTGAAGTATGTCAATCTAATCAGCAGTACTACTTGTAGCTCCTCCCGTGAAGGTTAAAATAATTAAGCGTGGACTACGAACTCAATAGATATAATACGTGAACTATGAACTCAGTAGGATATAACAATGTATAATATTTACAGTTAAACAAAAATAATTGATCAAAATAAATAAATAAAATGGTGGTACTAAATGACAAAGAAGACAATTAACAAATATACTCATATGATAGAGTCAAGATATAAACACTATCAAAATGGCCCGATCGGTTTTTCGGACCTACTCTCAAGGATACTATAAGAATACCCCGCATCTCTAACAAAAATCGTAACAAATATCATCAAAAAGTTTGAAATCTTTCTAAAAGGTCACTACTTGGATCGGCTTAGTCCAGGTAGGTACAAGACCTTCACAATGTGTCTCTCAACACAATCATACTTATAATGAGTCCCAACAAGAGATTTGTACAAACTTTAACAAATGCTAGACAGAAATTCACAACACTTTTTTTTTTTTTGGGGTTAAATTTAGGATTAGAGGTACAAGCTTTTTAAAGTTTAGGGCACGACAGTACAACCTTTTAAATGTTTAGAGACAATTTCTAGTCAATTTTTGGGACTAAATCTTTTGGAATAATTTAAGAACCAACAAAAGAGTTAATCATGTTTTTAAATATATTATATTGACAAAAATCCATATCCAACATTGAGCACCACGCGGTGTCAGTTCGTGTTCCTTACCTAAGAAGTGTCCTACTCCTAGTCACATAATTAGTCTAGTACTGTGAAAGTTGTTTATTCATGATTTGGATGAGATTAATCGAATTCCAACAATTAAAACATGTTCTAGAGATTCGACTATTGGAATAGCATTGAGGAGAAAATGGTCATTAGAGTCCCCTGAAGATTGGAGAATGAGGTGGATGTAGGCCTAATAAGTCAGCTTTGATTTTTTTTTTTTTTTAAAAAAACATGAATTTCACCAAAATCGCTATCACATCGCAACTTTCTTATTAAAACCACTCATACTTTCGCTAAATTTGTCACTTATTCTCTTCGTCTATAATAAAAATTAAGAAGCCATTAATAAAACGGAAATATCACATCGTGATTTTTTTATGGTCGTAGCTTGGAAATAAAAACAAACTATGGTGTGATATCACTTCCTACGCCATAGTACAAATCAAGTTGAAAGGTGAAATCATCTCCCTTTCATTACTCAATTCATGATGTGTACAACTATTGTCCAATGCATTTTTTCTTTCTTCTATATTCCCCTTTTATTTAGCAAGTGGTACTAAATTATTGTTTTAAGGCCGAATAGTCTAGCCTATATATCGTTTTCTCCTTTTGCAATTCCAAGCATTGTTATACAATTTTTCTATGAATAACCTTCTAGAGTCGCAACATTTGAACTCTAATAGGCAATTCCTACTAGTAGGGGGGACCAAAAATTGAGTTCAAATGTCAAGAACAAGTTCACACACAATTAATAGCAATCATTGTATCTATGTCTACATTGATTGTTAACTTACCCCCAAATTTCCCGGACTTTTTATACCTACATATATATTTCTCTGACGTAATTATTTTTGACTTTTTAAATTTAAGAATTGCTTCTGAGAGAGTTTAAATAATATTTCAAAAGAGTTTTGATCCTTGGGAAGGACTTGTAATCAAAGTCACATTTGTAACTACTTGAAAAGATTCCAAAGCTTTGACAACATTTTAGACTTCTCTTACATTTATATTGCTTATTTAAAAACTTAATCATCTTTGCCTCATGAAACTCCATGATTCCAAAAAATGTGGTTCTAAATGCAAACGAAAAAAACAAAACTATAATTGTTTGGCACCACTTTAGAAATGACTTTGTTTTTAGTATGAAAATAAAAATAAGAACTTTTTGAAATGATAGCGAAATCGTTTCTAAAAAATTGTATTTGATTGTAATTTTTAGAAAAATTGGTTTGAGTATAAGGGAAAGTGTAATTTTATTTAGATACATTTACGAAAATATTTTTCAAGTTATAATGTCTTAAAAAATGAAACTGGAAAAAGGAAAACAACTTGTAATCGTTTTTCATTTCTTTTTAACAAAATCATTCTTACTATTTTTTGTTTCTATTTCCATTTTCAAAGCATTTGACAAATAAGCACGTTCTAAAAAACATTTTCATTTTCACACCTAAGCAGACGTGGCATTTCATTTCCTAAATGTTTTTAAAACAATAACAAATACACTCTTAACTTTTAGTTCTCATTTTCTACTCTCTGACGGCTTATTTGGTGTGTGGTTTAAGGAGGTTAAAACAGCCAGATTGGGATAAGATTCTAATCCCTTGATTGCAGAAGAATTAAGCGCCTAAGGCCTTCTTATTTGAGATTATCCATTTAGTTGTGGTTTTGCAATTCTAGAGCCGCCTTATAACTTGCATCTCTCTTTAAAAATAAATAAATAAATAACGATAAAGAGTGAAGAGCTCAAAAATATTTATATTTCAACCAAAACAAAATCAAAGGCCAGATTGCTACTATGAAAAATAAAAGGTCAAGGAAATTTCTTAAGTTGTGAATTCCAACATTGATCTCACTAAATTACATATGCCGTCTTGTCATTTGCTCATTACAAAATCCAATCCTTCAAAGTACTAAACTAATCATGTCATTCTCTTTGAAAGTAAAAAAAAAATAGATATATATATATATATATATATATATATATAACATAAAGAAAAAGAAAAAAGAGGGAAAAGAAAAAGAAAATGAAAGAAACACAAATACAAAGATGAGATAATAAGCACATCACCCACTACCGGTAGCCATCAAGAATTCGCCCTCGCAAACCACCTCGCCTCCGACGTATGCTTTTCCTTCCATCTTAGCTACTCCAAACCGCTTTTGTAACTTCACAAGTGTCATTCTCATAACCAAAGTGTCTCCTGCGATCACAGGTTTTCGAAACCTCACTTTGTCAATTCCTGCAAAGAAGAAATTCTCGCGAGAGCCTCCCACTTCCGGTTGCAGCATAACCAAGCCCCCGACCTGTGCCATTGCCTGGACCAAGCAACCATCTCATAAACACTCTGTTTGAAAATCACACAGCCCCTAAACAAAATAGTCTTGATATGATTTTAAGGAAACACGCACTTTGAGACATGAGTTTTGGCATCTACAAAACTGCTAAATTCTATGAACTGACAAGTACTTGCCATTCAAATAAGCAAAGTGGGGAACTGATGGGATTTAGACACTAATCAAGGTGTACGAAAAAAGCATGCAGAATATCATACGTACAACCTCGAAAGACATTAGTTTTTCGAGCTGAAGACCTTCTTTATCTAAAGGTTCTAATAAAATCATAATGGAATAGGATTAATTTTGCAATGTTATGCAATTAAGACTAACAAGAAAATCAAACAGCACATGTATTGTACATGGGCAACCATCGATCCACAGATCGTAATAATAATTATTAGATAGAATAGAAAATAAAGCTTTGGAAGATCCTAGATGATCTCATCCTAAAGTTTACTTATTCAGAAGTCCAAGGGACTGGGCCAGTTATTCCAATGCTAGTAAGGTCCTAAAATTGCATGCGTCCATATAAACCCAAAAGATTGCAGGGAGTCATTTGGTTAAATTAGAGCACGAAGGAAAAAAAATATTGAAACAACAGGTCTACTTAACAGAAGGAATACTCCATTCAGATTCAAATTTGATGAATTTCGATCATTAATACTTTCCGTAGTCCCAGATTCCATTCCCACTAATTTTGTGTCATATTTTGGTAAATTTTTCTGCAAGATCTCATCAAGCTTCCATTTTAGTTTCTACCATTAAACTTTTTTTTTTTTTTTTTAAAGGAATTTTTCTACGCAATATCTTTAACTACAAAAATTGAATTGTCAGCACAGAAAAAAGCACAACCACAAAATGTGCATTGATATTTACATAGAACCTCAACAAAATTCAAATAACCATAAGAGATTAGGACATTAGCATAATGGATTCGATCACTCGAGATAGATTGCCCTGCTGTTGCAACACAGATAGTGCCAATGGAAGGTGAATAGTCGCTTAAGGCTATAGTTACTGGGCTAAAGTTCTAGTAAATTAGAACTGGCATAGGATCAACTAACCAAAACATGACATATGAGCACCTATCCATCTTTACTAAATCTCTACGAGATAGAGAACAGAGGTTTGCAAAGATCCTAGATGCATTGAAATGATCCTAAGTTCCTAAGTTCCTTGCTTCACAAATCCAAGGGACTGGGTCAATTATTCCGACACTAGTTGGTGTAACAACCTGAGGTTGCATTCCTTCAAATAACCCGGCATTCTTTTAGTTAAATTGAAGCATGACGGCACCAAAATTCTTCCCATCTCCTTCTTGCCCTTGTAATCTTTGGGCATGCCATTTGCACCTACCCCGAACCATAAAAGAAATTTACCTTAAACCTGATTCTGCGGTCTCATTTAACAATTAACATAACAATTGAATTCAATTCAACTTTTGCTCAATTTTGTCCCATCCCTATTCTTATCACAATCCCAATCACGAACCTACTAACTTAATGTCATTTTCTTTTCCGAAACCCAAATATCAAATCATCATCCTCGGCAAAACCTCATCAAGTTTCAATTTTAAATCAATTACCAAAGATACTATGGAAACTAAATTCTAAATGCAGAAACAGAGCACATCCACAATGGTCTACTTGGAAAATTTCCATATATACCTCAAAATAGGGCCCATTTGGTAGAGTTTTACTTTTGCTTTTGATTAGTAGAAGAGAAGCAAAAGTTGCAGCTTTTCAGTACGTGTTTGAAAAACACATTTTTTTTTTCTTTTTTGAAAGTGAGATGGCTTATTAATTATTCAAAGCAAGAATGTCAACTTTTACAAAGCTGCCTATAGATAGTGGCACATAATCAAGCCAATCACACACAATAAAGCCAGATAAAGCAACACTAGCCAAACAGTGGTCTACCGTATTCCTTGAACGAAAAACGTAGCAAACCTTGTCACTATGAACTTGAGAAATAGCATCTTTGATATCAGTGATAATAGATGCTTTTGGGGAAAGCTGAGACGGGAACTGGACTGCTCGCACAACGTTGATTGCATCCGACTCGATCACCCAATTTGGGAAACCACAAACCTCCAACATTTTTGCACCCTTTTGGACAGCATAACACTCAGCTATGTAGGGAGAGGAGAGACAAATACCTGAGAGACGTTTGGAAGATGCATGGAATACAATACCATTGCCACACTGAATCACAATACCGATTCCAATGAATCAAATACCTGTTTTCACTGACGCATCCACATTCGCCCTAAAAAAAGTACCAGTCGGAGGAGACCATCTAGATACTACAGAATTGGCCATTCTTAACTTTGGAACCCTCTAAGCCATTACACAAGAGGTAGTCACCCAGTAAAGCACCAGCTCGTGTAATGGAATCATTAGGAGATGATTGTTTCCCTTCAAAAATAAATTTGTTCCTATCCAACCATATACTCCACGAGAGACATAGCAAAAACCTCCAGGTCATCCCTAGTTCCTTTGGAAGCCACCAACCTGCATAATTCCCAAAAAGGACCCCCAGTAAAAGATCTTAAGATCCCCCAAGTGGAACTAGCTTGCCAGGCCTGGGCTGCAACACCACATCTCCAAAGGGCATGGTTTGAGTCCTCCAATTCCTAATGACAACGAGGGCATAGTATTTGTACATCTAGCCCCCTTTTCCTCATCTGGAATCATGCTGGTAAAACCTCATGGAAAGCTCTCCATAGATGGATTTTGACTTTATTAGGAATTTGAGCATGCCATAGTTTTTTCCACCAATTCCAATCCGAGTTTCTCCCGGAGCTGCCTTCTTCATTCCGCCCCATCATTTCAAGTTTATAACCTGATTTGACAGGGTAAAGCCCCTTTGAGTCAAAGTGCCAAATGAAACAGTCATTTATTCTGGAGAATCCCAAAGGGATTTCCAAGACTGCCTCCTTGTCAATTCCCCAAAACACACAGTCCAGCAACTCAATATTCCACCTTGAATTTGTCATAAGGTCTGCAACAATTAAATCCGCATGCTCATCGCGAGGCAACATGATTGGCTTGAACAAGGTTGGTCTCGGAATCCACGGGTCCTTAAAAACCTTGATATCCCTACCATCACCCACCTTCCATCTAACACCTTTTTGGAGCAAGTCTCGTCCCCAAAAAAGACTACGCCACACATAGGATGGATTGTTCCCAGTTGAAGCTTCCAAAAAGTCATTGGCAGGGAAGTATTTTGCCTTTAGGACCTAAGACAGTAAGGAATATGGATGCATTAAGATGCACCACCCTTGTTTGGCTAAGAGTGCTCTATTAAAAGCCACCATGTCCCGAAATCCCATACTACCTTCGAATTTAGGCTTACACAACTTATCCCACCAGAGCCAATGAATTCTTTTCTCATCTACTTCCCCCTTCAGACCAGAATCTAGCCATAAGGGATTGGAGATCGTCACATAATGTAGAAGGCAATTTCAAAACACTCATAGCATAGGTGGAGGTAGCTTGGGCTACGGCCTTTATAAGAATCTCTCTACCCCCCACAGAAAAAATCTTGCTCTTCCACAACTGTAATTTCTTCCAAACTTTTTCCCTAATGCTATTTAAAAACATCTCATGTTCCACCCCACAAAAGAAGGCAACCCAAGGTACATCTCATGAGAGTCACTATGAGAAATACCAAAGTAGGATAAATCGCATCTTTCCTCTCATCATCTAAATTTAGACTAAAAGAAGCTGCCGATTTCTGGAAGTTTATTACTTGCCCAGATGCTTCCTCATATGTCTCTAACGCCTCCTTGAGAGCAAAGCAATTGGTCTCATCCGCTTTACCAAATATAATGCTATTGTCTATAAAGAGGAGATCGCTAACCCTTGGCGCTCTTCTAGCACATGCATTCCATCAAGCCACTGCTCTTTTTTCATCTTCCATAGGTGTGCCGAGAACCCTCTGCACACAAAAGAAAGAGATATGGTGATAAAGGACAGCCCTATCATAATCCTCTAAGCGGAGTCACCTTCCCAACAGCTTATCCATTAAGAAGGAAAGAAAATTGAACGGTAGAGACACAATCCACCCATCTTGAAGAGAAGCCTAACTTTATCATAATAGCACGCAAGAAGGACCACTCCACCCTGTCATAAGCTTTGCTTATATCCAATTTTAGCACCATTAGCCCCTTTTTTCTACCCATCTTCCTCCTCATTATGTGCATAGTTTCAAAAGCAATGATAATGTTATCGGTTATAAGGTGTCCCGGCACAAAAGCACTTTGTTCATTAGAGATAATATCCAGGAGGAAAGCCTTTAACCGATTTGCAAGAGCCTTCATCACAATCTTGTAAAAAACATTGCATAAACTAATCGGCATGCAGTCAAGACTTTCTTCGGAGTTTTGACTGTGGGAATTAGGATGATGTGGGTTTTATTATCTTTGGCCGATTGGTTTCCATTAAGCACATCCAAGCAAACTCGAGTAACATCTAGTCCCATTAATTCCTAGTTGTCTTGGAAAAATCTGGCATGGAATCCATCCGGTCCGGGCGCCTTCCAAGGAGCCAGGTCAAAAAGTGCACTCTGGATTTCCTCAACAGAGAACGGGGCGTCCAAACTAGCTCGTTTGCCATCCGAGATCTGCAATCGACATAATCCAAGACCGCCACCAAACAATTATCATCGATTACAGTGGTGGAGAAAATATTGCTAAAGTAATTATCCAATTCTTCCATAATTTGTCCTTCTCTATCACCCAAACACCATGCAAATTCTCAATGCCTTTTATCTCATTTTTCTTCCTCCGCTGCAAAGCTTTGGAATGAAAAAAATTGTATTCTTATCCCCTCCACGAAGCCATTCGGATCTAGACCTTTGTTTCCAGTAGTACTCTTCTAAAACCAATAGCCTATCTAAATCTTTTTCAAGCTGATCAAGCCAATTTTTATGATGGACTCCTCCCAAATCCTTTCAGATATCCGCCAGCTCCTTCTGAGTTTGCAGCACTTAACGAGCAATATAACGAAAAGTATCTTTTCTCCACCTTTTGAGAGCTTGAGACATCTATCAAGAGTTCCCCACCTCTTGAGAGCTTGAGCACATCGATCAAGAGTTCTCATAAGTGCAGCTCCATCCCCTCCTAGAGCTTCACGAACCACATGCCCAATACCACGTATTTGTACTCCTCCTTCGACCTCCAAAGGAGTTTGAAACAGAATTGCTTATCACCATGATAATCCCTCCTATTATCCACCCCTTCATTAAGAACCACATGAAGCGCTCTATGGTCCGACCCGAAAAAATCCCTGTGATAAACACGCCCGAAAGCTTAAAGGATACGCCTTTCTTCATTCACCAAACCTCTATCCAACCTTTCTTGGATATTATCCGGGACGTCTTGGCCATTGTTCCACGTTAGCGCTGCTCCCCGAAAACCCAAGTCTTGGAGATCACAATCTTCAACTGTTTCTCGGAAATGGGATATACTATTGTGGACTCTATCGCTACCCCCCATTTTTTCCGACAAGTAAAAAATTTCATTGAAATCTCCTGCCACCATCCAAGGCAAAGTAAACAAACATCGAAGTCGTCGAAGAAGATCCTAAGAATGATGGCATTGGGCCTTTTGCAGATGACCATAGAATCCAGTGAAACACCACATCTTCCCGTCATCTGTAGTAACAAAGGAGTCAATATGAGCTGGAGAAAAGCTTTTTAAATCTACCACCCAACCCTTCCTCCATCGTAAAGCCATTCCTCCACTCTACGCCACACTATCAACATAAACACCACCATCGAAACCAAGTCTGTCTCTCAACAAAGTCGTTGCCCGACCACTCAGTTTAGTTTCCGAAAGGAAAACTAAACATGGGGAAAATTTCTGGATAATGAGCCGGAGCTTATCGAACGCTCTCGGGTTCCCTAAACCCTGAGTGTTCCAACATAATATACTCATGGCATCTGGCGGGGTTGCTTTGCAACCTCCGCCGATCCTGAAAATTTTGAAATATTAGAATAAGGTGATCGCCCATCCTCATCACCAGTCTTGGGGCCCTCCTGAAATCTTCTTTTCAAAAGAGAAGCTTCAGGATCCTCCAAGTTTTTTGACACCCCCTTGGAACAAGCAACCATTTTAGCCATTTTCTTCAAACTTTGTTTTTTGCCATGAGAGATTGTGGTTGTCACATCAGGTCCTGCTGAAAAAGAGAGAGATCTCCCTGTTGGCCCCTGAAATAACTGAACTTGAAGCAGCAGCTCCCTGTTCTCCATTAGCTTGAGTAGAAGATCCATGCATATCAACCTTTTTTTTTTTAGAGCAAGACTCCCTCCACAGAAGAACTATCACGTGACTCGTTAATTTTGGCAAGAGGAGCACGTGCACTCTCCAACTCAGCAAAATGAGTCAACCGAGGTGTAAAAGTAGAAACTCCTATATTAGGACCCTATTAATTACCTTCAAATCCGCTTCATTCAAATTTGAATTAGCTAGCCCCAGAGATTCGCGTGTAACTGCCCCGGACGTGAGTCAACTCCCTTCTTTCCGCTCACCATCTCAACTCGCCAACTCCTAATCTTGTCGGAATTTTTCCTCAAGGAACCCGCACTACCAAGGATGCTCTGTTTCTGTGCAGTATGTCTGTCAAAGCGAGGACAATTCGCTCCCCTCAACCACGGACCATAAGGATAATTCTTGGATTCAATAATTGCTTCGGCTCCTGGTTTACGACACGAATACATACCGTGACCAATCATGCAACAAACGAAACAATAGTCCGGCACTCTCTCATATTTAAGATCCACCCAAACCGATCCGCCCGACGATCCCAGGCTCACCTTTGCCACTCGGCGCAACGGTTTGGTAATATCGATAGTGGCTCTAAGATGCATATATGGCCCTATACAACGCCCCTCCTCATCGGTAATAACCATGATTGTCACACCAATAGCATCACCAATCTTCATGTCAATTTCCCTGATCATCCCGTCTAGTGGGAGATTGTAAACATTAACCCACATCTAAGTAAACTGAAAATCCCCCACATCGCCCAGATTGAAGCCTTCAAAAGTTTTGAGAACTATAAATGATTTGTTGAACGTCCACAGCTCCATATCTATGACCTTAGCAACATAGTTTCGATCCTCGAACGTGAACAAGAAAACATCTGATGAGACTTCACGTACGCCCAAGCCACCCTTCAGATGCCAGAATCGCGCCATAGTATCGATCAGAGCCTTCTAATTGTAAGGCTTTTTCATCAAAATTTTTCCCACCAAACCGCAGGGAATCAGACTTTTCCCTTTCTCAAACAGTTCGTCACTAATCCAATGGCCTCCCCATTTTCCTCTATAATTGCAAGAGAACACCACTTGCCCAGAACCTCATCCATCGTGCCATAATCAAGGAAGACACAAACCAAGGAAAGCAAGCAGATAGACTCATTTCGCAAGACTCAAACTCTCATAGGCAGGCTAGAGAGACTTTTTTTTTTAACCACATTTTTAAAAGAGCTTTTAAAGTCAAAATGACTTAAAAGTTTTTTAATAACCGATAAAAAATGTAAAACTAAAGTTTCTAATAACTAACTTAAACTCTATACAAGTTTTAAAGTCTACTCAGAAGAGCTTTTTCTGGAATCCATATTTTTTGACATTGACATGAAGCTCTTTTGGAGATTAGAAGTACTCATAACAAATTATCCAAGCGCTTTCAGAGGCAACTTTTGGATTCAGGAAGCCAAAGGCAGCTTCTAGAAAACTCTGTCAAATAGGCCCTAATTTGCATTGAAAATTTGAGATAAATTCCTCAGTGGTTGTTAAATTGACATTGACACAGTTAGGTGTAAACCAGCTAAATACTACATTAAAAGGACAATTCTCTAGTAGGGTTAAAAAAAAAAAAAAAAACCTACTGGCAGGGTATATTCAATCGTCAAATTTTCATCAAGTTCTGATCTGATCTAAACATAAATGTCTTATCGAAAGAGCACGTTTCATACCCAACTCCACAATTCTCTTAAACTTCACTGTGAGTATAAATTAACCAAATGCATTGACAGGTTGAGAATAAGCAGCAGTAGTAGTACCTCAACCATGAGAACACCAGGCATAATAGGCCTCTCCGGAAAATGCCCAGGAAAGAAGTTATCATTTATAGTCACATTCTTTATTGCAACTGCTGAAACCCCAGGATTGTATTCTATCACTCTATCCACTAAAAGAAACGGAAACCTACAACACCCCAAAAAAATTAAAAATAAAAAATAAAAAAGAAACCAAGATTAGATAAAAAAACAGAAATCTCACAATCCAGATTAGAAAATTGAAAAAAAAAAAAAATACCTGTGAGGCAAGATTTCTCGTATTTGGTTAATGTCCATGACGGTAGGAAAGGCTGGGAATTCTGCGAAAACGACAGGAAATGAGTAAAAACAACTGGAGATTTAGATAAACTTGAAGGAAATGTTGAAAAGAGAAGTTGATTACGTTTTTCAATGGGGATTTCTGGGCAGTCGGAGTCGTGTCCGTTGAGAGAACAGGTGGCGACGAGACTGGAGAATTTTTTGGTGAAATTGAGAGATCTGCAGGGGAGAGAAATGGCTATGGAGGTGGGAGAGTGGGAGATAGTATTTCTTGGTGGGTTAAGAGAGTGGGATGGGGTCAGAGAGAGGAGGCATTTCGAGGTGGCAGCCATTAACGATGAGATTGAGGCTCGCAAAGTTTGTGAGAGAGAGATAGAAAGGGGTTCAAAAACTGTAGCTGAGCTACTCCTACACTTGTATTTGTAATGGTGTAAATATGGGTGGGACTGCTTTTGTGTCTACGTGGCATGAGTGGGCCCCACTATTTTTTTTCTTAAACTAATTTTGCTTTTAATAAAAGTAATTCTGTAGTAGAATCTCATTAATATGCTCTATCGATAGAACTTATTTTTAAACCATTATAATATAATCGAACGGTTAAAATGTTATTAATACATGATAACTATAATGATCATTACCTTACAGAATTATATACTGAAAAATAAAAAAAAATTCAAAGAAACTCAAAAAAAAAAAAAAACTGGCCGATGACCACCCACTGACGAACCCCCCCACGCCGGCGACAAGTGCCCCCCCCTTGACGTCGACGTAGACCCCTTCCCTCCCCCCGACACCGGTGACGAGTGTCCCCCTCTCCGACGCCGACGAAGACACTTTCTCTCCCTCAATCAGATATACGCCCCTTGCCGAGGCCGACGAAGACAACCCCACCTCCCCCCCCCCCCCCGACACCGAAGAAAGCTCGCTCCTCCTCCAAACCAGATATGTGCCCACCCCCCTCCCCCCCCCCCCCCCCCCCCCCCGCGAAGGCGTCCCTCGCTAGCTAGATCCGGCCACCTCGCAACCCAGGCCCCCCCCCAAGCCTTTCATCAACTAGATCTGGTTTTTTTTTTATTTCTTTTTTTAATTATTATTTGTTTAATTTATTAAGTAGTTTATAATGCTATGAGGTAATGTATATGATAGTTATCATGCACAAACAAACCTTTAGTAAGGTATAGTTATGTTATAGGTGCAAACTGGGTTGAGACATTATTATCGGTCAATGTGGATTTCTTGCCTGACAGATAGCCCTTTTTTTTCAATCTTAAACGTTTGATTACATCATAACGGTTTAAAAATGAACTCTATCGATAAATGAGACTCTACCACATTTTTACCTTTTAATAAAAATTATTTTTTAAATTGGGGAAAGTCTGTAGTAGAGTTTTATTTATATACCATATCGGTAGAGCTTACTTTATGACTGTTCAATGAATTTCAATTGTTAAGATATTTCTTGTATATGAAACTTATGATGCATCTTACCTTATAGTATTATATACTAAAAAATAAATTAAAAAAACTGTTTTCTTTTTCCACAGAGGCGCCCCCTCCCCCTTCGCGCAACCCAGGACCTCCTATCGCTGGCTCGGCTACCCAGGCACTCCCTGCTGGACAATGAGCTCCCCCGGCCCATGACCCAAGTTCCCCCCACCCGTGACCCAGGCCCCTTCTTCCTAGACGACGAACCCCCCATGCTAGATTTGGCCCCCTACCCCTTGACAATGAAGCCACTACTAGATCCGCCTACTCTCGCCTGATGATGATATCCCTACGAACCCCCCCCCCCCGCCCCATCGGATCTCGACCCCAATCTTGGCTTGGCTCACCCTTGCAACCATTGATGATCCCCCATTCCCCCGATCTCGACTCACCTCCCCCCTTCTGGTGACCTCCGGCGATGCCGTCGCCAGCCCCGTGGACTACGAGCGAGGAGCCAAACATGTTGAAGGTTTTTTTCTTTCTTCCTCCCCCTCTTAGATGATCTCACTCCCCCCCCCCCCCCCCCAACCCAAGATTCCCCTGCACCCCCTCCACCTAACTGCCCATCCTAACCTCGATGAACCCCTGCCTGACCCTAGGGATGAAAAACCCCCCCTCGAACAACGAGCTACAAGCCCCGCTTGGCCAACGTCAAGCCCCCAGTGAGGTGTATTATAATTTTAAATTTTTATTATTATTATTATTATTTAAAATTTTTAATATATAATACAATGAGGTAAGGTGCTTTTGTAATTATTGTGTACAAATAATATATCAACCGTTTGATTATATCTGAATGATTTAAAAATGAACTCTAAGGATATGGTATATAAAAGGGGCTGTATCACAGATTTACCTTTTAAATTGTTTGATTATGCACATAACGTAAATATGTGATAAAGTCTCATTTATAAACCCTATCGGTAGAGCTAATTTATAAACCTTCCCGATATAATTAAAATAGTTAAGATGTTGTTTGTGCATGATAATTATAATGTACCTTAACCCATAATATTATATACTAAAATTAAAAAATAGAAATTGAAAAAAAGAATGGTCTTGCGACTGTCCACTGGCAGCTCCCCCGATGCCGTCGACGACAACTTCCCCTCCCTAAACGCTGACGAGATCTGCCTTCAGGGGGAGGGGGGGATTGGGGTTGTTGGCGTTGAGAGGGGGCTGGTCGGTGTCAGGAGAGAGGGGGCACCTAGGCTTGAGCACCGGGGGGGGGGGGGGGGGTAGATCTAGTTAAGGGAGAACAGTGGTCCGTCGCCATCGTTATGGGGGAGGGACTGAGTCGATGTCGATGCCGAGGGGGAGGCGTGGCAGATCTGGCTCAAGGGGAAGGGAGTCCGCCGTCGTCGGCGGGGAAGTTGCATTTCCACATAATTTTCTCATGCACAAAAGTTGCATTTCAAAATTCCACCGGCATCTTGGGACAATTTATTCAGGGGCAATTAGTAAAATTTATCATAAAATCATTTAAAGGTTAAATTAGTTACCTAAGTAATTCAGTCGAATAATAGACCAATTTAAATGGACAGAAAAATTAGAGACGTTGTTTGTATTAGGGAAGACAATAGGTATGTTCCAAAATTTGAGAAACATTTTGACATTAGTATCATAATAGAGTGAGGCTATAATGAATGATTAATGCTGTTTCAATCTAGGGCCTAGCCCAACCTTAACAAACTGAGGTTCATTCTTGGATTATTTCATGAACAAAAAAGAAAAGAAAAGTTTCGTGATCTATCACGAAATTAAAAATAATAATTAATTGGAGTAAAAAAATAATTTATAATGAAATAAAATATTCATTTTAATTTTGTAGGCTTTATAGAATTTGGACACTTGTCCATTACCCATTCATAATACTCGTCGTTGTTATTATTATTATTATTATTATTTTTAAATATGTACGTATTGGCTCAAAAATAAGAATTCCTTAGAAGGGCAAAGGTTGAAAATCTGTCACTTCCTTATTTCTTTATTTCTTTCTCTTTTTTTTTTTTGGTGAAGAAAATGACATTTTAATCTCAGGACATGAGAAACGAATTAGACCTAATCTGAATTCTATTGTTCATCATGAAAACATGTAAGAGAGCAATTAGAAACAAAAATCTTGAAGTTCGAATCTAGAGCGTTATGTAATTATTCTCAATCATCCACTTGAGGCTCCATAGGTTGGAGTCACACTTGTAAGCCCAAAAGGCCCATCCAAATGTTGCTCTTCCGTACACATCTAATTGGGCCGCAGCAAATCTTTTGTAGTCGTCCATCGTCTTTCCTTCTGGCCCAAATTCTCCACTCCATTCCCCTACAAAATTTTCCCATCAACTTCCCATTTACACTTGCATTGATGTGTGTGTGTGTGTATATATATCTATGTATGTAAACACTTGTATTGTTTGCTAAGCAATTCTGCAAAAGAATAATTATCTGATAGGAGTTATCAAAAAGAATGTAAATGAGAAACAAATTCTTAAATGATAAATCAAGTAAAGTTTGTAAATGACTTTTTGAGGGTCCGTTTTGGGAAAGAATTAAAGACAGTTTTAGAGATATTTGAATTAGAGTTAAGATGAGTGTTGAAAAAGTGATTTCCACCTCCCCCATACAGGTGCTGAATATTAAATATCTATGTCCTAGCTTAAAAACAATAACCATAAGTACACTCTCACAGAACTAGAATTAAAGCCTAGTTTAACAAAGGCTCAGTTTATAGCAAAATGGACATGAAGAGTCACAAATAAAACAATATTGTAAAGTATTAAAAAGAAGTACTCGAAGAATCTAACTCGCTCCATTTTCTACGATAATTTTACTTAATTATGACCAAATATCTCCACGTCAATAGATCCTAAGTGTGAGTAAGTCAGCTATACATTGACCAGAAGGCGTTGACGTAAAATGTTTTGGTCAAGTGAGCGTCTATATAATGTAGACAATACACACGGGGTATCAGCGACAAACCAAATGAAAACTTACCAACAAAAGAAAGTGGGCCAGCAGGAATGGTAATAGCCTGGAGATCAGAAAATCTCTGGTTGTAGATGAAATCAATGTTTTGGTGTACGTTCATTTTCTTGTAAGAATCCGAATAGAGGTTGTAGTAATGCACCTCAATCACTACATTACTCAGACTTCTAGCGAACGGCAATAGTTCCTTTGAGTTGGCAGGTCCCAAGCGATTGCAGAGGATCACATAAGCACTCGACGTGTACCTCCGCACTGCATTGTAACCCATTTGGTAATATTTTATTAGGGTTTCTAGAGTCACGCCCGGCGACATTGGCTCGTTCAACAACCCTATTGCTGCTAGGCTTGGATTGTTCGCATATCTGCAGAAAAATGTATCAATCGGATTCTGTTGTAAATTATACGTTGTTTTTGTATTAAACGTGTTAGTTTGTATACGTATTTATTTTGATGCGATTTTGATTGGATAACATTTATATAAAAGAGAGTGATATCTTATTCGGTGTAGATGACCTTGCAGCTAGGAAGTCAATGACTGCAACAGTGTCTTGTAAGTCGGAATCTGATCCCCATTCTTGGTATCCGTCTCGAGTGGCACTATGATCGTTTCCATTTTGAGAACCTTGTACTGCATGTAGATCAATTATTACCTTCATCCCATAATTTCTGCAATAAAATGACAGGTTTTATGTATAGGATTTTTCTCATTGAGCATACATCTCTAGAGCAAAGAATTAATATTTATGAATAGGAGTACTATATAGGATCATTCTTAATTTGTCTTTTCCAAACTTTTAAAACTCACACTTTATCCCTTAAATTTGAATTAGTCTCACTTAACCCATTTTGTTATAATTTAAGTTTAAAAAAAAAAAATAGAAAAGAAAGGGGTATAGTGCGGTCAGGTGGATTTCTATTAGAATTTCTGTTAACCGTTGAAAAAAGACCAAACAACTGCGCTTAGTTCCCCTTTTTTTTTTTTCTCTGTTTTTTACATAAATTTTAACAAAATGAGTTAGATGAAATTAATTCAAAATTCGAATGATAAAGTGAGAATGATATGATTACTCGACGGGCAAAGTGAGAATGTTATAATTCGAGAGGCATAGGTGAGAAAATTCTTTATGTATATTCATAATAGCTATACTTACTGTGCCCATTGGAAAGCATTGTCCAAGGCTTGCAAGGAGCCTCCAACAAAAGGAATTGGTGGTGTCGGATCATATGCGATCCACCAACCAACAGGAATCCTCACTGCATTCAAACCGTTGGATGACATGAATCTGAAATCTTCTTCTGTTATGTACGTGTTCCAATGATCCTGAAATGTGTACTCAAATAAAATCATATGCAACGTTTAAAATGTTCTGTTTCTCCTTGAAGAAATATATATAGTTTCTGCTCCAGTTCTACCACAAGAAAATCTTGCCTGCAAAACCTGAGAAGCTATTTCCGGGCCGTATCCATTTGAGATTTGATATTGACCTTGTAAGCCAGATACTATCGTCATCTCGAAAACCGATGGATCGTTGTTGTCCCAGCTTGAGCCTTCATAGTTTGCAGTCACTAGTGTCTCTGATTGTGCCTAATTAGAACAGAGAAATGTCAACTGAGTCATGACATTTCTTTCATTTAATAAACTAAATATACTCAAAACATAACGAAAGTCAATTAGTCCTTGAGCAAACCTAGTACATCAAATTCTATGGAGGGATTAATGCATTGTTAATCTTGTTGAGCAAATTTAAAAAAAAAAAATGTACCTGTAGGAACAAATCATTTGTTGCTCTGATTCGCACTCGATTTGGATCCTCATCGTTCCTTATAATTTGAAAATTTTCTGAATTTCCGGGGTCGTTTGAAACTGCTACTAGTGTGTTTCCCAGGCCTTGATTCTCCAGGCCCACAAATTGCTTGTCGAATGATCTGAAATTAAACGACGACTCGTCGATCCTCCACAGCTGCATCATAGTGAAGGGGGAAAATCAAGAGTTTACAAAGCACATACAACTTTTGTATTGTGACAGAAAAAATAAAAACTTACACGAAAAGTTTCCCAAGTAGAGGCAATCGGGCGGTTTGCAACAAGAATAGTACCACCTCCGTTTTCCGAGCAGAGATACTTTTGCAGCATTGTTGACTTGAATTGCACTTGAGTTCCATCCTTGGGATTCAAGTTATAAAAAAAAAATAAATAAAAAATAAAAAATAAAAAAAAGATTAGTATAACTGACGGTGGTAAAGAATAAAAGTTGGGCATAAAGTTCCCAAGTGGAGGGTCAAAAAAATGAAGAACCAATTTTGAAAAGTAAAATTAAAAAAAGTTTAGAACATGTTGGATTTTCATGGTGTGGTATTTTGCTACTATACCAAGAGATCATTGTTGGGTATTCCATAAAAGAGAGAAGGTTTCATCCACCCTTCTATAACAAGCCAATTTCCAAGATTCACAGCTTTCAATGGCAATTGGATTGAATTTTCGGCATGTGAAAGTGAAGAGACACAGAAGAAATAAAATGCCAAGAGAAGGTTCAAGTAAACAGAGTTTTCCATTCTTCACTTTGTTTTTCCAAGTTGAGACGTAACTCTTCATATATATATACATATATATATATATATATATATATACACGCGTATGTACAGGGTTAGAGTGATAAAGAAGCCACAAGTTAAGAATGTTCATTCATTCATATTACATGACTCATCTTAACATTGACTTGACACTACTCGAATATTGTTGTGACTCCAAGTCAAGTCGGTTCAGAGGAAGCCATGTTTTTGCAAATTTTTAGTTCTTATGAAAAATTTATACCATGATCTGTACTTTATATTACTGATAGGTGTAGTTAGCCAATTAGTTTATTACAAAAAAAAAAAAAAAACTTTTAGTCACAACATTTTTTATGACACTTTTAGTTACAATATTTTAGTGTGATTAAATGTCTTTTTTAGTCATTAGGTTGACTAATACAAATTTAGTCACAAATTTTTATTGTGACATGTGTTTAGATGTACAATCCAAATCTTAAAATTACAATTTAATTTTTGTCTTTTTCTCTCAGCTTCACTATTCACACAATTTTATAACTCAAACTTTAAAAGTTCATAACTTTGCACAGACAAATCCAAATGAGATGATTATTTTTTTAAAATTACATAAAATTTCAAAATGAACGAAACAAACTCCATATTGATATATATATTTTTTAACACATTTCAAATTTTTATACCTTTTAACTCAAACAATTCAAACGCCTCAATAAATGCATAAACAATCCAAATTCAAGTTCTACAATCCAAACCTTAACACTACATGCATTCTTAACTTTAGCCACAAGGTTTTTAGTTATGGCGTGACTAAAAAACCCATGACTAAAAGTTTTAGTCACAGCGTGACTGACTTTTCTCGTGACTAATAACTCCATGGCTAAAAGTTTTAGTCGTAACAAAAATTTATGACTAATTGCATATTAGTCACAAAGAGTGGCATTTTTTCACACAAAATTGTTACTAAAAGTGGTATAAGAACATGTTATTACTGAAAGTTCGTCTTTTTTTATAGTAGTAGTTTTTCAAAAATTTGATTATAACTAACAACAGTTTTGTATGTAAAATTAATCTAACAGCTAAAATAATAATATTACCAATAGGAAAAAAATTACAGTACCAGTTTTGCCATTTTTTTAA
The DNA here is from genome assembly GCA_025413025.1 of Ficus hispida. NCBI lineage: Eukaryota > Viridiplantae > Streptophyta > Magnoliopsida > Rosales > Moraceae > Ficus > Ficus hispida. Next base: position 3,309,512 of record CM046365.1, read on the forward strand.
TGGAGGGTGGATGCTTCTACCTAATTACTTACCTAGTTACCAATTTTCTTAATCTTTAAGTTTAAGTTCTGCTTTTATGTTAGAACACTTTTATTCTTTTTGACTTTTTTGTATTTACTATTTACTAACGCAACACATGTAAGCCAGATAGAATATAACAACACAAATTAGTGCTGGAGTAATAAAAATTAAGAGAAAGTAGGTATAGTTAGGTAAATAATCTTTTTGTCTTTTGGAATATTTGGTTGATGCTTGACTAATGCTTAGGTTAATCATGCAGGGTGCTCTTTCTAAATAATTGCAATTTCATGAAAGAATAACAGCCTAGGTGAACTATTAGAGAAGTTTGTAGACTGCTCTTTAACTTTTTCAAAGGAAATGACAGAAAGTTAGAATGGATGTGGTGAATGAATTCATTACTTACGTTCAATAGAAAAGGAACTCTCAATTGTGTTGTCACCATCGCTTTCCCACTATTTCTTTTTTGGATGAAAGATATATTCAATGCATTTACCGAAACGTAAAGAAAAAGGTAAGGGAATGTAATGACAAAATTTTGTTTCGTTTTTGTTAGTTAGTTAGTTTTGTTTTGTTCTTGTGTGTGTGTGTGTATATGTGTGTGTTTGAGAGAGCGGCAAATGATATGAGTGAGAATGATTAATTTTTTTTTTTAGTGTTTATTTATTTATGAGATGGTGTATTTTTTTTTTTATTTTTTTGGACTTTGCGGTGGGGGATTCGAACTCTGCATCTTTAGGTTATGTCAAGTGTAGTATTACCGTTAGGTTATGTCTGTAATCACTTATGAAATGGTGTATTAGGAAACAATCTAACACCTCATTAAGTATTTACTAAACTTAAAAATAATAACCGAATCAATATACATATTTTTTAAAACTAAATAGTCATTGGATCACAATATATAATTTTTTTTTAGGAAAATATAGAAATAGATCGAGGAAACATAAGTAAATATGACATCAATTTATTTTAACAGAGAATTGATATCAAAGGGATTGGTTTTTTTTTTTTTTTTTTTCTCATTTGCTTAACATGTCGAGTTTATTAATTATCATTACGGATTTTTTAAGTAAACATTTTTTCTGAGGAAATTTTTAAGTAAACATTTGATTAGATAGAAAAGTAAATCACTTTTTTGTTTTTCCCTTCCATTTCCATTTCATCTCATGTGAAGAATATGCGCCATCATTGGTAAGTTTACTAAAGAAAACTTTAATCTTTGATTGACGGATCCAACTAATTGCCAGAGACCATATTTTATTTATTTATTTATTATTAATATTATTTTTAATTGTTCTATTATTTGTTATTAACCTGTCATGTAATAATTTCGAAGTAAGACATTGAATTGTTACGATAATAGGCAAAAGCATACTGTGAGAAAAATGCCTAATGAAAAATAGAAAAAAAAAAAAAAGGATTAAAAAAGAGAAAATGAAATTAGAGTTTCATATATTTAAAATAAAATTGAATACTAAAGATAAATATATCCTAACAACTAATAGTACAATTTTAATTTAATATTTTCAAATATCCTTCATCAATAATTCTATTATTCTAACCTATTGAAGTGAAAAAAGCTTGGGCCAAAATAAAAGTTATATAGGTGAATAAAGGTTTGGTGGAAAAAGACGAAAAATGGAATACTTGTTATCGTTTCATATCTCTTTATAAGCATCTAACTATTAGCTTAGCATAAAGTTTACTCTCTCTGTTAAGAAAAGAACTAAACTTTAACAATAGTGCTTTTTATTCCTTGAAGAAAAAAGTTATATGCTTTCCTGTCGGCCATTCAGTAACAAGGGAAAAAGAAAAAAAAAAAAAAAAGATTTGCATAAAGTTGTTTTTTCAAAAACAATGTGCAGCTAGATATCTCTTGACCAATAACTATACACTATATTCTTCCATTCAACTTTAATTTCAAGCAACCAAAAAAAAAAAAAAAAAAGATCTTCAACAAACTAGCACTTTCCTCTAACACTGTGAAAGAAAGAGAGAGAGAGAGAAAGAAGAAAAAGAAAAAGAAGGAACACAAGGAAGGAATGAAAGATATAGCTTACGTTTGATTCGTCGGTTGAAAATGAAAATTTTTAAATTAAAGCTGATTAATTTTGTAAAACTAGTTATAATTTTTTGTTGGCTTTTCATAAGAAGACAAAAACTGAAATAAAAAAGTACATTTTAGTTCGAGTTAAACTTAAACGTTAAACGAACTCATAGTAAACAAAATAGAGAGGAAAGAGAGAACTTTTTTTTTCCCATATTTTACTTGGTATTTTTTCTTCCATTGAATTAAAAAAAAAATTTCTTTGTAATTCCAATCCCTTTAACTTTGACTCTTTGAGTAGAGTTCCGTGCATTCACCAATTACTTTATTTCCTTCTCTATTTCGTCCTACAAACAATTAACCTAAGTCTTGAAATCCAATGGCTCCTTTCTTTAAAAAAAAAAAAAAAAATCACACAAGGTCCTCACTATTGTTGCTGCCCCCACAAGAAGGTACAGAACTAGGGTTTATATTTTCTATACATTAATATGCAAAAAAATATCTTTTAGCTTTACCATATTTATATTACGTTTTGCTTGGAGTGCTGTTGTCTTTTACTCACTGTTGTATTAAAGAGATCATATATTATATTATGTTAGAGGGAGCTTTCATAAAAAAATTATTTGTGTATATATTTGAGTGGGAGATAGTGTTGCCTAAATTGAAGGCAGACATACATACATATATATATATATATATTAAATTTACTGTAGGGTTTATGGATTCCACTCATTAAAGAAAATAAAAACATTATGATCAGGTTTTGAATCTCTTAACCTTTGTCGAAACCTTCTCCTCCCACTCACTGAGCTAGCTCAACAGGGTATTGAGGTAGAAACAATTAACATGGAGGAAGTGAGAGAAAAAGCAAGAAAACGTGGACTGTCATCTTTGGTTAACTACAGAATCAAAAAACCATAATAAACACTGTTGACAAAGTTGAAACCCAGTAACATTTTTATCCTAATCGATAAGGAACTTTAAATGGATCAGTTTGACTAGGAAAAAAAGAAAGGAAAAAAAGAAGGTGCAGTGAAGGGAAAAACAGAAAGTTTAATTAATTCAACTTAATTATATTGTGGTGGCGTTTAGTTAAAAGTAATCAAATGTAATCGTATATTTGAAATCTTTTTAAAGTGATAAGATTATTAAAAATGTTATAGAAATAATGTTATAGAAATAATTTTTAGTTTTAATGGATGAAACCATTAATTTCGATAAGATTATTAAAAATGTTTTAATGTAATCGTATATTTGAAATGTTATAGAAATAATGGATGAAACCATCCCTCTTTAAAAAACGGTTCAAAGTATAGAAAATTAACGCTCTAATACCATAAAAAAATTAAATAAGAAAAGAAATAAGCAAAAAAAAAAAAAACACAAAAATATTTAACTTGGATATAATTGTCTATCATTTTCCGGAGGCTCCAGTACTCATATTCAGCATTGTAAGACGCCTATCGAAAATTGGCACCACTTCCGTAAACTTTATTTTGTGCATTTGCAAAATTTGCATGAACTTGACCTGTCCCCACGTTCTGGTTTCTCCAAGCTGCACTCGATTAGTTTCGTTTTTGGGGAGTTTCTATAAAGTCCACTGTTGTAATGTCGTTAATTTAAATTTTGACATAATTATAGTTGTTGTAGGCTCATATGCACTTAAAAAGTGTGACCAATTTCGGAATTCTGTACTAATCATTTTTTTTTTACACATTAGCCAACAATTTTATTGAAATACCGTCATCTAAAATCCACATTAAATGACAGTTTTTAAAATCGTTGTCGAATACTGAGAAACAATAACTGTTTTGAGAGATTACTCCGTAGCGCATTTCTTTTAAGGATCTTAGATGATGGTTTTGATGAAAACCATCTTCTATTAAACATCGTTAAATTATATATTTGCAGTAGTGTTAGTTGCTCTCTTAGTAAGCTATATTAAATAATGGGATTACGAGCATGGCGCAATGGCATTACGTGTGATGACGATCCTTAGTGGGTAGCAACGAACAAAATCTAAAGGCAACTAGTTAATAATATTCTATTTATATAACTTTCGTCCTCATGCAAACCTTCGGGTTATTTTATTGATTTAAAAACGCCTAATTAAGAAGTGTTAGGCAAAAGTAATGGGAGGAAATGTTGTTAACAAAGTGGTAGGATCATCTATAAGATAATATATATAAGTAGTAACTTGTATAAGCAACTCCAAGAGGATAAGCTAAGCCACCATATCCCGCAAAAAAACATGGACATCTATTTGCTGCTCCATTTGTATATAAAAATTACATACTATATATAGACCTTGTATCCAAAGATAATTAAAAACATCAATATCGCTAAAAATTAATGTTAACTTTTATAAAAATGTCGATATCTCTGAAAATTGATGTAAATTACAAAGATTTTAACTTAATACTATGGAACTTTTAAGTTAATTAAACTTATAGAAACTCTAAAATAATAAAGATTACAAAAATTAAATGAAATTATCAATCAAAACACTAAGTAAATTATTAATATGAATTGTGGTTATTGTGTAATAGATTATATGTATACATATAAAAATTAAGTAAAATAATTATCTCAAAACTACTAATAACTATCTCAAGACTACTAAGGAGTGCAATGCCAGGACTTCGAAAGAGTTCAAATCATTTTGATATTAAGTTTGGTCCTCTTAACCTAATACATGCACGTTCATTAGTACAAAAAGAGAATATCACGACGGTTTTTAAAAAAGGTGGTGGAGCTTCTGTTTCCATGATGGTTTTTCGAAATGGTCTGCTTTCACGACGGTTTTCGAAAACTCTGTCCTGCACCATATTTTTTGTGTACTTTCCACGATCATTTTTTAAAGACGGTCGTGAAAGCTCCATCATGATATCCGCATTTTGTACTAGTGCTTATATCTATAGATTCATATACAAGATGAAAAACTATCAATACCAAACAAGAAAAATGAACAAACAAAAATAATACTAGAATTTGAACACATTGAATAACAAAATTTGAAAAAACATAAATATATTTATAAAGTAGTACTGAAATTGTATAGATATTTTACCGTTATTTTGTAGAAAATTTCCATGAAATTTTAACATTTTAAACTATAAATGCAGATTTTAATGGAAATCGATATTTCGGTGAAAATTTTTCCACGAATTTCTACGTAAAGGATACTACACCCTTATTTCAATATCAATCGTGTTCAAATGCAAAGGTTTACGCGGATCTATAGATGGAAATTTCGATTTTTAAAACCTTGATTATATCTCTGTTCTTTTATTTAATATAAGAAGTTGAGTTACACTTCTATTACACAATACATACATCAAGGTGAAGGCCAAAACTGACCAGCACTATTAACAGTTAACAGAGATACTCATTACACACACATACACGCAAACACACACACACACACACACACACACACACACACACATATATATATATATATATTATATAGGAACTTAGAGGTTGATAAAGTCATTCTTGACCATCTCATTGAAGTTCCATGACTGGCTCTCACACTTGTAAGACCAATACGACCATCCAAAAGTGGCACGTCCATAAACTTCCAACTGAGCTTTTATAAATCTTTTCTGGTCTACAGCTGTTGCTCCATTTGAAAACGCGTACCAATAACCAGTCCATTCCCCTATACACACACACACACACACACACACACACATATTTATATATATTCCATTATCAGTTTCTTATTGAAAGATACCCGATAACACTACATGGTAACCATACATGAATTTTTTCTATTTATTTATTTATTTATTATTATTTTTTTTCATATAAGGAGTAGTATTATCGAGTCCGAATTAATATAGATAAGTCACGAAAATGTATCGCTTGTTGTAAGTATTTGGCATGTTTGCGCCTCCATCCATGACAGTTGGAGGTATTTAGAGGGGTTAAGGTTTTGGGTGTTAACCTAATTGTACTCCGATATCAGTTATAAAATTAAAAAAAAGGGAGCTATTTAATAAGTTTTTTTCTATGTTTTTATTTATACACAACAGTACTATGGTACGTGGTGAGGCTCAGAACACTTTTATTTTTAATTTTAAAAGCAGATGAGAATTTTTCCCTTATTCCTAAAAGTAAATTTATAACCATGGTAGTTCTATTTTTTTTTTTTTTGTTTTATTTCAGTTATTAAATGGAGAGAGATGGTAGTTGATATTGGAGATACTTGGCATATCTTAATTATGTTGGCCCCTAGTGAAAATACTTGTATAAAACCCTTAGTGAAAATTTAAAAAACCTTCGTACTCACCAACAAAAGTGAGAGGACCGTTAGATGTGGTCAAGGCTTGGAGATCTGAAGTTCGCTGATTGTAGATAAAATCTATGTTTTGTTGAGCATTCAAGGTTTTGGCCCATTCAGAAAAGAGGTTGTAGTAATGCACGTCGATGACCACACGGTTGAGGCCACTAGCAAACGAGAGAAGCTCCCTTGGATCTGCGCTAAGTCGGGTTGCTAGAATCACATAAGCAGTTGATGTGTACTTCCTCACCGCGTCGTAACCCGCTTTGTAATACCTTTTGAGGGTGTCTAGATTCACACCCGGTGCCAAAGGCTCGTTCATTAACTCGATTGCTATAAGAGCTGGATTGTTAGCATATCTGCATTCGGATTAAGACCACAAATTGAAATGGTCAATATTCTTAGAGTTTTTTTTTTTTTTTTTTACTCTCTTTTATTTTTTTCTCACATCAGGAGAATAAAAATTAAAGCGTGAAAGGAGAGTTTTTACTATTCTTGTTCCATGTCACTGTTTCTCATCTTCTAAACCATTAAATGGTAGGAATATACAGTGGATATCTTCTCAAGATATACTCATCCACTGTTTCATTAATTTAAAAATACAGTGTTATTAGTATTATTTGTTCATGAATTATAAACCTCGTGTCATTTTGGTCCTGAAATTAAACTTCTTTTTCTTATTAGAATACTCTATGAACTTTTGTTTTTTGATAGTTTTAATCTATAATGCATATATTTAGTTTCTGATATTTCACTGGGATAATCACATTACAATCACATAATAATTTAATTTCTTTAGAATAGAAATAGGTATAGTAAATGCAAAATATTTAATACTCCTTAAGGGATTTTAACAACACTAAACGGACTAGTTTGAATTTAAAGTAAGTTATCTGCATATCTGGAAAAACGATCATTCACATAGTGGAGATCTGCTCATGATCAACTCCTCCTATATTTTCAATTTTTATATAAAAAGGGTGGAACTAAAAAATCTTAAATAAGCTGAACTCGCTAGGCATCACTTTGGTAATATTTTGGTTTTATTCCACTAGAGTTCAACAAAATAATCCAAAATTCCCTTAAGCAGCATATTGGAAAAGAAATATCCCAGATTTAATTTAAGTTTTGAAAGAATTAAAAAAACAAAACAAAACAAAAGTGCAACCAAGCTAAACATGCAAAACCTTTTTGCTAGGAAATCTATGACCGCGACGGTGTCCGAGATGTGAGAATCTCCCCATTCCTGAAATCCATCCCTTGTACCGCTGTGTTCCCAGACATTTTGAGCGCCTTGAGTTGCATGAAGATCTACAATTACCTTCATCTCATATTTTCTACACAAGAAGATCCGGTTAAATTATTGATTTATATAACTCTCAAACTATGTACTATTGTAGGGTTTTTTTTTTTTCCTGGAATTACTATTTGAGGGTAATTAATTAGCCAATGAATAACCTGAAAAACTTTTGTAGGTTTTTTTTTTTAAATAAACTTTTCTCCTTTGACAACAGAAAATAAACTGTTTGTCTTTTTTCCACCGAAAAACTAGCGCTACTAGAAACATAGCATTCCATGACGGTTAAAATGTTTATAGATCGTAAAGAAATACGTATATAATATAATTATCATTAAGCAAATGAAAATTGTTATAATATATGAGAATTTTTTATGGCTCCACTTGGTATACAGGATATGATTACATTAGATGAGATAACATGAAGAGATTGGATTAGAATGTATAAGAAATGATATGATTAAATTTTATCAAATACTATACTATGATTGGTTAGGATTAAAATCCTTAAAAATTGACATATTAGACGAGTGACTTGTAAACTTGAGAGAGGAGATGAGTTTTCCTAATCCCCACTTCTTGCAGAGGATAGTTGAATCCCCTTCCAAGTTATTGACTGGATACGTTTTTATCTAGTCTAGTCTTTTAAAATTTATCACCAAACACAGGATTAAAATCTAATCTAGTATACAGATCCCAGATGTATAGATAATTAGTAGATGACACAATTTCTCTTATTTAACCATCAATAAACAAGCTATTTTTTTTAATGTGAATAATACACACACATATATATATGTATGTATGTATGTATGTTTCTAGACAGAGCCGTTTAGTTTTAGTTTGTAAGAAGAGAAAGTCAATAGACATAGAAACGAAAAGAGAATAAAAGATTTGATAATTGACTCCCCAGATAACTTTTTTTTTTTCCTTTTTTCACAGTCTACTTGATAACATAGTTGGTATAAGCCTGATAAAATAAATTAGTGCCAATTTTTTATTTTTTATTTTTTTTATGGAAAATATTTACATGAAAATCACTTGGAAATTTTTTAGACGTTCAAGGATAAAATGTATACAACACAAAACAAATGAGATGCTTGTTAAAATAATATTAGTGGTTATACTTACTGTGCCCAAGTGAAAGCATTGTCTAATGCTCGTAATGAGCCCCCAATGAAAGGTTTTGGCGGGTTTGGATCATATGCTATCCACCAACCTACTGGAATTCTCACGGCATTCAGGCCACTGGCGGACATGAATCCGAAATCTTCTTCGGTTATGTAACTATTCCAGTGTTCCTGTAAAGCACCCGGTTTCAAGTAGATAATTACCTTATTAGCAAAATCACTGCAAAATGACTTTAGAGCAACTTATTTTACACTGCATGTTATCGCTATATGCTCAACGTAAAAATACATTAAAAACAAAGTCCGTTTACTAATATTCCAGTCCCATTGTAATTGTAGTATATTCTTCTTTCAAAGTATATGTATGGTTTAGAACAAAATTGGCTCTATAGCCTCTAACTACTAACTAATCTTTAGCTTTTAGCTTCATCTCCAAGACACATTTTACACCGATTGTAAACTTTTTGTCCCTCTTTTATTGTAAATTAGCTTGTTAAAATGAATAAAAATCACCTGCAAAACTTGACGGGCTCTATCCGGACCATAACCATTAGTGAGTTGATATTCACCATATAAGCCATCCACAATTGTCATAATGAAAACCGACGGATTACTATCTTCCCATCCCGATCCTCCATAATCTGCATCCACTTCGGTATCTGATTTTACCTAGAAAAAAAAGGCTTTAAATTAATGAATCTAAAGTTTGGATTTTCTTTTAATTTTCTGTTATTAAAATTTGTTTTATGAAGAGAGAGAGAGAGAGAGCTAAAACATGGAAAAAAACCTAAAGTCGGGATATGAAAATTTATGTACCTGGACGTATAAACCATTCGATGCTTTGATGCGAACTCGATTTCTGTCGTCAGCTTTCCTTTCAATCTCAAATGTTTCCCAACCTCCAGGAACGTTGTTAACGGCCACTAACCTGGTATACCTTTCTTTTTGCACAAACTGTTTGTTAAACACTCTCAAATTGAAAGTGTACTCATTGATCCTCCATAACTACATGGAAATATTCACACAAATTTTTAAAAAAATTATAAGCTAGGGAATATTGTTTAGAACGTGTCTTTGGACAATAATATTACAGAAAAAATATATTGGTAAATTGAAAATAACCATTTTACCCTGAATGTTTCCCAGCCGGAGGCCGACGACCGATTGGCAACAACAATACTACCACCCCCGTTTTCGGCGCAAAGATATTTCTGCAGCTTTGTGGACTTTAGTTGAATTTGAGTTCCATCCTGTCATTTGAAGATCAACCAAAAATTATAACATATATATATATATATATATATATATATATTAGTCTATGCTATGCATATATTAGATGTATTTAAAAAATTTTATCTACAGATGAAAAATTCAACATGATAAGTTAAAAAAATAGACCCACAAAATTTAAAAAAAAAAAAGAGAGAGAAACAAATGACCTAAAAAAATACAAAAAAAAAAAGATAAAAAGATATGAAAAAATTTGACCAACACAAAAAAGGACTAAATTGTAAAAAAAAAAAAAAGGTCAAAAAAATTTGAAGGACTGAAAAGCAAATACAAAACATTTTCATCTAAACAAACTGTTTTGGATGAAAATGCTTGGCACAGTAAAATCAATTGTGCTTTCTATGTATAGTTATAGATGGCAAATATAAATGTTTTGAATAATAGTGAAGATAGAATCAATAAGTGCATACAACAAGATATGCCGGCTGGATCAGCATCCATTTCATAGATACATATACCTATATATATATATAGATGAGTCATATATAAGTGTAGATGGCGAACATAAACATGAATGAAACAAGTACTTTTCAGGTGAACATATATACCAAAAGATCATTGTTGGGAATTCCGTCAAAGAGGGATGGTTTCATCCACTTCTCTGTGACAAGCCAATTCCCAAGATTCACAGCTTTCAGGGGCAAATCTAGTGCTAGAGAAAGAGAGACCTTGCTACATGCGAGGTACACTACCAGAAGATGGTAAGCGTAAATGAAGTATGCCATATTTTTTATAACACTCAATGAGAAATGCAAAGACCAAAGCTTCCTATATATAGACATTCACGTCTCTGATTGTGGGGGTGTAGATGACTTAGGGAAGTGACGTTTCAATTAGTTAAAAGATGAACATTAATTATCTTTCGGAATTATATTAGGATTTTTTTTTTTTTAATGGAAGTGGGTACGCAGGGAAATTTGAACTCATGCATGTAAATATGAAATTATTGGTAAGCTAAACTAACAATTGACACTGTGTAGTAATAAGATCTCACATTTGTGGCACCTTAGGATCACCTCAAAGCCAAATAAGGTAACTAATATTAAAAATATAATCTTAAGGATAAATCATTAAAAAATTGTTTATCAACAGGTGAATAAAGCTGGATACGTTATTCTGATAAGATTGTTGATGTTTTCTATTTTTGAAATGGTAGAATGATTATATATCTTGATCGTATATAAAGAGTTGCAAAATTGAGACATTAATTATTTGGAATACATTCAATAAGACCACAATTGAATATGTTTTTTCATAAGTCATGTTTATTAATGCAGAATTATTATTCTAGTAATCGTTAATTTGTCGATGAATCTTAATCCAAAATGATTGGAGGACTCGCATTCTCTGTGTTATGTATTTTGAATCACCAATTTGCGAGGATATTTGGTTGATACATGCATCGTGATTTGGAGATGCACTACTTAGGACATAGAAGCTAGAAAACTTTTATAATAGATATGAAATTCATAATTATTCCATGCATTATAAAGATTAAATATATTCTCATGCAGTGTTAATTTTGAAATATTGAGTAATAAGATACCAAGTTAATTGGATGCACTAAACTTTATCTTTGACTTGTTCTTAGTTTAAACACTGATTAGAGAGTTAATGGTAATCATGGATAAATATCCAATAAAAGAAGTTAAAACAAAGTTTTACACCTAGTTCTAATTATAAATATTCATGGTGAAGAGTCACATCACAGAGTAATCAACTATATCGGTGGACAAAGCTTGAATGTTTACAATAATTTGCTTGTCGTAAATATATCTATGTAATAATCTTAGATTGCATTTTTGGTTCTTAATCGTGATACAAACTAAAGTTAATAATGGTATTTAATTAATAAAGGAATAATTCAGATAATGAGCTTTCATATCATCTTCGTGCTCACATTGTGCCTCCTCAACTCTATGGTTACGCCATAATATTTTAACTAAAACTACCTCCATATTATGTCTTTACTTCTAAAGTTCTCTACATAAAATATAACGGGTTTTTCTTCATAGCTTAAATTTTCTCGCACTTGCCTGTTAGTGGTGAAATTACATGGCTAGGGTCGAGCTCATACTTTTCTAATATCGAAACATGAAATACATATGGATAGCAGACATATCCCCAAGCAACTCTAACTTGTAAGTCACTTTACCAACTTGCTGGGTAATCTCATTGGGTCCCAAATAACGTAGACTCAATTTTCCTTTCTTTCCAAACCTCATTATGCCCTTCATTGGTGTCACACCTTAATTAACGTGTTCTTCTAATCACCATTAAAATAAACTCAGGATTTACAGTCAAGAACACGTTGATTAAGTCTAGTTTCCATGTAACACTAATATACATGTATCACGCATATATGTAAATATTTTATATGATGAGATGAATACTAGTTGTGCAGAAAATATCTATTTTGTTGAAAAAATAAATACTGCACTATAATTTTTTGTTTGTCAAATAATTAAAAGTAATTATTAAAAATATGAAAATATATTTAACAGTGATGAAGAATAGAGAAATACAAAATTATATTCTAAATTAATTAAATGTATCCCCAATACTTTGATTGGAGAACTAAAATTGCTTAGAGCAACTAAACAATGACGTGTGGCGCTCTTCCATGGTAAAGAAGTGCGAGCCTACTCCCTCTACAAGGAGTGGACACAGATTAGGTTAAGAACAGGGAGATAATTTTTCTTCCTGCTGTCATATTTAGACCTAGTGTGATAAATAGATCATTAGAAGTGTCTATTTGGTTAGATATTTTTTATCCTTCATCTACGGTTTCTCTTCTCCACTTTTTTATTTTTTATAGGAAAGCTACCATTTTTAATTCCTTTTTAATGATCTATAATTTCCCATTCGAGAAAAGGCATACACAGCCATCAAAGATTAGTAGGAAAAAAACCAGTCAAGTAATAAGATTAAATGGTACCCACATACACGATAGTGGAATGCAGAGGGTTGAGAAGCTTTGGTGAGATTACTGCATTACGAGGATTGTTTGTTGTGAGAAGAATGACAAACGCCATAGATCATGTTTATAACGATCGATAATTATTCTCTCTTATTAATTACTTTATGCAACATAAATGTGAGTCATGTGTTCTGGTAAAATTAAAAACCATTGTGTTATTTTTTTTATTTAAAATCCTAGACTATCCCAAGTTTTCTTAACCTTTTTTTTTTTTTTAGTTTATTTCCTACAATTTTTCGTTTTCTGGTTCAACTTTATTTCTTAGTTTATTTCATTCATTATTTTATTTTCTTTGGTCCAGGTATTGAACAGGTATAGGGGTCAACGGTATGGGATTTTCACATGCTTTTTGGTTACTTTACTACAACTTTACAAGCTTACAAGTCTATATATATATATCTATGAATGCAAGCCCAGAAAGTTTCTCTTCCCTCTATTTTCTTATTCTTTTCATGTACGATAATGTTAATTTTAAATTTGAAGGTTAGGGAGTCTTCAGTTCAATATATGTGTATTTGTTTACATTTACACACATTGTGTACTCTTTAGTGTTGTTTTGGTTTGATGAGAAAGACTGATGATAAGAGTTTTGATTGAAATTAAATATGGTTCTTGGAAAAGTGATGAATACTAATATATTTGCTTGTGCTTGATTCTTGTACTAATTTCACCTTGCTTGTGATTCTTTGCACACCTTGAGCATAGAAAAATAAGCACTTATTACTGGTTCTGCTTTTTTAAAGAAGGTTTATGTTGATTAAGTAACCTAAGATCTGACCAAACTATAGAGAACTTACTTGATAATCTCTCTTAAGGGAAATCCTAAACAATATATGTACATTAATCAGAATAAGATTTACATCAATACAAGGAAAACAATGAGCTAGAGAGAGAGAGAGAGAGAGAGAGAGAGAGAGAGAGAGAGAGAGAGATTAAAATAATATAGAGGAAAACAATGAGCTACAAATAGTGCCACAATTCAAGTTCATTAAAGTAATTACTTTGGGGCTTGTCGGAAGTCATCAAACAAGGAAGAAAAAACTGTGGAAAGAAAAGTTTAAATTTTTTTTTTTTTAATCTAGTGAAGTAATACATGTTTGAATCTGAAAAGTGTAGAGAAGAGCAAAGTGCTTGCTTTTCGTGCTACAATATATAAAACTATCGATGCTTCTTCGTTGTTCAATTGCTTTGCTGAATCCTACCCTTTCTTTATTTAACCATCATCCTAGACTAATTTTACAAGCTTGATAAAATACCATTTGATCCTTCTAATGTATTAGTCTATATTACCGTAGAGTTGATATGAAAAGCATGTTCGAAAATTTCTTCATCTAAAAATCTATCAAAATTCACTAAGTTTATATGAATTTATCCGAGTTCCAATCAGCAAAATATAAATTTGTTATTCACGTGCCCGTCCACACACACTAGAAGAATCCAAATGTGAAAATGAGGCCAGCTCTTGAATTGAAATCTGAATTTTTACATTTTTAAAATTTTTGCTTGTGCGTTATACTTTGTGCAATCATTGAGGCAAGCCTTATGAAATCAAACTAATTATTATATCTCAATATTTTAAGGATTTTAAATTATAGTCCTAAATCTTTTATTTTTTTTAATTTGTACACTATTTCCTTATTGTGCTTTTTTTTTTTTTTTTGGTATCATACCGCGTTTCCATTTGTAAATTTGCGTAGTTAAATCAAAATAAAGTATTAATTTTTGAAGTTATAATAATTAATTCATGGAGTAAAAACTAAAATAACTGAATAATCAATGTTCTTACATTAAATCTGAACAATATATATAATATAACTATTTTTACTTACTATTTTGTTTAAACCCTTTGCCACCACTGCATCCAACTTCAAACAGTGATTTATCTACAATGATAATTAGACAATTAGCAACGACATAAAAACTTAGACATGAAAAATAAGACATAGCTTAAGGTTTTAACAGTGGAGTTACAATGATGACTAATGAGCGTCAGACTTTTTCATCTCCCCATTATTTTGTGAATAATCCTGGGAGTAACGAACATTGAATAATGAAGGCTCGAGCAAGGAAAAAGACTCGAATAATTCAAGTCTGACACTCGTACTATTTATTCAAGTGTCGTTACAATTCAATCCCAGGATGTCTTATAGATGTTCGCAAACGAACAAATGGACATCGAACAATTGCTCAAAGCAGTTAGAATTTGAAATTCCCGCCACTTCCACAAGGACTTGTTAAGAACCATGGCCACGTGGTCCCGACACAAAGTAGTGGAAATGCTCACTCTTCCCTTAGGAAGGTGGAGCCACTACTTCTTACCTCTATAAATAGAGAGGGATTTCCCATAGAGACACATTGATTCCATGACCAAACTCTGCCAAAATCATTCGAGAAATCTAAGACTATCATTTCCAAAATTTGTTCAACCTTCTGTAACCACATTGTAATCATTTCTCAGATACAGTGAAAAGCTCCAGACACAGAGGATGTAGTCCGGAGTTTGGCGAAACCTTCATATATATATTTCAATGTTAATTCATTGTTCAATTTATTTTAGTTTCATGCTCTGTTTTGATTAATTTTTGGTTCTCGTAAACGATGACGAGAGGCCCTTATTTTCATGTCATATTGACGATACTTCTAATTTACCAACTTGAATTTATCTTGCCCGTGTTTCCACATCTACGACGACAACATCTTTATCGGCAATAACATTACATGTGGAAAGTACTGTTTTGTGGCTGTCACAGTTTAGTTGATTTATTATTTAACTATTTAATTTGGAAAGTTCAGTTGTTTTGGGTTGCTTAGTTTAAAAAAATGATTTTCAACAAGTTTAGTGTTTAAAATAAACAAGGTTTAATTAATCCTCTTTTTGCTCATAAGTTTGACCAAGGATTTAATGGATTGGACGATTATAACAAAAATTTATAAGAATCACAAGTGATAGTCATGATATTCCATATATATATATATATACATGATTAAGGTAGCACATAGCATTTTAAATGGAGAGAGAGAGATAAGTTCAATTATTTAACGGCCCTTACACACACTAAAAACAAAAACAAAAATAAAAACAAAACAAGATTGACGACCAATTAGTAGACTAGTTAATGTCGTGCAAGTGACAACATTCAACCCATCAAATGTCCCTTTAATTATGAAAAAAAAAAAAAATTTCTTGAGCGGTTAACAAAGGACAATTAATTTGTAAAAACAAAATTAAAAGATTTTAAAAAAATGAAAATGAAATGTTGTCAAAATAAAAATCGTAGAATTTTTACTCGACAAACAAAATCTAGGATGGCCGGAGACAGCTGACGGGAGTTCTTAGGTTTTTACTTGACCTGCTTTCAATGATCTCAAAGTTTTTTTTTTTTAATTTTTTTTATTGAATTTTATAAAATCTTTAAAAAATGAAAAATTTTACGAATTCCCACCAAACTATGTCACTGACGTCAACATGTTTCCTAAACTTTAAAATGCGCATGAGGTACCCATGAACTTTAAATTAGTAGTTGGCAACCATTTATATATATATATATATATATATACATATGTGTGTGTATATATATATATATGTGTGTATATTTGTATTTTTTTATTTGAGTAGTTGCTTAGAAGATATGTTCTCCAAGGATTTATTCTTCAGCATTTAATTTATTAGTCTAATTATTAGTCCTTTATTTTCAGCTTAGTTGAGCTTTATTGTTATCTTAAAACAATAAATGACATTCGAGCATTATGTTAGTGTAAAAGATAGATATGGATGGAAAACATTTTTAAGTCCCAATCTATTGTCCCATTTTCCCGTCCCAAAGGATGTCCCCTCAATAATATTTTGATAATTTATCAATTTGCTCAATAATTTTTAGTATTTAGTCATTTTTATATGACTAAAATTCTTAAATTCAGATAATAGACATGATACTATTAAGGAAACACTCAATAAGACAGGAAATCCGGGACAATAGATCTCCACTCAAACTTTTCGAACACTTTTATACAATTGACGGACGTGAAAAAATGAACGTCTTTAATGATTCGAAATACATTGAATCGGGATACATATTTTATAATTCAACTATGTAACAACCCATATGTCTTTATTTTGTATGATATTGTCTATTTTGAGACTCGTATCTACACGGTTTTACTCTTGTGTTTTGCCACAAAAGGCCTTATATACCATTAGAAGGTAGTTTCTTTTCTTCTGAACTATTACATATATTCATTCTTACGCAATATACATGGGACTCTACACTTACTTTTTTCCTTGTAGAGATCAATGACTATCACAAAAAGCATTTATGAAATTTATCCTTAATTCTAAAATAATTTTAATAAATTAATGTAAGTGAATAACCTTATGTTTTCCTCCATATATAAGGGTACTTAGTACTGATGCCCCCTAAATTTATTATTTTTTAGTAACTTATTTCTGAAACTTCTAATTTTGATAATTTACTCCTTCGACTTGCTAAATTGTACGAATGTACCCCTATAAATTAATGTTTTGTTAAATTAGTTATGAAGCTCACATATGCCTCATGTGAAGACCAAAAAAACTCATTTTCAATAAAAAATTTAAAAATCTAATACAAATCCTAATGTAGAATTGTATATTTTTTTATTTAATCTTAAAATTAACTAAAAGGGATAAATTATAATAATTTGACAAATTTAGGAGGTAAATACTAAAAGTAAAAGTTTGAGAGACAAATAATAAAAAAATAACAAATTTAAGGAACATCAGTACTAACAATCCTGCATAATTAAGAACACAAGGCAAGATCATCAAATTAATTTAGTGGATGAACAAATAACTTACGATTTTGGATAATCTTATTCTGTCATTATCCCATTTGCGCAGCCGCCCACGCGTGCCTTGGGGTTAGCCAACCTGCACTAAATGTAGTGGAAATGTTACTGCAATCCAACAATGTCTCGGAGTAAACTAATATAGTTCCTTGAGTGGAATGAAAAAAATTCTTCACATAAAGCCAAATTATTCCGTGCTAATTTTTTCCAACCATGAAACACATGTAGGTTTCGATCATCATCAATAAGTTATGTATTCTACAAATTGTGGAGTAGGCAATGACTATATATATTATTATATCAGAAAGTGGTGGCGGCTTTCTATCTCTAGCTTAGTTTTGTTTGGAAATGGATATCATAAATATATTTACGTTTAATAAATAAGGAGAATGGATGACTGGGATTAGTGAATTTCATAAGGTCTCAACTTTATTGATTGGTACCTATGTATCATCCACTTCCAAATCCTTGGATTTTTTAAAACTATATATAATGATAATTAAAAATTACAAGATGTTCTAAAACTCTCAAAAGAGCCACTTGAAAAAAGAAAAAAGAAAAAAGAAAAAAAAAAGAGATAGATGGAAACTATATCAGAATGAAGTCACACAACGTTTCATAAAAAATAACATAGTCGGAAAACTAAAACAACACTAACAAGTAATAAGTATTTAAAACTGCTAACAAATAATTAACCTTTTTAATTCATTTTTTCCAGTGAAAACAACATAGTAATTCCTTTTTTTTAAACTAAAACAATCTAATTGTGATTAGAAGTTAATATATGCACACATAAAGATATATATATATATATATATATATGTATGTGTGAGTAATGGGTATATATAGCGCAGAGGCTGGATGGGGGAGCTTCCCCATCCCCTCCCGGCTTCTGATTCGGGGGAAAGATCATGTCCCATCACCATCCCCAAATATTGTCTCACATGCCCTCCTTGTTTGGATCGAAGCCCCACAGGGCACGTCTCCACAAGAAATATTGTCATCCTAAAGAGAAAACACTCTAATAAAAATAAAATTTAAAATTTAAAATTTAAAATTTAAAAAAATCTACAGAGTTACATAAAATTTGACTTACATATTTGTAAGCTAAACTATCCTAAACATTAATGAAAAACTAAAAAAATAAAAGAAAATTGGAGAAATAAAGAATTCTGAACATTAAAAACAAAAATTAAATAGGAAACTAACTTCTCTTTGACCCAAGAATTAAGCAAAAAATTAAATTTGGTTTTCTCAGATCAAAAATTACAAAACAAAATTTTGTTAATTGTAAATTGCTACTTTAATTATTCGAAGCCATAAGAGTGAAATTTCTTTTTGCAACAATTATCTTACACCCCAAATTAAGATTCCCAATCGGCACGTGATTCTTTCCCAACATGGTCATAATTTTTGAAAATGATTTTGAGTTTTTTTTTTTAAGTGTCTTTAATAGTGTTCTGAGAAATTGATTTAATTGTGTTTTTAGAGAAATTGGTTTGAGTAAAAAAAAGAAAAGGTAAAACTGTGTTTGGTTATGTAAAAACATTTATTAGTGTAAGCCTTAGAACATGAAAACGAAAATGGTTTTTCTATTTTTTTTCCTTCTCTTTTTTCTTTAATATATATAAGTGGATATGATTGAATGGTGTGTGTATTGATATTTCTGTAGTATAGCTTGCATAAGGCATCTAAATATTTCCTTCTTCATTGAACAAATAGTGAGAATTTGAACTTCTCTACAAATACATATCTGTGCGAAGGCCAAAGCTGACGCAGCACTAATTATTTATTCATACCAAACGGAGACACGATTTTCATGTTTACATACTTTACGAATATTTAGAGTTTTATTTTGTATACATATATATATATATATGTAAAGAATATTTAGAGTTTTATGTAGTTATTCTCAATCATCCACTTAAGACTCCAGTGATTATACTGATTCTTGTAAGACCAATAGGCCCATCCAAAAGTAGCACGTCCATAGACATCTAACATTGCTTTTGCAAATCTTTGATAGTCTTGCATTGTTGCTCCTTGCACGTCCCATTCTGCTGTCCATTCCCCTGTCAAAATTTTCCCCATGAGATTTCTCATGATATATAATATATAATATATTATGAAAAATAATATCATTAATTTCTATATATCGAATCTCACTTAACAAATGTATATATATATATATATATATATATATATATCAAATTATAAACACCTTTACCTTTTAATTCTCTCAACTCATTTGTCCTTCCTCAAAATTCATAATGTTGTGAATCTTTCACTACCGATTAAAAGTTTTTGCAAAATTTCTAATTTGTCCAAGAATGTTTGAAGTTTTTGTCAAGGCTCTACCCTCTACTTGCATTATTTTCTTAGAACTATATTTGTATTTTTTTTTTTTTTAACTAACAAAATTAGAGTGATGATCTTTCGAATGGGATTGGTCGTCTTTTAGGTGTGAATTAACTTATATTCTGATGCTATATGCACAATCTCTTCGGTTCCTTAAAAAATAAAAATAAAAAAAATAAAAAAAATAAAAAAACTTACCAACAAAAGAAAGCGGACCATTGGACGTTGTCACCGCTCCTAGGTTAGAAGATCGTTGATTGTAGATGAAATCAATGTGTTGTTGAACATTCAGACTTTTGAAATGCTCCATGAAGAGGTTGTAGTAATGCTCGTCAATGACCACACGGTGGAGGCCACTGGCAAAGGAGAGCAGCTCCCTTGAATCTCCAGACAATCGGTTTGATAGAATCACATAAGCATCTGGTGTGTACTTCCTCACCGTATCATAACCCGCTTTGTAATACTTTTTGAGGGTGTCTAGATTCACACCCGGTGCCGAAGGCTCGTTCAATAACTCGATTGCTATAAGGCTTGGATGGTTAGCATATCTGCATGCATAGATAAATGTGTGTAATATCCACATTAATATTTAACGGATCAATCTAATAATTAATATGATCATTGTGTTAATTAAGATATATTTTAGGTTATTTGTAACATCATATTTTGATTTTTTTTTTTTTCTGTTTTTTAAGAGATAGAAAGTAAAATGCTGGGTAGTGGAGATTTTCCGATTAATTAAAGATATTCCTAATTAGTTATATTTTTAGTTTTAAGATTTGAAAATAAATTGAATATGAAAAATGTTTTAACAAATAAGACCTAGTCTTATGTTGCTTGCTAAGATTTGAAATTGGTGGTGCTTGGTTTTTTTTTTTTTTTTTTCCTTTATTTCTAGAAATATTTCCACATGCTTTTGAGGTACAAAAACGAAAACGCTTCGGTTAGCAAATGTTTTGAAAACGGATATGAAAATAAAAAAATTTATGAGAATTCTAGGAAGAATATAAAAATGGTTGAAAGTTCATGCCTAACTTAATACATCTTTTCACAAAAATATCTAAAAACAATTTCACATTTTTCTTATATTCAAATCAATCTTTCTTATGTTCAAATGATTTTAGCATCATTCTTAAAAATATTCACATTTCCATTTTCATACCCAAACAAAATCCATTTTCAAAACTCTACCCAACACAACTTTGTTTTTTTTTTTTTTTTTTTGTTTAATTTTCGTTTGATCGGTGGAGAGATTCTTTAGAACAATATTTTTCCAAAGAAAAATCACCATCCATATTTTACCTTTTAAAGTAGAAAACAAACCCAAAATAGTGCAACCAAGACAAGATGTGTAATACCTTTTTGCTAGGAAATCTATGACTGCCACAGTGTCTGAGATTTGAGAATCTCCCCATTCTAGAACTCCATCTCTTGTGGCGCTATGTTCAGCGCCGTTTTGAGAGCCTTGAGCCGCATGAAGATCTATAATTACCTTCATCCCATATTTTCTACACAAATATACAATTTGAAGTAAATAATTAATCCAAGAAAATGCTTTACATCAGCAGCAATGTTGAGGAACTCATCTATGGGTCATATGTTATGGGACCCCCCTTCTATTAATGTGATGTTTATTAGTACTATTTTTAATATAATTATATGGAATTAATTAAATTGGATACAGTAATAAATTTTAGTTATTGAGTAGGGGAAAGAATATAATTTTTCTCACAATATAGGGTACAACTGAAATTTTTTTCAACATTTTTGTTACAAAAAAAAATTTTTTTTCCAAAAAAACGAGTGAGGGCACAAATAGAATTTTGTTCATAATATAGAGGTAGAAGTGAAATAGTTAAAAAAATTAATATAAAAATTTGAAATTTCAAAAGTAGAGCCAATATATGTGCTTCAACACTAACTACAATTAGTGAATTACTTATTTTTTCACTTAATTATATGAATTAATTATTGAGGCTATAATATGCTTACTGAGCCCAAGAGAAAGCATTATCTAATGCTGGCAAGGAGCCTCCCACAAAAGGCTTTGGAGGGTTTGGATCAAATGCTATCCACCACCCAACCGGAATTCTCACTGCATTCAATCCATTACTTGACATGAATCTGAAATCTTCTTCTGTTATGTATGTATTACGGTGTTCCTGCAAAATCACACAAATTTTAAACTGTCTTGAGTATTTTGTTATATTTCAAATATGATTTTGTCACATATATTTGTATAGTTTTTTTTTTTAATAAATATTAAGAGACTTCTGGACCAATCAATAAAAACTACAAGGGACTTAACCAATGTTTTTACTTGAAATATTGAACTGGTTTTGCTATAGTTCAGGACTCATAATTGAACATAGGCTTAATTACCTTTGCAATAGTTTTGTGGTTTTTTTTTTTTTTTTCCCGAAGTAATAAATAAATAGTAGATTCTTAAAATATTTGGAGTAAATTACAGTAAATAGAAAATTTATATTGTAAATCTATTTACTAGAAGTGAATTTTCTATTACCTAGTAAATTGGTTATTTACTTCAAATATTTTAATATCTTGCTATTTATGAATTAAATTAATTTCATAAAAATAATAACTACTATAATTTTCATTCTTTTTCCTAACTAATTCTAATTTTGCATTATACAATAGGGGAGAAATAGTGATTGTAGACATAGTTTAATAGTAATTTTATATTTGATTCCACTATATAATAAATAGTTCAAATCCCTACACCCCAAATTCAACAAAAAAAAAAAGGATAAATAAGTAAATAACAATTGTAAATAATGTTTTAATTAAAGTAACTGTTATTCACTCCAAATAATTTAGAATTTTCTATTTTTTACTCCAAAAGTTTTTAGAAATCTGTTTAATTATTTACTATAAACTGCTATCTATTGTAATTTCCGAAAAAGGACTTACCTGCAATACTTGACGGGCTCTATCTGGGCCAAGCCCATTAGTCAGTTGGTATTCACCATGTAAGTTGTTGCTTGAAGTTGTCATTATGAAAACGGATGGATTATTGTCCTCCCATCCTAACCCTCCATAATCTGCAGTCACCACCGTGTCTGATTTTACCTAGTTAATTACAAGTACCTCTTAATTACCAAAAAAACAAAATTTAAAATACGACCAAGGGAGAAAATGAAGCGATTTAGATGTGAACTTATTTGGAATATTTATATATATATATATTTGATGTTATATTGTCATCTATCGTTATCTTTTTATTATTATTATAATTTTTTAGAAAGATGCATTTTTAATTAATACTTGTTCTTGTTACGAAATTGATGACATGACGATTATAATCTTATTTTTATCTCTCGTATACATTAGAGATTGTGAGTTGGTTTGGAACTAATTTTATAGCGCATCGGATAAGCACTAGTATCGATGAGGACAATGAGGGGCCAGATGGTGCATTTTGAGGGGTCAAACTCTCTCTTTGGTGACTCTCTCTCTCTCTCTTGGGGTTGTATCCTAGCCCACATACGCAAGCTCTCCTTTAGTATGATATTGTCTGTTTTCGACCTTGACCCACACAATTTTACTTTTGGGTTCTACCAAAAAAGGCTTCATATCATTAGAAAGTGATTTATTTACTTATAAACCATCATATATATCCAACTCAAATAATGTGGAACTACACAACTTATCATTTTTCTTATAGGGACTTATGACTGTCACAATAACTCATCTTTTTTTGAGTCCAACGTCCACATTGGCCACACTTCCGGTTGGACATAGAATCGGATACCATTTGTAAGGTCTCATGCACCCATTTGGTATGATATTGTTTGCTTTGTATGTGACAGCCATCAATTCCTATAAGAAAAATGGTAAGCTGTGCAGTCCTACATCGCTTGGAAATAGATATAGGTGATAGTTCATAAATAAATAGACACTTCTTAATGGTATGGGCTTTTTGGGGTGAGCCTAAAAATAAAACCGTGTGGACACGAGATCTAAAGCATTTAATATCATAACAAAATGAGGCATAAGTCTATACAAATGGTACTAGAGTCTATACCTAACAGGAAGTATGGCCAATGAGGATGTTGGGCCCAAAAAATAGGTGATTGTAATAGTCATCAATCATATTAGGTAAAGAGTAAGCTATGCAGTCTCACATCACTTAAAAATATATATATGTAATTGTTTATAAGTAAAGAGATCACCTATTAATAATATGAGGCGTTTTGGTGTGAGCCCAAAAGAAAAACCGTGCAACCACAAGGTCCAAAATAGACAATATTATACCAAATGGAGGCATGAGTTGTTACATTATACCTCGGCCTACTCGATTTTGCTCTTGGGCTTTACCCCAAAAGATCTCATACCTTAAAGCATGGTATCTTTACTTATAAACCATCACATATATCCATTCTGAAATAATGTGAAACTGCATAACTTATCGTTTACCTTGTTGGGACTGATGACTATAATACATACGCATTCTCTCCCCCTCAGAAATGCCCTCCATTTGGCATCCAATGATCCTAGATGAGTCACCGTTTATGTGTATCGAATAACAGAGCACTCGTATATCTATAAGATCTATAAGATATTATAAAAGTGTGAATTACTTTTAAAGTTTTGCACTTCAACCTCTTTGATGGTTCAAATTTATTCATTTTTAATTAGTTCAAATCCAATGATTTAAACTTAGTACACATAACTTTGTATTCTCTCACACCTCACACCTTTTTTTTTTTTTTTAACTCTTACACTTCCGTTAGAATTAATTAACTTTATATAATTTTTTTTTTATTTTGCTACTTCAACTAATTACGTTGTTGTTTTTTTTTTTTCAATCTTCTATTCTTTTAATGGTTATCAAAATATTATGGTGACATTTACACACACAAAAAAACACAAATTATACAAAGAAACTGTTTTTTAACCTTAAACCAAATGGAGCCAAATCAAGCTATTAAAAAAGTAATATTCAATAAAATTTATTTGAATATGTATTTCCTTCTATAATGTTTTTATCAATAAACAGTACATGTTTTATTTGTTAATAAAAAAAAATATTATCTTCCATCTCAAAAACCAAAAAATATTATCTTCCCATTAGAAATTTGAAAACCGAAACGAAAGAACAATTTTGCGTACATATAAATTACTTTGCAGTGTGTGTGGTGGGGTGATTGTCAATAAAATAATAATAAAGTTCAATTATTATTATTTTTTTGCTAACCCTCGACAATCTATAGGGACAAAAATATCCCCACTGGCATGTTCGACATGCCGTGTGAAGTTGTAGTACTTTTCTTGTTTTCTAATTGAAGAGAAAAATATTATATATGAGAAAATCAATGTGTACCCTTGTCCTACACTACATTGAATATTAATGAAGCCAACGTGGAAGCCTTATCTTCAAAAGATAAGGAATCATCCCACGTGAAATTGTTCTCCCCAACGGAATTATTCCAATTTAGGATAAGTGAAAGGCTAACTTTGACCCGAATTGATGGTCGACTAGTTGCCATAAAAACATTTCTTCAAAACAGTTTCACACAAGAGTTTTAAAACGGACATGAAATAAAATATTATTAGCCTACCTCTTAGTAATTTCACAGTATTCATTTATAAATCTTACACCATAATTATGAAAAGTACGTACTTGGATGTATAAACCATTGGACGCTTTGATGCGAACTCGATTTCGGTCGTCAGCTTTCCTTTCAATCTCAAATGTTTCCCAACCTCCTGGCACATTGTTAGCAGCAACTACCCTTGAATTCTGATCTTTTTGCACAAACTGCTTGTTGAACACTCTGAGATTGAAAGTGTTCTCATTGATCCTCCATAGCTGCAATTTCATAACTCATAGAAATTTAACCGAGAGTACGTAGACCTTAAAACTTATCTTAAAAAATATCGTAAGGTTTGGCTATTGATTTTTATTCTTATTGTTACAATAAAGAATAATATTAAAATCGTCGGAGGTGTATTCAATATCACTTATGGTGTATTTAACATCACATGTGATACTAATAAATCATTTTTCTATAGTAAAAAAGATATCGGTTCATTAAAAATAATATTATACCCTGAAAGTTTCCCAATCACTAGCTTTTTCCCGGTCCGCAACAACAAGACTTCCACCTCCATCTTCTGCAGTCAGATACCTATTCACCTTTGTGGACTTCAACTGAATTTGAGTTCCATCCTGAAAAATAAGGATATCAACCATAAGATTAATACTAGCTAGCAGAGTTTTCACATGTACATGCTACGAAAAATAAAGAAGTTTTTTTTTTTTTTTTTAATTTAAATGGAATTTCCCGCTACAATGAAGAAGTATGTTTGAAAGAAAATAAGTTAAAAGTAAATATACCAGAAGATCATTGTTGGGAATTCCATCAAAGAGGGATGGTTCCATCCACATTTCTGCAACAAGCCAATTTCCTAGATTCACAGCTTTCAGTGGCAAGTTTTGTGCCATGGAAATCGAGACGAAGAGATACCCAACCAGCGTAAATCTTGAAAATAAAACAACTAATTTTCAATTTCTCAATGGGAAGTGCAAAACCGAAGCTACCTATTTATACACAATATTCAACATCGCCTATAAATTTCTACATTCACATACCATGTGAACTCAAGGAACTTTTTCTTTATTTTATTTTATTTTTGTTTTGAGGATACGCTTAATTCGAGACTTGAGGTTGACGCGTGAAAATTATCAACTATTAAGTCGTCCTTCCATTATTGATTAACAGGATAATATATATCCACACACACACACACACACACACATAATATATATAGGCTACAAATCATTGTGTAGCCGCCCATATAGACTGTTTTGGATAAGATAATGAGAATTGGAACTGAACTTTAGTAGAGATGCTGGGCTCTCTTTTGCTTCTAAATTGGTCTCACCTTCCTCGAAAAAGCCAAAGCATGTTTGGCAAAATTTTCAAAAATCTGTTTTTTATTTTTTAGGTAAAAAAATTACATCTCAAAATATTTAGATGATAAGTCAAACTTCATAAGAATTTCCAATTTTTAAAAATACTTTTTTATCAAAGACAAAATAATAATGACTTGCGTTCGATACCAGTCATTATTATTGTTACTAGTTTTGATACGTGCACGTGTTGAATCATGATGAAAATTTTCATAATGTTTAACATGAAGAAATATTTTCTAGAGATTATAAAAAAATACAAATTAATAAACAAAGTTAAAGAGTTAAACTTTATGATACAATCATAAAATACATAATAATAACAGAATCGAACATTCTAATAAATAAAATAATGACACACAACTCATTTGTTTTTTATTTTATTTTTTCAAATACATAGAGTTGCATTTTATTATCTCAAAAAAGGTTTTAATCCCATTGTTGGTTATATAAAAAATAAAACATTGCATTTGGAAAAAAATGATTGGAAAAAGAAAATTAAAAACGTTTTGAAAATATTATAATGAAGTAAAAGGTAAATAAAAAAAGAGTCAATATAAATATTTTACACACATTTTAACTTATATATAGAGTCACATACACACATACATTTGCAAACAAAGTTTAAAAAAAGCAAACCAGTTTATTTTATAATATTTTTAGCTATAGAACAATATGCTAGCGGCAACATTATTACCTACTTATTCAAAGTTTTGCACTAAAAATAAGTATAGGTGAAATGCTAATACATTTCTAAACATGAGTTCTCACATGACAAATTGTAGTAGGCGTTATCCTAAGCAATATTGGATATATACCTATTTCCTACATAATGAGCTTCTACAAGTAGAGTAGGTCGGATGATCATTCTAAAAGTAGACAAAAGTAGGAAATTTCTAAACAAGAAAACTTGATACAAACACAAATTTAACATGAATATGCCCGAAAATAATAGCAAAATTACATAAAAGCAAAAATGAAATTCCAAAATAAAAGATTTCTATTAACTTTGTTTTGTGAACAGTACTACATATTGATGTTTTTATATATTTATAGATATATATTTCGTTTCGCTTTTCAACTAAAATTTAACTAATCTATATTTTTTAATCTCAATTTTTATCTTTTTCTAAAAAATCAATAAAAATTATAACTAATTTTTTAAAAGAGTTACTTTTAAAATAAGATCAAACTATCACTTTCAAAAAATTTCGGATATTATTTAAATTAATTACTATATATATTTTTAAAAAAATTAGATAAAATAAATATTAATACAAAAAAATCTTTTTTTCTTTCTCCTTTCTCACACTTTGTACTCTTTTCTCTCTCTCTATCCCTGGAGCAAAAGAAAAAAAAATATTCAAAAAAAATCCTTTATCCTACTAACCTCTCTCCATCTCTCTTTCTCTCTCTCCCCCTCTCTTCCGACTATGTCAGCCGGAAAAATAACCAAAAACAAAAACAAAAACAAAAACAACACTAAAAAACGGTGTGTTTTTTACTATAAAAAATAAACAGTAACTTTTTATCTACTCTTTTATATATGTATGATTACATAACGTTTTTAGTTTTACCAAGAATTGTAACTAAATCAATAATTTAAGGATTGATTTGAAAAATTAATAATGCATCAAATTATCATTATCTGAAAATAAAGTTAGGCACTGATCTGCATATAGCCCAAAAGAAAAGAAATCTTAAACACAAAGTTCATAAAAAAAATGATATACCTTATGAAAAAAAAATCTACAATTTACTATGTATTTAAGATTATGATGTATTAAAAAACTTAAAAAAAAAAAGAAGAAAAATCAACTAATATGAGAAATTGAGATATTTTTTAGTTAAATAATATTGGTTGAGATTTTTCATATTTAAGATTAATGTAATTTTAATATAAAAGGGTTTCATTTTAACTTGAATATAAATATACATTTACAAAAAAAAAAATGAATATCAATATGCAGGTTGAAGTTAAAAAAAAATTACAAATTGCTTCCCGATCAACATGCCTGCAAAAAAAGTTATTGCTTGCCTATTATATATTTATGAAAAAACTCTACTCTTTTTTTTAGACGTTTTGCACTTAAAAAATAATAAATTAAAAAATAATAAATGTGTAGTTATAATATGATAAAACTATAATTTGAATTAAATGATCTTATTTTAAGTTCAAGTTTCAGAACTCTTGCAAGAGCACAACACATAAGAGGTAAAAAGCAAATGTCAGATGCAGTGGCTGTGACGTAGGACAAAAAACTAAAAATAAAAAAAAATTAAAAAAACACATAAACGGAAAAATCAACTAACATGAAAAATTGAGATATTTTTTAATTAAATAATATTAGTTGGGATTTTTCATATTTAAGATTGATGTAATTTTAATATAAAATGACTTCATTTAACTTGAATATAAATATACATTCACAAAAAAAAAAAAAAAAAAAGTGAATATCAATATGCAAGTTGAAGTTAAAAAAAAAAATTACAAATTGTTTTCCTACCAATATGCCTGCAAATAAAGTTATTGCTTGCCTATTATATATTTACGAAAAAACTCTATTTTTTTTTCCTTTTTAGACGTTTTGCACTTAAAAAATAATAAATGTGTAGTTATAATATGACAAAACTATAATTTGAATTAAATGGTCTTCTTTTAAGCTCAATTTTCAGAATTCTTACAAGAGCACAACATGTAAGAGGTAAAAAACAAATGTCAGTTACAGTGGTTGTGAGAAAGGACAAAAAACTAAAATGTCAATTACAGTGGTTGTGAGAAAGGATAAAAAACCAAAAATAAAAAAAATAACTAAACGGTGTGTTTCTGTGAGGAAGGATAAAAAACTAAAAATTAAAAAAAACACCTAAACGGTGCATTTCCTAAACGGTCCATCTTTTACTACCAAAATGAACATTAAAAAAAAAGCACCTAAACGTTGCAGTGAGGAAGGAAAGAGGAAAAAAAAACTAAACTTTGCTGTGTGGAAGGAAGGAAGTAAGGAAAAAAAAAAAAAAAAGCAACTAAACGTTGCTGTGAGGAAGGAAGGGAAAAAAAGGAATCGGCCATCAACCAACATCCCCGCCGCAACCCAGCAAGAGTGCGAGCCACCACTGTCAGAACCGCGACCTCCGCTGCCGTCACCGACAACGCCAGCCCCCTCCGCCGCGCGAAGAAGAGAGAGCCGTCCACCGTGGGCAGCACAAATTCGACGAGATGGGGTCGCCGATTGTCCAGATCCGGCCAAAATCCGTTGCCCTCAGGGGACAGTTTCCACCCCCGGCTCCGTCGCGATCCCCTCGTAACCTCCGTCGCGATCCCCTCACCTCCTCTGTCGTGGATCTGACGTCGCAATGGGAGATTTTCAGATTTGGCGCAGATCGGTCGCCCATGGGGGAGCGCCCCTTGGCCTCTTCTACGCCGTCGCCGCTGTTGGAAAATCTCCTCCCTCCGTGCCCATCGTCGACGTTGCTGTGAGGGAGGAAGAAGAGCCCATCGTCGACGTTGCTGTGAGGAAAAAAAAAAGGAACACCTAAACGATGCGTTTTGACTACGAAAAATGAATAGTAAAAATTTTTCTACTCTTTTAATATAGTTGGATTATTGAGATTCCCAAATCAGTAGTGAAGTACAGCTATTAAAAAAACATGTGTTAAAAGATGCCATATTCCTTTCAAATATATATATGGCATGAATGGTTATTTTAATATTTATCTATCAGTAGTTATCGTTTCTTAATCGTGCGATATATACCAGACGATTCTTTTAAATTGCATGTTTGACAACAAAATTAAAGACAATTAATGGACATTAGACTTAGAGAGTTCATTAAATTTGATTTTGAAAGGACAATTTGTTATTAGCCTGATGACATGAATTTTATAAATTATTTTCCCTTTAAATGAAAAATCAATTCATTATTTTTTAATCCCGTTTTTAGTCTTTCTTTCATTATGGATTTTTTTTTTAATTTTTTTGTTAAAAAAATGCTAAATAACTTAATATTCTCATGATCCTTCGGATTAATAAAAAGAAATGAAAATGTTCGAAACCATGAACATAAAAAAGCAAAACAACTGATAAAAAAAAAATCATTCAATTTCTGTGTGCAACACACGGTATTATAAACAGAAAAAAAAAAAGAAATTGAATATCAAAATAAATTACTAAATAGATTTCTATCTACATAAGAACACTATATTTTATGAATTAGAAAATACTGAGAATTAAAAATGATTAACTAAACTTATAATTACATAAACACATAACACAACATTCGAAGAAAAAAACACACACGATATTATATCCGTTAATAGAATCTACACTCTACACACACAGACACACACACATATATATATATATAATAAAAAAATTAATAAGTTTCTATTAACGAAAATGGAAAAAAAGAAAAATAAAAAATAGGAAGAGCGAAACATATAAGTAGGGGTGTCAATTCGTGTCTCGTGTCGTGTTCGTGTCGTGTTTGAGTCGTGTCGAATTTTTTTTACCACAACCCGCGACACGACCCGTGACACGAACACGACACGACGACACGACACGAACACGACACGAACTCGTAACGGGATGACACGAACTTGACCCGCGACACGAACTTGACCCGCGACACGAAACTGACCCGCGACACGAAACTGACCCGCTACACGACCTTGACCCGAAATTGACACGAAATTTGACACAAACTTGACCCGAAATTGACACGAAACTGACCCGCGACACGAAACTGACCCGCTACACGACCTTGACCCGAAATTTGACACGAACTTGACCCGAAATTGACACAAAACTGACCCGCGACACGAAACTGACCCGCTACACGACCTTGACCCGAAATTGACCCGAAATTGACACGAACTTGACACGAACTTGACACGAAAAGGACCCGAACTAACGAAATGAAAATGAACGAAAGAACAATGTGAAATTAAGAAGAAAAAAAATGGTCCGGAGTAGAAAAAAAAAAAAACAACACCCACCCAATAGACACAGCTTCATACAGCAGGCCCATAGGTAAAACCTAAAGAAATTTTGTTGGACAGGATAAAAATCCTCTTTAAAAATAAGAATTTAGGATCATCTCGAAAAAAAAAAAATATGACCAAATTGTCACACTTGCAAAAGTTCAGAAACTATTTGTGCCTGTTACTATTTTAGAAATTACTAAATACCAAACATTGTTAACTCAACACAGTGCATTATAGTATAGCTTCCATGAGGCATCTATTTTCTTCTTTTATTGAACAAATAGTGAGAAGAACTTCTCTACATATACATCCGGGCGGATACCAAAGCGGACGCAACACCAATTATTCAAAGCAAACACAGACACAACGACTTTCATGTGTACATATACTTAAATAGAAATTTAGAGTTTTATATAGTTATTCTCAATCTTCCACTTAAGACTCCAGTGATTATTCTGATTCTTGTAAGGCCAATAGGCCCATCCAAAAGTGGCATGTTCATAGACATCCAACATTGCTTTTGCAAATCTTTTGTAGTCTTGCATTGTTGCTCCTTGCACGTCCCATTCTGCAGTCCATTCCCCTGTCAAATTTTTCCCATGAACTTTCTCATGAAATATATTACATACTACATTAGGAAACATAATATTGTTTTTTTTTTTTAACTAATAAAATAATAGTGATGAGCTTTGTATCAAATTGATCCTCCTTTAGGTGTAAACTTAATTAAAATGTGATCATCTATTCTAATGCTAGATGTAAAATCTCTTCGGTTCATTTAAAATAAAAAAAAAAAAGAACTTACCAACAAAAGAGAGCGGACCATTGGACGTTGTCACCGCTCCTAGGTTAGAAGATCGTTGATTGTAGATGAAATCGATGTGTTGTGGGACAGTCAGATTTTTGAAATGCTTCAAGAAGAGGTTGTAGTAATGCTCGTCAATGACCACACGGTGGAGGCCACTGGCAAAGGAGAGCAGCTCCCTTGAATCTCCGGACAACCGGTTTGATAGAATCACATAAGCATCTGATGTGTAATTTCTCACTGCATCATAACCCTCTTTGTAGTACCTTTTGAGGGTGTCTAGATTCACACCCGGTGCTAAAGGTTCGTTCAATAACTCGATTGCTATAAGGCTTGGATGATTTGCATATCTGCATGTATAGAAAATTGTGTGTAATATCCACATTAATATTTAATGGATCAATATAATAATATGATTCTTTTGTTAATTGAAAGAGATTTTAGATTTCTTGTTCGATCACATTTTGATGTTTTTTTTTTCCTGTTTTTTAATAGATAAAAAGTATATATAATGCTGGGAAGTGGAGATTTTCCGATCAATTAAAGATATTCCTAATTAATTATTCTTTTTGTTTTAAGATTAGAAAATAAATAGAAAACATGGAAAATGTTTTAGCAAATAAGACTTAGTCTTATATTGCTTGCAGCTAAGGTTCGAAAACTTTTTGCTGGTGCTTGGTTTTTTTTTTTTTTTTTTTTTCTTTCTGGAAATATTTCCACACGCTTCTAAGGTACGAAAACGAAAATATTTTCTAAATCACGTTTGGCTGGTAAATGTTTTAAAAACAGATACAAAAATAAAAGATTTGTGAGGACGATTTTTCTATGAAGAAAAGTAAAAACGACTAAAAGTTCATATATAACTTAATACATCTTTTCAAAATATATCCAAAAACAATCACAGTTTTCTTACATTCAAACCAATCTTTCTTAAAACACAACCAAACATAGTTTTCAGAAATGATTTCAGCATCATTCTTAAAAATATTCTCATTTTCATTTTCACACCGAAAACAAAATCCATTTTCAAAACTCTACCCAACACAACTTTTTTTTCCCCTTTTATCTGAAGTCAAAATAACGGTGGAGAGATTCCCTTGAACAATAATTTCCAAAACGAAATTTCCATCCATATTTTTACCTTTTAAAGTAGAAATCAAAACCCAAAATAATGCAACCAAGCCAAGATTTGTAATACCTTTTGGCTAGGAAATCTATGACTGCTACAGTGTCGGATATTTGAGCATCTCCCCATTCTTGATATCCATCTCTCGTGCCGCTATGTTCCCAGCCGTTTTGAGAGCCTTGAGCAGCATGAAGATCTATAATTACCTTCATCCCATATTTTCTACACAAATATACAATTTCAAGTAAATAATTAATACAAGAAAATTGCTTTAGATCATCAATGATGTTAAGGGTCCCATCTGTAGGTCTTCCGTTATAGGACACACCCTTTATTAACGTGATGTTCAACATTATTGATGTTCATTAGTATTATTTTTAATATAATTCTCCTAAATTATTTGACAGCCGGCAAACTATGTTCCTTAAATAAAGCTTTACTCTTTTATAAAATTGATCATAAACTTTTTTTTTTTCGTGTAGTACGGTGAAAAAAGAGATAATTTTTAATTAAACAGGATATAGTAATAAATTTAAATATTTAGTGAGTAGGGGAAAGAGTAGAATTTTTCTCACAATATAAGGGTACAACTAAAATTTTTCAAAATTTTTGTTGCAAAATAAAATTTTCAAAAATTTCGTGAGAATATGAGTAGAATTTTTTCGTAATATAGTGGTAGAAGTGAAATTGTTAAAAAAAAAATAATATAAAATTTCAAACATCAAAAATTAAGTGGCGCCAATATATGTGCTTTACCACTAACTACTATTAGTGAATTATGTTTTTTTTTTTTTTTTTTTTGCTCTTAATTATATGTATTAATTATTGTGGCTGTAATATGCTTACTGTGCCCAAGAGAAAGCATTGTCTAATACTGGCAAGGAGCCTCCCACAAAAGGCTTTGGAGGGTTTGGATCAAATGCTATCCACACCCAACTGGAATTCTCACTGCATTCAGTCCATTACTTGACATGAATCTGAAATCTTCTTCTGTTATATATGTGTTACGGTGTTCCTGCAAAATCACACAATTTTTCAGGCGTCTTGAGTATTTTGTTCTATTTCAAATATGATTTTGACACATATATTTTGTGTAGTTTTCTTCCTTTAAAAAAAAAAAACTTTTATTTGATATTAAAGAAACTTCTGAACCAATCAATAGAAACTACAAGGGATTTAACCAATATTTTTACTTGAAATATTGAACTGGTTTCCCTATATAGTTCAGAAATCATAATTGAATATAGGCTCAATTACCTTTGCAATAGTTTTTTTTTTTTTTTTTTAAGAAATAAGTAAATGATAGTTTTTAAAACTATTTGAAGTTACAGTAAATACAAAATTTACTATGTAAAGAGAATTTTTTATTGACCTAATAAATTTGTTGTTTATTTCAAGTATTTTTTAAATCTTGTAATTTACTTCATTTAATTTTATGAAAAATATTTTTTTTTCATTTTTTTCTGATTAACTCTAATTTTGCATTTTATAGGGAGAAATAATAATTACATATATAATTTATTGATAATTTTTACACTTGACTCCACCACAAGATAAATAATTCAAATCCTCATACCCCAAGTTTAAAAAAAAAAGTGATAAATAAGTAAATAGCAGTTTTCAATGAATAATTGAACTAAATAATATATTTATAAAATATTTAGAATAAATTTGCTGTAATTTATTCTAAATATTTTAAAAACTTTTTAATTCTTTACCGTAAAATGCTATTTACTATTTACATCAAGTTTTGCAAGAGGAATTACCTGCAACATTTGACGGGCTCTATCTGGGCCAAGCCCATTAGTCAGTTGGTATTCACCGTGTAACTTGTTCCTTACGATTGCCATTGTGAAAACGGATGGACTACTGTCCTCCCATCCTAAGCCACTGTAATCTGCTGTCACCATCGAATCTGATTTTACCTGTTTAGAAGCACAACCAAGGGATAAAATAAAGTGGTTTAGGCGGCAATTTAATTGGGATTTTTTTTTTCCGTATAATTGAAGTTATATTATCACCTATCGTTATTTACTTTTATAATTATTTTTAAAAAAGGCACATTTTTAATTAATACTTGCTCTTCTTACTAAATTGATGACATTTGGATTAGAATTTTAATACTCTCTATATGAATAGTCTATTGTGCGGCGGTCGGACGTCCGACGGTAGAGAGAGAGTTCAGTACGTGGTGAAAAGTAGGGGCTGCGCCCAAGCCAATCTGACCGCCATCCACCCTTTGCCGCGAACCCAAGAGTATAGTAGTGCCTGTTTAATTCATTTTTCTTTAAGAGTTTGATCAACTTGTCTAGCTCAGCAAGTATATTGAGCCAGATAAGATATTATGTATGAGGAAATCAATGTGTACCTAGTCCTACACTACATTGAATATTAATGGAGCAAATTAAGTGGTAGGGGTATCTTCGCCTTTCAAAA
Source organism: Ficus hispida (assembly GCA_025413025.1). Classification (NCBI taxonomy): domain Eukaryota; kingdom Viridiplantae; phylum Streptophyta; class Magnoliopsida; order Rosales; family Moraceae; genus Ficus; species Ficus hispida. The sequence goes on from CM046365.1 coordinate 3,346,034, forward strand.
CATAAGGAATCATTCTCCCTTGTGAAATTATTCTCCCCAATGGAATTATTCCAATTTAGGATAAGCGAAAGGATAGCTAATTTTGACACGTATTGATTCTCCACTAATTGCCAGAAAAATGTTTTTCAGAACAGTTTCACACTTGAGTTTGAAAATCCATATGAAATTATTGTTAAAATATAAAACTATTATCCATATTCTTTTCAATAATTATATAATGATATAGTATTGTTTATTCTTAAATCTTATATCCCAATCATGAAAAGTACGTACTTGGATATATAAACCATTGGATGCTTTGATGCGAACTCGATTTCGGTCATCAGCTTTCCTTTCAATCTCAAATGTTTCCCAACCTCCTGGCACATTGTTAACCGCCACTGCCCTTGCATTTTGATCTTTTTGCACAAACTGCTTGTTGAACGCTCTCAGATTGAAAGTGTTCTCACTGATCCTCCACAACTGAAATATCAATATTAATAGAAATTTAAACGAGAGTACCTAGACCTTGGAAGATTGTCTTAAATAGTATCCCAAGATTAAGATATGCATGTTAATCTTATTACTACAGTAAAGAACAATGTGCATTACACCACATGATACTGACACAGAATATGTCTTATAACATGACCGGGTTCACTATCGTTATTAGTTATATTTTTAACGTTACTACTGAATTAACTAAATCATTTTTCTATAGTAAAAGATACTAGCTCACTTTAAATAATAATATTATACCTTGAAAGTTTCCCAGTCGTAAGCCGATTCTTGATTCGCAACAACAATACTTCCACCCCCATTCTCTGTGGTCAGATACCTATTTATCTTTGTAGACTTCAATTGAATTTGAGTTCCATCCTGAAAATTATAGATATCAACTAAAAAATTATCAAGTACTATTATGGATCTTATTTTTGGAGTACAAACTAGTACTAGCTAGAGTTATCTCATGTATATGCTACGAACAATAAAAAGTGTTTTTTTTTTTAATCGGAATTTACCACGACGAACGAAGAAGTATGTTTGAAAGAAAAACAAGTTAAAAAAATAAAATACCAGAAGATCATTGTTGGGAATTCCATCAAAGAGGGATGGTTCCATCCACATTTCTGCAACAAGCCAATTCCCTAGATTCACAGCTTTCAATGGCAAGTTTTGTGCAATGGATACCCAACCAGCGTAAATCTTGAAAGTAAGACAATTAATTTTCTACTTCTCAATAAGAAGTGCGAAACCGAAGCTCCCTATTTATTCAACGTTGACTATAAATTTCTACATTCACATGCCATGTGAAATCAAGACTTTTTATTTTTGTTTTTGTTTTTGTTTTGAGGGTACGATTAATTCGAGACTTGCGATTGACGTGTGATAATTATTAATTATTAAGTCGGCCTTCTTTACAGTTTGTATAGACGACTTAGAAAATCTCAATTCTTCTATTACTTAACAGAATAACATATATTATTACAAACGACTTATTAAATCTCAAGTCTTCCTTTATTAAACAGGATAATATATATATATATATATATATATATATTACAAACGACTTAGAATATCTTAAGTCTTCCATTACTTAACAGGATAACATATATATATATATATATATATATATATTACAAACGACTTAGAAAATCTTAAGTCTTCCATTACTTAACAGGATAATATATATATATATATATATGTATGTATACATTATTAAGAAGAGGCAATGCATTATGTATGGTACTGATTTCATCCAAAACGGTTCATTTTGGACAAAAACAATATTTTTTTTGGTCCTTCAATTCCTTTTTTGTTGGTTTTTCACCCTATTTTTTTTTTCATTTTGGTCCCTTTAGACAAGCATTTCTTTTGTAGTCCTTCATTTCTTTTTTTTTTTTTTTTTCCCTTTTCGGACTAAAATTTATCCAGTTTTAATTTTAGCCCCTTATATTGGTCTTTTTGTCTTTGTCCTTTTATCTTTTTGGTTCTTTTGAATTTTTTTGAATTTTTTTCTTTTACACTTTTGCTATTAATATGCTTTTTTGTCTATCCCTTCTATATCTATAGCTATATAAAAAGGAAAAAAAAAAATTACTGTGAAGCTTTTTTTTTTTTAATTACAATTTAGTCTTTTTTTGTATTGATAAATTTTTTTTTCATTTTAGTCTTTTTATCTTTTTTTTTATGTCTCTCTTTTTTCCTTTTTAGATCCTTTATTATTTTTGTTTTTAAATTTGTAGGTTTACTTTTTTAACTTATTATTTTAATTTTCCTCTATGTATAAAAATTTTCTCAAATATGTCTAATATACACGTAGCACATAGAAAATTTAAAAAAAGCTATTGTAGTTGTCCAAAACGAAAACTTTTTTTTATTCCTTTAGTTTTCTTTTTTTTTTTTTGGCCCTTTTTTTCATTTTAGTCCTCTTTTGCTTTCTTTTTTTCTTTTGCCCCAAATTTTTATTTTTCCATTTTAGTCCTTTAATCTTTTTGATCTTTTTTCATGCCTCCTTTTTTTTTTTTTTTTTAAGTTTTAGGAACTTTGTTTTTTTTTTTTTTTGGTTTCTTGTGTCTATTTTGTATCAATATTTTTTTCTTATTTAGATAATTTTTTTTAAATATATCCAATCATCACACATGTTTTTAAACTAATGCGTATATATATATATATATATATATATATATATATATATAGATTTCAAACGACTTAGAAGACTTAAGCGGTGTTTGGTAAATAAGTTTAAACTCACATTTTTTATTTCAGTTTTTGTCTTTTTCTGAAAAGTCAACAAAAATTATAATTAATTTTTAAAAAGTCAATCAACTCAAATTTAAAAATCTTAACTCAAACTCATTCATCAAATACCCTTTTAATTACAGGCTAGAAATCTTTTTGTAGCCGCCTATAAAGACGTGTCCCTTGGATAAGCTAGCTAGATGGTGAAATTGAACTTTATTAGTTACAGTTGTGGAATAGAATCATGAAGTGTGGAACGTGAGATTTTGGACTCTCTATTCTTTGTGGATTGATCTCACCTTCATCGGAAGAAAGGGCTTGAGAGTATGTTTACCGTAACTTCTTAAAAGTTGTTTTTGACTTTTTAAATTCAAATGTTATTTAAAAGAGTTTTCTAAATAAAAAATAACTTCTAATTATAATTTTTTTGATAGATTTTAAAATTTTTAGAGATGAAATTGCGGAGGTTGGGTTGGAAATGTATGTTTGGGATAAGGATTTTTAGAAATAAACTATGATATAGAAAATATTAAAAAATTTTGAAATGTGTTTGGAAAAAATATACAAAATTGATCTTGTTTTGTTCATCTCATTGTTGTGAGTATTTTTACACAAGATCATCGTATTTCGATTTAAATCAATAAAGTTATAGATTTTTAAAATTTGAGTTTTTTGAAAATAGAAGAGAGATTAAAAAAAAAAAAAGTGAGTGATAGATTTGGGAGTTTTGGAGTACCAAAGGCAAAACGAGATGTTACTCCAAAAGTGGTCAAGTTAGATATTACAAAGTTCATTTTTTTTATTTTAATTGTTTATTAGAAAAATTAAAATTTATTTTGACATGATAAATTTTTTCCCCCACAAACTCACTGAAAAACTACCTTTTCAAAACCATGTTACACATTGATTTCTTTATTCTTTTATTTTTATTTTAAATGATGTAGCTCATAGATTTTGAATTTTTGATACCAAGTGAACAAACAGAAGTTTTTTTTTTTTTTTTTTTGTTATTATTATTGTAATTGAAATGCTCAAGTCACTAGTGAAGTACAGCTATTAAAAAACATATATGTTAAAGATGCCATATTCCCTTCGAATTGTAAAGAAATTATTGAAAGTTGTGCTCTATCTACTAATTGATTTTCTTTCTTGTAATTTAATTTTTTTAATTATTCTGAAATCATCTGTATTTGATTCAGCTTAACTATAAATGATTTTTTATATTTTTATTCTTTATTAAATAAACCTACCGATTCTTATCACTATCATTCATTAGAAAAATAATAATAATAATAATAATAATAAAACCTTAATGGAACCAAATATGCTCGTTGGAATCACATATACTTTTAACTAGTGGGTATACATAGACGTGGATATGGTTGGATGGTGTATATATTCTATAAATATTTAGACAGCATAGCTGGGAGTATTCATTTATTTTCTTTTATTTTTTTAATTGAACAAGTAGTGGGAAGAACTTCTTTACATTTGTGTGTGTGTACACCAAATGGAAAAGGCCAAAGGTGACGCAGCACCAATTATTCAAAGTAAATGAAGACACAATTTTCCATGTAAAAATATAGGAATTTAGAGTTTTATGTAATTATTCTCAATCAACCACTTAAGGTTCCAGGTAGTATCCTGAGTCTTGTAAGACCAATACGCCCATCCAAAAGTGGCACGTCCAAAAACATCCAACTGAGCTTTTAAAAATCTTTTATGGTCTTCAGCTGATGCTCCATTTTCAAACGCGTACCCTGCTCCACTCCATTCCCCTATATAAACAAATATATACACGCACACATAAAGTACATGATGACACTATGGTAATCATACATGAATTTTTATTAATATTAGGAGTACTATCAAGTCTGAATTAATATTTAGATGAGTTAAGGTTTTGAGTGTCAATTAATTTAGATGCTTATAAATATTACTGTGATATCGGTTATACCTTATGTGCATTAAGAAAAAAAAAAAAGATATTTCATTTTTTTTTCTACATTTTTTTTCCTAACATAATAGTACAATGGTACGTGGAGAGGCTTAAAACAATTTTTCCACTTATTTGGAAGAATTTAATTTATAACCATAATGGTTCTTTATTTTTAACTTTGTTTGACTATCTCAAAAACCCTCATGGCAAAGTTGTGGATGCCATGCAACTAATTATTATGGTTTCATCTATCAGTCATTTCACACATGATTGCATTATTAAATAAAAAGTTCAAATCTCTTATCACCATCTTTTTTAAATATACAGTATTTATTCTACTATGTTTCAGTTATCAAATGGAAAAAATGATAGTTGTCATCGGACAAACTTAGCATGCATCACTTATTATAAGTAACTCGCTCGCCCTATATCAAACCCCTCGTAATTTCAAAATCTTAGAGCTTACCAACAAAAACGAGGGGGCCATTAGATGTGATCAAGCCTCCGAGTTCTGCAGATCGATCATTGTAGATAAAATCTATGTTTTGTTGGGCACTCCAGTCTCGGAACCCGTCAAAAAAGTAGTTGTAGTAATGCACGTCAATGACCACACGGTTGAGGCCACTGGCTAAGGAGAAAAGCTCCCTTTTATCTCCGGTCACTACTCTGTTTGATAGAATTACATATGCAGTTGATGTGTACTTTCTCACTGCATCGTAACCCGCTTTGTAATACCTTGTGAGGGTGTCTAGTTTCACACCCGTCGAAGGCTCGTTCATTAACTCGATTGCTATAAGGCTTGGATGGTTAGCATATCTGCAAGAATAGAATAATGTGTATAACATTCACATTATAAATATTCAACGTCAATCTAGTAATATGATCATTGTGTTAATTAAGAGAGATTTTAGGTTACTTGTTCAATCACTTTTTTTTTTTTTTTTCTGGTTTTTAAATAGATGAAAAGAAAAATGCTGGGTAGTGGAGATTTTCCAATTGAGTAAAGATATTCCTAATTAATCATAATTTCAGCTTTAAGATTAGAAACTAAACATGAAATATAAAAAAGATTTTAGAGAGAAGGCCTAGTCTTGCATTGCTTGCTAAGGTTTGAAAACTTATTTTCTGCAGGTATATAAAAAGGAAATTGTTTGCCAAATCGAGACTAGTAGCAAATGTTTAGAAAATGGACACGAAAATAAATTTAAAAAAAATAAAAAAAATAAAAACTAAAAAATTGTGAGAATGATTTTTCGGTAAAGTTCATACAAAACCAAATGCATTTAACAATCCTAAACAATTCACATTTCCATTTTCTTATCTAAAACAAAATCATTTTCAAAACTCTATCAAACACAAGTTTGTCTTCTTTTTCTTTTTCTTTTTTTTTCTTTTTATTCTTTTTTTATCTAAAGTCAAAATAATGGGGGACAGATTTACTTGAACAATAATTTTCTAAGGAAAAATCTCCATCCACATTTTATTATTTAAAGTAGAAAACAAAATCCAAAATAGTGCAACCAAGCCAATTATTTGCTAATACCTTTTTGCTAGGAAATCTATGACTGCCACAGTGTCCGAGATTTGAGCATCTCCCCATTCCAGAACTCCATCCCTTGTGGCGCTATGATCCCAGCCGTTTTGAGAGCCCTGAGCCGCGTGTAGATCTACAATGACTTTCATCCCATATTTTCTACAAAAAAATACACAACATGGACTAAATAATTAAAACAACACTACCGGCATCAGGAATATTAAATATCTCTCACTAATAGAATGAAAGTCACGTAATATGAGACCCACTAGTGAAATCCACCTCTCTACTAGTGTGATGTGGAATATCACTAATGCAATGATACTCTAAAGCATTTTTCAAATATTTGATATTTCTCTTAAATAATTTGTTGGCCAGCGAATTAATTTTCTAAAATAAAGCTTTACTTTTCTGTAAAAATGATTGCCAGTTACAAGCTGAAACTTTTTTTTTTTTAAGGATATATATACTATGGGAAAAAATAACAGAATTTTAGTTAAACAGGATATAGTCATAAATTTCTATATGTATATAATGGTACAACTGAAATTTTTTTCAAAAAGCTTTGTTTGTAAAAGTAAATTTTCAAAAATTGAGTGAGAGTACGAGAAAATTTTTCTCAAAATACAGAGGTAGAAGTGAAATTATTAAAAAGATTTAATATAAAAATTTGTGATTTCAAAAATTAAGTCACTGACTACGAAGTGCATTATATAATTTTCTCTTAATTATCTGTATTAATTATTGAGGCTATAATATGCTTACTGTGCCCAAGAGAAAGCATTGTCTAATGCTGGCAAGGAGCCTCCCACAAAAGGCTTTGGAGGGTTTGGATCAAATGCTATCCACCACCCAACTGGAATTCTCACTGCATTCAATCCAGTACTTGACATGAATCTGAAATCTTCTTCTGTTATGTATGTGTTACGGTGTTCCTGCAAATCACACAATTTTTCAAGTATCTTGAGTCTTTTGTTATATTTCAAATATGATTTTGACTCATATATTTGTATAGTTTTCTTCTATTTTTTCCTTTTCTTTGATGTTAAAGAAATTATTTCTGAACCAATCAATAAAAACAACATGGGATTTAACCAATATTTTTACTTGAATATAGAACTGTTTTCCTATAGTTCATAAATCATAATTGAGCATAAGCTCCATGACATTTGCAATAACTTTTTTTTTTATTTTTTCAGAAAAAAGAAAAAATATATATTAGTTTTCAGTAAATAACAAAAGTAAGTAGCAGTTTTATGAAAATATTTGGAGTAAATTGCTGTAAATAAAAAAACTTACACTGTAAATCTATTTACTAGAAGTGGATTTTCTATTTACCAAGTAAATTAATCTATTTACCTGGTAAATTTACTACTTACTTCAAACATTATAAAATCTTGTACTTTACTTCATTTTATTTTGTAAAAATAATACTTACTATTATTTTACATTTTTCCTTATTTATTCTAATTTATTTGCTTTATATAAGATGGAAGAAAGTTGTAAATAGCAGTTTTCAATGAATAATTAAAGTAAATAGCAGATTTTTAAGTTATTTGGAGTAAATAATTAACAGTAAATAACAAATTTACTACATAAATAATCTATGAACTAGAAGTGAATTTTCCATTTAATAAATAAATTATGTAACCATATATATAAATGTACTAATTAATTTAAATACTTTGAAAAACTATTTAATTATTTTCTATAATAACTATTTACTACAAATTGGCGGTTTGATTGGTATCGGTTCGATGCACACCCCTAAATTACAATTAATTAATTCGAGCAGAGGGAATTACCTGTAATCTTTGAAGGGCTTTATCTGGGCCAAGCCCATTAGTCAGTTGGTATTCCCCACCAAGTTCACCACGTTTAGTCATTATGAAAACAGATGGATTACTGTCTTCCCATCCTGAACCTCCATAATCTGCACTCACCGTCGTATCTGATTGTACCTATTTACAAGCACACAACCAAGTTTAATACATATATATATATATATATATATTGAAAATGGGAAAGTAGGGATATTTTTCCTATGTTTATATGTATTAAATTTGGGGACGAGGGATTCAAATTCTGCTATATTATCGCATGTTATTTACTTTTCAACAGGGACACTCTTTCTTTTATTCCTTTTTTTTTTTTTTTTTTTTCATTTTAGGTCGTTAGTTGGTTTGGAACTAATTTGTATACATATATATTATGTAAATTACTTGCACTGTCCCCTTCATTAGGGGGGAAAGAGGATGAAATTCTGAGGGTTTTCGTTTCTTTTTTTTTTTTTTTTTGTGGTTTTTAATAATAAAAATAATAAATAATAGCTCTTATTTTTTTCTTTTAAGAAAACCTCTATAAAGAAAAAAAAAAAAAAAAAAAAGCCCATACTGTCATGTTCGACATCTCATATGAAATTCATGTACTTATATCTTACTTTTTAATGGAATTGAAAGATATTATATGTAGAAAAATCAATGTCTACCTTGCTCTACACTACAGTAAATACTTTATTTGCCTAAAAAAAATACGACATCAAATATTAATGAATCTAACGTGGTAAGGATATCTTCCCCTTTCAAAACATAAGTTGTTATTCTCCCAGGTGAAATAATTGTCCAAAATTATTCTCCCTCATGGAATTATTCCAGTTTTGGATAAGTGGAAAGCTAACAAACTTCGACCCGAAATTTATTTTCGGCTAATCACGGGAAAAGTTTTTTCAAAAAAGTGTTACAGTTGAGTTTGAAAACCCTCATGAAATTGCACATGTAGTGCGCAGGGACGGAGCAAGATATATGTTTCAGTATAACAAACCCACTATTAGTGTGCACTTGTAAAATTTTTACCATAGTTATGAAAAGGTATACGTACCTGGAGATATAAACCATTGGACGCTTTGATGCGAATTCGATTTCGGTCGTCAGCTTTCCTGTCAATCTCGAATGTTTCCCAACCTCCGGGGACATTGTTAACAGCTACTACCCTTGCATTTTGATCTTTTTGCACAAACTGCTTGTTGAACACTCTCAGATTGAAAGTGTTCTCATTGATCCTCCACAACTACAATATCAATATTCACAGAAATTTAAACAAAAGTACATAAACCTTGGAAGATTGTCTTAAATAATGTCTCAAGATTAGGCTACACTCATTAAACATCAATTGAGTTGGTTAAGTTGTAATTATAGTATAGAACAATGTGAAAGGCGTCAATGGTGTATTCACTTCACTTGATACTAATAGAGAATGTGTCTCACGGCATAGGTTCCACCGAGTTACTGAGACTTTTCTGTAATAAAAAAAGATACCACGGGTTCATTAAAAATAATATTATACCCTGAAAGTTTCCCAATCACTAGCTTCTTCCCGGTTTGCAACAACAAGACTTCCACCCCCATCCTCTGCAGTCAGATATCTATTCACTTTTGTGGACTTCAACCAAATTTGAGTTCCATCCTGAAAATTAAATATATCAACCAAAAGATTGTCAGGTATAGTAGTTAGAGTTTTTTCTTACACATGCTACGAAAATTTAAAAACAAATTCGTTTAATTTTAATCGGAATTTACCACGACAAATGAAGAAGCGATTTTTTAAAGAAAAACAAGTTAAAAGTACGAAGAAATACCAAAAGGTCATCATTTACGATTCCATCAAAGAGGGATGGCTCCATCCACTTCTCTGCAACAAGCCAATTCCCTAGATTCACCACTTTCAGTGGCAAGTTTTCTGCCATGGAAATCGAGACGAAGAGAGATATACCCGACCAAAAGGCAGTATGCGTAAATCTTGAAATAATAGGACAACTTGTTTTCTACTTCTCAATGAGAAATGCAAAACCAAAGCTACCTATTTACATACAAAATTTAGCATTGTCCATAAATTTGCACATTCATGACATACCATGTGAACTAAAGACTTTTTCTTCATTTTATTCTATTTTTATTAATTTTTTGATGGTCAACTTGTGATAGAAATCGACTTCAACAAATTATGTAAACTATTAAGTCGCCCATCAGTAAATTTAGGCTAGAAGTCTTGGTCTTCCATAGTTTACAGGCAACTTGTGATAGAAAATATTTGTCTTCTATTAAAAACTTCTTCTTGTAGCCGCCTATATAGACGTGAGTCTTGGATAAGCTAGATAGCGTACAATAGTGGAATTGGAACGAAACATGAGTAGAGTGGAATTCAATTAAGAAGTGTAAAACGTGAGATTTTTGGCTCTTTTGCTTGCAAGATTGGTCGCACCTTCCTGAGAAGAAGCCAATTTTAAATTAAGAGCACGTTTGGCAAAGCTTTTAAGAAGGTTTTCTAAGTCCAAAAACTGTTTTTGAAATGTTTGGATGATCTATCAGTTCTTAAAATAACTTAATATTAAAGTAAAAAAAAAATAGCTTCTGGATGATACTCTTTTGAATAAATTTTAAAATTTATAACAAAATTTAAGTTAGATATTACAAATTTTTTTCAATATTTTTCTGGTTGTTAGATAACTTTGAAATCATTGTTATCTCCTAAGTTCTTTTTTTTTTATTCCAAACACTTTATTTTCTGAGTCCAAAAACTACTTCTAAAAGTATTTGGATGAGTTATCAGAAGAGTTTCTGGTTTCAAAAAGTTCTTCTTGGCAAAGCAAAAAAAAAAAAAAAAGACTTGTGGAAAAAAACTCTTCTAAATAGGCTTAAAAACTGGTATTAGCTGCTCCTTCTTGTTGTTGTAAACTATTCTTTTTAGACTATGTAACACAAATTTCTTTTATTTATTTATTAAATGATGTAGCACAGATCTCCATACCACGTGAACAAACAGATGCTCCTTGTTGTTGCTGTTGTTTTTAATTGAGATGCCCACGATAAACAACTGTCTTTTTTTTTTTTTTTTTTTTTGGGAAAAAAGGGATAAGGTGGTCTCCATCCCATCTTCCATCCCCTTGGGCAAGTTGCAGTCCCAGGGAGAACAAATGAATAATCAGGATCTCATGCTAGGATCTTATGGGAGGCCATGGAATTCAAAATGCCTAACTGAAGCATTTTAACAACTAGACCATAACCTTCGATGATATCAATAATTAGTTTTCTACAACTTGTGAAGTACAGCTATTAATATTGAGCAAAAAGTACAGCAATTGAAAAAAATAAACATATTCAGTATTATTATAAAGAAATTATGCAAGTGGTCCTCTATATATCTTTTTTTCTGTAATAAATCACATACTCTTATATATATATATATATATATATATATATAATTGCTATTCAATAATGGCTGAGCCTACTCCCTGTCAACGAAGAATGTGCCAAAAGCAGTCTGAAAGCCTTGCTGTGTTGGCTTTCGCTTTCTTTTGACTTTAGAATTTTTAGAGGATTTTTTTTTTTGGGCTAAAAGATAAAAGGATCTCGAAGTGACCTTATCATTTCCTATTTATGAGTCCACATAGACAGGGGCCCTAAAATGACATAGGATTTGAACTTCAACCTCTCATTTGGTGAAATTCTTAAGGTCGAATCCAATGCCATCTCACCGTATGTGGGCTTTAGAGGATTTTTTTTAATGAACTATTTCCTTTACTAATGATGATAAGGACAATTGGTCTTCTTTGCCGTAATTTGATTTTTAAACTATCTTGTAATTATCGGTAATTAGTTTATTCAGCTTGCATTCTAAGAGATTTTTTTTATATTTTTTGTTATTTTGTTTAGTAGTTGATTGTATAGTTATACTAAAACTCTTTCTAGAATAACAAATTAAGAGTGGGCAAAATAACTAATCCTATAAAATTTTAACTGTTGTGAATGTTTAAGGTAAATTATCAACATATTGTGATAGAAAAACAAGAGTAGAATTTTATTTATTTTACTACTTACAGACTCGTCTCTTCATCTCTCTTTCTTTTGTTCTCTCTATTTCTCTCACGTTCCCTCTTGCACACACTCTCTTGAGTGTTTCTGAATGGTGCACAAATAGGTTACAATCACTTCTATTTATAGAGTGGGAACAAGGGAATGAGTGGTGCCAAGCAAGCTTTCTCAAACAGTTGCTATAAACCACAAGTAGTTCGAATCCTTTCAACATCTCTCTGCATATTGTTAGGAACCATTACGTGATCAAAGCCAAAGGCTTTCTGTAAACCATTGTCAATGATGGCGGAGTGTGGGCATCCAATATATAATACCCACTTGAAAGTTCACTAAACAAGAATATGCCCTAGTAAAAAATTGAGGATTCCACGACTGTTAAAAATGATTGTAGAAAGATATCATGACTGTTAAAAAACAGTCATGCAATCCACAATCATTAAAAGTCACGAGATTCCATAACCGTTTCCAAAAGAGTTGTGATGTTTGTTTTATACGACCATTTTTAACAGTTGTGAAAATTCATGCTTTGTTTGTTGAGTGTTGGCGGCCTAGACATTCCAGGACCATTTACTTGAAAACAGTCATGGAATGTAGAGCTACCACGACTGTTCCCTAAAAACAATCATGAAATGTAGAGCTACCACGACTGTTCCCTAAAAACAATCATGAAATGCTAGATATTCCATGACTGTTTGGACAAAAACTGTCTTCGAAAGTCTCAGCAAAAAAAACAAAAGAGTCATTTCACGAGCTTCCACGACTGTTTATGTTGAAAACAATGATGGAATCCTGAGCAATCACGACTGTTTTTAGTATAAACAGTCGTGGTTGGTCTACTTTCCATGACTATTTGGAATGTCTTTTCTAGTTTTTTTTTTTTTTTTTTTTTTTTGTGATTTCCCACAGGTGGCAAACCTGTGTGTTATCCATTACACAGCACAAGTTGAAATAAGAAATTAATAACCACTTTGTATCATAATATACAACAATTATAGAAAACAACATATAATATATTACCAAATTTATACATTATCGATCTCCTAACTAATTTAATATTGGATGAACCGTATTACAAAATTAACCCACTTATTTTTTACTAAACTAATCTCAACATCGATATAAAATTCCTTAGTCTGAAGTAAGGATAATCTCCACTTTCTACGTTTTCAGATATTGATGTCCGCACCACGTTGTTTACTTATCTTCACCACATTTTTAAAAATAGTCGTGGAATCTTCATTGTATAATCTATACTCTATAGTAGTGATGTCTAGTAAAACTTTACTAGAAAAAAAAAAAAAAAAACCGTGGGAAAAAGTCCTACTTAAGGGAGGAAAAAATGAAATATTCTTGTTTATATTACGCTATAAAATAAAAACTACCTCATTCAAAACCTTACTAAGTAAAACTTAATGGGACAAAAACCTTAGTTAAGAGAAAAAGAATGTAGTGCGTAATTTTCTCCCTCACGTACACATCATCGGTGTTGTTTTTATGTAGTGTGAGGATGAATTTTAGATTATCTAGAAAATGATGTCGTGTTAAAAGACCTTTATAAAGTGGACAAATGAAACAACAACCCTTAAAGGAGAACTTAAGGTTTAAAATGAAAATGAAGCTTTTTTTTTTTTTTTTCCCTTCTCTTTTCCTTTGGGTCTTTTATGTTCTTAGTTCTTAAAAGACCTTTAATTTTTCTTTCATTTCTAATTAAAGTTGTGCTTATTACATATATAGATATTTATATCGTATCTCCATATATATATACACAAGTGGATGAGTGTGTGTGTCTGTATATATAAGTATATAATATCCAAATCGTATAGCTTGCATGATTCATTTATTTTCCTTTAATGAACAAGTAGTGAGAAAAACTTCTATATATATATATATATATATATATCAAATGACAAGGCCAAAGCTGACGCAGCACCAATTATTCAAACCAAACGGAGACACGATTTTTATTTCATGTTTTCGTACTATACGAATATTTAGAGTTTTATATAGTTATTCTCAATCATCCACTTAAGGCTCCAGTGATCATTCTGATTCTTGTAAGACCAATAAGCCCATCCAAAAGTGGCACGTCCATAGACTTCCAACATTGCTTTTGCAAATCTTTGGTAGTCTTGCATTGTCGCTCCTTGCACGTCCCATTCTGCACTCCATTCCCCTGTAAACATTTTCCCATGAGCTTTCTTATGAAGTATAATAAATAGTGCACTATGATAAACGATATTTCAGCATAAGAAATCTAAGACAACACACACACACACACACACACATATATATATATATATATAATACACAATGATAGACGACATAAATAAGGAAGTTATGTTCAATTTTAGTTCTATATAACAAATCTGACATAATATGTGTAAACAATTACAATAATATGCCGTCCCATAATAATATTTTTTTTTTTCTTTTTTAAAGATAGCAGTACTTACCAACAAAGGAAAGAGGACCATTGGACGTTGTCACGGCTCCTAGGTCAGAAGATCGTTGATTGTAGATATAATCGATATGTTGTTGTACAGTCAGACTTTTGAAAAAATCTGAGTAGAGGCTGTAGTAATGCACGTCAATGACTACACGGTTGAGGCCACTGGCAAAGGAGAGAAGCTCCCTTGAATCTGCGGTGCCTAATCTGTTTGATAGAATCACGTAGGCAGTAGATGTGTACTTCCTCACTGCATCATAACCCGCTTTGTAATACCTTTTTAAGGTGTCTAGATTTACACCTGGTGCCAATGGCTCGTTTATTAACTCGATTGCTATAAGAGCTGGATTGTTAGCATATCTGCGCATGTATTTAACAAAAAAAAAATAGTACAATTAATATTTAAATAGGTCAATCTAATAATTAAGATGATGGGTATCGGAGATTTTCTTGTTGAAGATCCTCTCTCAATCACTATTTTCAGTGAAAATATTAGAAAGTTAAAGTAATAAGTAAACAAATAGAAAGTATTAACAAGTAACATACCTAAGCGGATATTGCTAGCTCCCTCTTAAGTTGTAAACATTTTGTTTTTTCTTTTGTACTATTCTCATTTGTATTCTCTCATCTTAGATCATTCTCACTTTGTTTTTTAACTTCGAAAACTTAGAATTTTTCTATGCTATGAACTTTTAACTATTTAACAAATTCTTTTAGAATTGATTCGTTAAGAACAGATGAAAAAAAGATTAAGTTCGGTCATATTGTCTTTTCTTATTAGTTTTTAATAGAAATTCTAGTAGAATAGGTTAAGTGAGACTAACTCTCCTCCTTTTTTTATATATAAATAAAAATCCTAATGTAGGACTAAGTCAAACTTTACTTAGCAAAGTAAGAATTTTTAATATTTCATAGACAAAATTTGAATACCCGAAAATTGAAGAGCAGAAAGAAGATTGACCCTCTTTCTTTCTTTGTTTTTTTTTTTTTTTAATCTTAAGTCAAAATAATAGTGGAGAAATTATCTTGCACAAGATTTTCCCAAAGGAAAATCTCCATCCTTATTTTGCATTTTAAAGAAGTCATGTACAACCAAGCCAAGATGGATTAGAACCTTTTTGCCAGGAAATCTATGACTGCTACAGTGTCCGAGATCTGAGATTCTCCCCATTCTTGATATCCATCTCTTGTGCCGCTGTGTTCCCAGCCGTTTTGAGAGCCTTGAACCGCATGAAGATCTACTATTACCTTCATCCCATATTTTCTACACAAATATATACAATTTGAAGTAAATAAATACGTGATACTCTTCACTAACTTGATAGCCCGCCAATTTCCTAAAATAAAATTTCTCTTTTGTAAAAATGACTATCAATTATAAACAAAAACTTTTTTTTTTAACTGAGAGTACTATGGAAAAAAAAAATTAAGTACGATATAGTCATAAATTTCAATTATTGAGTCTGGATATGCGTAGAATTTTTCTCACAATATAGAGGTAGAACTAAAATTGTTAATTTAAAAAAGGTTGGTTTAAAGTTTGAATTTTCAAAAATTGAGTAGGGACACTATAGGAGGCTTGATCACTTAATCACAAGGGTGTCAATTATGTATTTTTTTTTTCTCTTAATTATATGTATTAATTATTGAGGCTATAATATGCTTACTGAGCCCAAGTGAAAGCATTGTCTAATGCTTTCAAGGAGCCTCCCACAAAAGGCTTTGGAGGGTTTGGATCAGATGCTATCCACCACCCAACTGGAATTCTCACCGCATTCAATCCATTACTTGACATGAATCTAAAATCTGCTTCTGTTATGTATGTGTTCCAGTGTTCCTGCAAACCACAAAAAAGTGTAGTTAACGTCTTAGTTTATTTCAAATTGATTTTGACACATATGTTTGTTTGCTTGTTTGTTTTCTAAACTTTTAGATTATTATTATTAAAAAAAATCATTTATTTGCATCATCCATTAAAAAATCTCGAAAAAATAAAAAAGGAATTAACCTAATTTTATTTGAAGGATATATCATTCTGATGCAGTTGAAAAACCATTATTCAATATATATTAATAGGCTCATTACCTTTGCAGTTTTTAGTTTTTTTTGTCTGACTAATTAGAAAGCAGTAAATAGCATAAATTAAAAATATTTGGACTAAGGTAAACATTAGGTTACTAGGTAAGTAGTGAATTTGTCACGGGAAAAACATCTGAATCACATAAATTTAATTATTATTGTATTAACATAATATTAAAAATTAATACTAGATTAATATTATATAAAATTAAATTAAAATTTATGTCATATTGATCAAAAATGAAAAATTTATATCATATTAATTAATTGATAAAAAGAAAGTGATTATTGAGTTAATTTTGGCTTTGAATGTACTACTGTTTACACAAGAAGAAGTACCTGCAAAACTTGACGGGCTCTATCTGGGCCAAGCCCATTAGTCAGTTGATATTCACCATGTAAGGTGTTGCTTACAATTGTCATTACGAAAACAGATGGATTACTGTCCTCCCATCCCGACCCTCCATAATCTGCGGTCACCTCCGTGTCTGATTTGACCTATTTACAAGGACAACCAAGTAAGAAAAAATGTAATTCCGTGAAAATTTAGTTGGGATGTCTTTTTCTTTTATTTGATGTTATGTTATCACTTGTCAGTCGTTTAGGATATATTTGAGGGAGGTTTTGAATACGTGTTTTGCATTTAAAATGAGATATAATTTTAAAAATATGTATTTTGGAAAAAAAAAATTGTTTTGAGTGAAAAAATGTGAAATTTTAAAATATATTCATAAAAAAATATCAATATGAATATTATTTTTTTTAATTTATGTAATTAAAAAAATTATCTCATTTAAATTTGAAATAACGAAGTTTAAATTTATTGTTGAAGATATGGATATTAAAAAATAGTTTTGAGTTAAAGCAAAATATAAAATAAGTTTTCCAAACCGAATATCAAATCTTCCCCCGGAATGGGCTTTTTTTTTTTTTTCCTCCTTTCTTTTAATGCCTTAGAGTTGTGAGTCAGTAAGTTCAAGGAAAAAAAAAAAAAAAAAGTGTCCATTCAAAAAAAATTTTGCTTGCAGTTTCCCTCTTCATTTGAAAAAGAAATAAAAAAAGGTAATAGAACTTTCTGTGGGTTTTCTTTGTTTTTGTCAGTTTTTTGGAAAAGAATTGTCATTAAAAATGGGATAAGAAGGAAAATAAGTCAAAAACCTCAGCCCTCCGGTAATAAAAATAAACATCAGAAAACTTTTTGAATGATGATTGATAATATATATATATATATATAATAAATATTATATTTACGAAGTAAATTTACGACAAAATTATCTTTAAAATGTTATTGTAAATAAAATATTTACAATAAATATTAAATCTATGATAAATAAATAATTTATTTATGAATCATATTTACAATAAAATTATCACAAAAAATTTCATAAATCTATCCCAAAAAAACATTTTTAAATAAACAATTTATTATAAATACACTACTTATCTCATATACTTTTAAAATATGTTATTTACTTAAATTATTTAAAAAATGATCTATTTACTTACTTTATTTTTAGTCTACAAAAGTGTACCCTTGACAATCTATAAGGACAAAAATGCCCCTAATGTCATGTTCAACATGCCATGTGATATTTTGGTACTATTTTTATCTTTTTCAATGAATTGAAAAATTTTGGAGAAAATCAATGTGTACCTTGTCCTAGGCTGTGTTAAATATTAATAAACCTATCATAGGGTATCTTTCTTCGCCTTTCACACCATAACGAATTAGTTTTCCAGTTTTGACAAGTCAAAAGACAAACTAACTTTCACACAAAATTGCTTTCCAGCTAATTGCCGGCAAGCCGTTTTCCAATAAAAAATAAATAAATAAATAAATTTACACTTGAGTTTGAAAACCCAGATGAAATTGCGTACAGTTCAATTTAAATCTTACACCATAGTTAAGAAAATTACGTACATACCCGGATGTATAAACCATTGGATGCTTTAATGCGAACTCGATTTCGGTCGTCAGCTTTCCTTTCAATGACAAATGTTTCCCAACCGCCAGGGACATTGTTAACAGCTACTACCCTTGCATTTTGATCTTTTTGCACAAACTGCTTGTTGAACACTCTCAGATTGAAAGTGTTCTCATTGATCCTCCACAACTACAATATCAATATTCATAGAAATTTGAACAAGATCAGTACATAAACCTCCGAAGAGTGTCTTAAATAATATTAGTCTATGAATGTTAATCTTGTTGCTGTTTAATTATCTTACAAGACTTTGCAAGAGTTTGCAAGACTTCACACATTAAAAACGATTCGCACCCCTATTGAACGTCAATTGAGCTAGCCTCAATTTGCAAGCTAAGTTATTTATTAGAGTTAATTAAAGAGCAATGTTAAAAGACATCGATAGTGTTAATACCACATGATAAATAGAGAACAGATCTCATAATATAAAGTTCCTAATGAGATATACATTTCTATATAGTACGTATTAATCACAATATCTAAATTTTTTTTTTTTTTTTATGTATAAAGATACTGCTTGTGAAATAACATCGTACCTAAATGTTTCACAATATTCCACTATTAAAATAACGATTCGACTACCAGACTAATTATCATGATAATAATAAGAAGATTCATATATTCTAAATGAGATATAACTTTCTATATAGTTACGGTATTAACATCACAGATATCCTAAATTTTTTTTTTTTTTTTATGTAGTAAAAGATACTGGCTTGTTGAAAATAACATCGTACCTAAATGTTTCCCAGCCAGAGGCTGATTCCCGTTGGCAACAATAATACTTCCACTCCATTTTCTGCAGACAAATACCTATTCACCTTTGTGGACTTCAACTGAATTTGAGTTCCATCCTGGAAAGTTAAGCATATCAACGAAAAAGATTGTCAAGTACTGATATAGAACTATTATTTTCTGAAAATATAAAATGGTACCAGCCAGAGTTTTCTCATATATATGGAAGAAGAAGAAGAAGAAGAATATTTGAAAGAAAAATAAGTTAAAAAGTACGTATAAATACCAAAAGATCATTGTTGGGAATTCATTAAAGAGGGATGGTTCCATCCACATCTCTGCAACAAGCCAATTCCCAAGATTCACAGCTTTCAGTGGCAAGTTTTGTGCCATGGATATCGAGACGACACTCCATGAGAGACACAACACAACAAGAAGACGGTACGTGAAGATCTTGAAACTCGACATTTTTATTTCTACTTCTCAATGAGAAATGCAAAAACCAGAGTTATCTATTTATACACTCTACATTGGCTATGAGCACACAGACTTTGATTTTTTCTTATCTATTGGGTACGATGAATTCGACTTGAGGTCGTCGTGTGACAGTAATCAATTCCATTAAATTATAAAAATTATTAGGTCGGCCCGTCCTTGGATTATACAGTTTGTAGATACAAAAGTTTGGTCTTCCCTTGTTTAACGGAAGAATATAGGCTAGAAATCGTGGCCCAAAATTAAGAGGCAACTTGAGATGGAAAATATTTGGTCGTAAATTAACTGCTTCTTTGTAAAGCCGCCTATAGACGTGTGCCTTGGGTAAGCACTAGCCCCTAGCTACAATGAGAAAGGAGCTGAATAGAATTACAGAAGTCTGAAAACGTGAGATTTTCTTTTGCTTGCAGATTGGTCGCACCTTCATCGGATAAAGCCAATTTTATTTTACATTTTGTTTACGCTTTATTTTCTAGACCATGTAACACACGCACGGGCGCATAGACATATATATATATATATATATATATTAGGAATGCTGTAGCAGATAGATATCTAGTCCGTTTTGTTCGCATGTCTGGTTTTGAAACTATTTTTCTTGTTTTAAAATGAAAAAATAGTCACTATTTTTTATTCTGAAATAGTATTTGGATGTGCAATTTTTTTCTAATTCTAAAAGAAATGTGAAATTTCTGAAATAGTATTTGGATAGATATTAGAAAATGTCATTTTAAAATTAGTTTTTATAACAAATCTAATAAAATCTTATCGTAGTTTAATAGGATATAGATTTGCTTCTTTATTAATTATAAACACATTTTATTCAAATAATCTTTGGAACGAAAAAAAAAAAGAAGACCCGATGATCACTCGAAACTAGTTTTTACATAAGAATCGCTTTAATCAAAGATGAAATGAAAAGATTATGGAATTTTGAATCTAAAAGTTGAGGAGAGAAATTTTTAATTTGAAACTATTACTGTACGAAATAGGTTTCAAATGTAAGAAGGGTTGAGGATGAAAAATGAGATTTTTTTTTTTTTCATTATTTAGATCTAAATAAACATCATTCTTTTTATTTCTAAAATGAGATGGATCTAACACGCCAAACAAACAAACAAATCCAAATCAATACCATGTGAACAAACCTTTTTTTTTTTTTTTTTTAATTGAGATGCCCAAGTCAAACGTTCCAACAAATTGTGGAGTACAGCTATTCAAAAAAAAAAAAATCATTATTGTAAAGAAATTATTGCAAGTGGCGCTCCATGGCATGATGCAATTGTAAAAATCATCCAACTGCTATTCGATAACGACTGAGCAAGCTCCCCGTCTACGAAGAATGTTGAAAAGCGGCCCGAAAGCCTTGATAGCCTGGGGTTCTCTTTCTTTGACTTTAGATTTTTGTAAGAGGAATCTTTTTGAATGAACTGCTTGCTTTACATGTTGATAATGTAAGGATAAATGACTTTTATTTGTTGTAATTTGATTTATATATCATTTTCGGATTATATGTAATTAGTTGACTCAACTTGATTTTAGCAATCTGCTGTTTGATAAGAAGGAAAAAAAAAAAAAACATAGAACGGAAATAAAATTTAAAAAAGAAAATTGGAATGATGGAGTGGATTTTAATTTTCCTTTAGATTTATTTGGTAATGAACGGAAATTAAAAAGTTGTACGATTACTTTTTCACTAATTTATATATTTCAAAAAAAAAAAAACCACGAATTTATATTATTTTAGTTTTAAAATTGGATAAAACAGTAATTTTAGACAACAGTGAGTAGATTCACCTTTTGAAGTATTACACAAAATGTCAATATATATTCACTCCCTTTTAAAATATAAACACTTTTTAATTTATTTACAAAATTGTACAAAATTTGAATTTCATTCATTGTTTGTTCCAAGTTTACCCTTATTGTTTTTTTTTAAGGAATAACAATTTCAAAAATTTTATTATCAGTCTAATTTAGGTGTCAAGTTTAAATTGATTACTTATTTTAGGCTATTTTTATAAGAGGAATATTTTTTCCCCCTTACATTATGTTACATTATCATATGCTAGTTTTTTTTTTTTTTTTTTTTAGATTTTCTAGGTGTTGGACAGTCAGATTGATTACTTTTTGTGGACATTCAGATTACCTTTTTTTTTTTCGTCTTCTTAAATTGATTATATGTTCTTTTTTTCTCAAATTGATTACTTTTTTTTTTTTTTGACATTTAGAGTTGTTTTTTATCTTCGTTGGTTTTATATTTCAAAAAGGGTCACTGTATTTTCCTTCGTTAGTATTTTCCGTCATTAATTTTTGTTTTGAGTTTATTTTTTATGTTTATTAGTTTGACAATGTGGTCATTACAATAATGACTCTATTATTTTAATAATTATATCTCGTCATAGGATATTTTTATGATATGGACTATATCATTATATCTCTTAATAAGTAGTCATGGTCTATATGGCAATGACCTTATTTCTTTATAGAAGAACTTCAAATAGCATAACGTTTATGGCTTTTTGAATCACTTTTTTAGTGACCGTGTTATTGAGCAAAAAATAAAAAATGAAAATGAAAACATATTTACAATAATGTATAGTTTTATAACGTTTTACCTCTTCAATATGATATTGACAACGGATATAAAAAATCAACAAACAATAAAAACATATCCATAAAAAAAATTTTAAATTGTAATCCATAAAAGAATTTGAGTTCAGATATGCAAATATGACCTTTCCCAAAAAAACAAAAAAACAAAAAAACAAAAAAATGCAAACGTGAAATGAGAATGCCTAAAATATTTTTAAATTTCTATTTTAAGGACAAAACCTATATTCTTTTTGTTTCTTAAATTAAATTTAAGGGGTATTTTTGTCAACACAACATCATCATTTTTATTATTTGTTTAATTTTACAAATAAGTTTATTTTTAGAAATTTTTTAAAAGCATGATGCTAATTTGACTACACATGTTAATAGTCCGGAAAATTAATATTTTTGTCCCCATTTTCGACCTAATATGTAAACCTAATATTTCGACCCTATTTTCCTTTCCTTTCCTTCCTTTTTTCCTTCTTATCAAACAAACTACATTTACATATTCTATCCAATTTTCCCTCCACCCTTTTCCATTATACCAGATAGCATATATAAGAGATTTAATTTTATATATTCGATGAACATTCAAATTTAGACACGCTCTAAATTTATATATATTTATCTCACGCACTGAAAAAGTTTTGCTATAATTTTGTAATCATTCTCCATACCCCATTATATATGTTATGGGATCATTAAGCTCCTAGGCAGCCAACTCTATTATCATAACAAGTATATAAATAAAAACTCCTCACAATACAAACACTATTACTTATTTTCCATCTTCAAGTCAGCTACTATTTAAGAAAAAAAATAATTTTTTTATTCTAAAAAAGAAAACATAAAGTATCCCTAAAAAAACAGAGAGAAAACAATAAAAATTCTTTTGTAACAATATCACTTCCAACAAAATGACTTAAAATTTAATCAATAAAAACAAAGCTCTTAAAAAGAAAGAAAAAAAATTTTCTTTATAACAACTTTAAGACAAAAAACTATATAAATAACAAATCAAGGACTATCATCATGAATTTAATATATATATATATATATATATACATATACATATAGAAATATAGAATCACATAAACGAATCTAGCAACAAAAAATTAAATAAAATGAAGAATCGCAAAAAAAAAAAAAAAAGGCCACAAAAATTCATTTTCAAATACTTTTTTTTTTCTGTGCCTCAAATCATTTTCGAATACGAAAAGCAAAGAAAAAGAACACATAATATTGATGAATCAAAAAATTAAAAATACATTCTTCAATTTAGTTGATGGCTTTTCAACAGATATGTTTTATTTTATTTTTATTTAACTTGAATCCTCCATTGAAATTTTTCATGTAGTTATATGTAAAGATTTTTCAAGAAAAAAAAATAATGAATAATAATTTAGAGTCAGCTTTTTCATGATTATGTTTTGCTTATAATTTTATGATTTGTGGCTTTTAATTTTTTAATATTTTGGTATATGTTTTAGTTTTTTTTCATTTAATTAATTAGCTTTATTGTGCATTTTGTTTTATATATTTGGCTGCCTATTTATTCATTTTTTATTTTTTTTAGAGGATGGCAAGTGCCTTCCCCGTGCCATTAGATCTATGGGCTTTGGCCTTTCGGAAAAATTTAGTCATGAGGCCGAAATATTCCCTAAATATTGCATACACTCGGTCGAAATATACGCAGAGGCTCCAAGCCTGTCACCACTTTTGTCCCTCGCGAACCTACCTCTTTCGTCTCCAAATCGCATGCCCACCATTGCTACTACCCTGATCCGCCACCACACAAATCCGTGAGACCAAACAAACCACGAATCTGGATCTTCCATGTTCGCTACAACAAACCTAGATTTGGCTCCCAGCAACTCATGCACACAAGCTTTGGGCTCGTCAAAATGGTTCGTTGCTCAAATTAGTTGTGATTAGGTTTTTTATTTGAGTACTAGATTTGTTTGAATAGAAGTTTGGATTAGAATTGCTCCCATTGTGAAGAGTTCGTTAGTACTTCCATTAAGGAAAAAGGAAAAAAAGTCCAAAATGTCACTAACTTAAAAATTCGGGAACCAATGGAGTTAATTTAGTCAAATAAAATTGTCTCTCTATTTCTTAAAAAAAAAAAAAAAAAAAAGGTTTACAAGACTCCAAGTTGTACACCTTGCATCTTTTCGAAACTTGAGAGACGACTCCGACGGCATGATGAGGTTGATATTGTAAAGATCATCTCATGATGGTGATTCTTCAGATTAGAACCAGAGCCCATTTTTTAACAATCAAACTCGCAATTTGCAAAAATGAGGCCAAAATAGTTTTAAAATTTTTTAAAAATTTTTAATATATAATAATAATAATAATAATAATAAAAAAGTATATAAATTGTTGTGTTGAGTACGTTTCCATTTTACAACTACAACATATATTTTGAAAAAAAAAAAATTTGCAGTAAATTAGAGTTCATCTCACAAAGTCTAGAGCTTAAAATTTATTACAAAAGGCGTGTTTAGCAATTTAAATATCCTAGAGCCAAAGATACCCTGCTCCTACTACTGATGAATGAGTCGGTGAGTGAAATACGGATTGAGGAGCAAGGTGGGTACGATCCGTAAATGCAAGTGTCTCCGTTGACCCCACATACAGCTAAGGCAAATGAAGAACAGTAGTTCGCAGCAAGCTAAGCCAATCCTCTGATCGAGCAGTCTGGCAAACCCTTGCTTGCGTTTGTTGGACTGCCAAATCGAACAACATTATCTATATTTATAGGCACAAGCTTGTATCCACCATCGAATACAATCCGTTCATGACATGGCATATAGACATGTTAGCAGCGTGTAGAAAATGAGGGAGAAAGGTAGCTTAACAGTGTAATGACCTTATCCCTATAACACTATCCATGTGAGACTCATGTGCTATAAAATCATTAAACATCTAACATCTGTTAGTACAAGGGATTGATTTACACCTTTTTCAAGAGTTCAAGGACCAGCCGATTAAAAAAAAAAAAGAGTTTATATATCAATTGATACCCTTATAAAAAGTTCAAGGACCAACGGGAGTAATTTATCCTAATAAAGATCACCATAAATAGGAAAGATATCTGCTAACATGAGGGCTTTATTTGTTTATGGTATGTTGTGAAATTTGGGACAATAAAGTGTTGTAAAGCCTATAATTCAAGGGAAATTTTGTAACTGATACATTTTGCCTTTTTTACTAAATTGTCCTTAATTTCCTTCTCATGTGCACGTCACATGAGTTTTTCTGTCAACAAAAACTAACAATAGAGGAAAAAATTATTACGGTTTCAAAATTGGGGGAATGCATAAGTTATATTTTGAAATTTTGAGGATAAAGTATTATAACAGATATATAACTAGCAATTTTGTAATTAACTTATACATACTTCAATTAAAATGTGCATATAACCACATATGAACTCGACAGTTAAGAAAATATTTCATCCCCTGGTATTTCTTTTACAGTTTTTATTATTCAGATTTTGTGTAATTGATTATTTATCTAGTTATCATTTCGTGATTATTCTTATAATTAACCTTTTGTATTTCTTTCCAATTTTAGAGATTGTGCAATATCAATTAACTTATATATGACTTGTTTTTATGTTTCCCGATTGTAATTCTTCTCTATATAATCTTGTACATATTCAATAAAAATTGTCAATAAAAATTATTTGAATCTCAAATTTCAAGTTGATATTAGAGTTAATATTAAAGTTGTTCAAATATCTTTCATTCACTGCAAATCGCAAATAGCAAAACAGCAAAACAACAAAACACGTGCATCAAATAGCAAAACTCCAAACAACAGATAGCAAAGAAATCACCATCCATCCTTCAAACCCACACCAAGCAATGGCAAATCAAAACCTACAAATTACAGATCGGCAAATCACAAATTCGCAAACATCAAATTGAGGGAAAGTGTTGAAATTTTATGTAATTAATTATTTATCTAGTTATCATTTTGTGATTATTCTTGTAATTAACATTTTATATTTCTTTTCGGTTTTAGAAATTATGTAATATCAATTAGCTTATATATGACTTATTTTTTAGTTTTCCCAATTATAATTATTCTTTATATCATTTCATACAAATTCAATAAAAATTATTTAAATCTCAAATTTTAAGTTTTATTTCCCTCTTCTCGCTTCAATAATGTTTGCATTTGTCATCATCTCTCTCTGACTCTCTGCTAAGCCGTTGTCAGTCAGTAGTGAATTCTGGCCAGAGTGCTTACTACTCTCACAACATGCTGATGAAATATTTATAGTACTGTTTCCAACACACAGTGTATACTACACGTACTAGAACCTAGCTAGCTAGCATTACTCACGTTAGATCAGTACTAGATCCGCAAACGTTTACTATTCATGTCGGACTAAACTGTACTGCTTAAACTATTCTCCGCCTTAAGACTTGTTCAAAAATTGAAAACAAGAAAGAAAAATAAATAAATAAAATCCCCAGTGACAATAAGACAGCGTATTTGAAATGAACCTGCTTAAGCTTGAGAGACGGATAAATAGACGTAATGTTTTATATACGGTATCATATACCACTCGATATTTATAATTTTAATTTTATTTACAAATAAATTAATTTACATATAATTTCTTTTTTACAAACTTATCATACATTATTCTATTCAGATATCGACGTGAATGACAAGAATTACATGAAAAAAATAATGTCTAAATCACTTAATTATTATAATAATGACTTGTGACATATATGAAAGCCTCGTGTAGGGACCCCTCCCTATGAAAATATATGTATATTTATATATAGAGTACGAGTATATAGCAACTGCAAAAGAGTTCAACTAGCTTCGAAAACTTACCGAGTCTGAGAAACAAACAGGATTTGTTGAGTGACCCACATTGCCTTCTATACACCTCGACGACCCCTCATCGACTAGACTTTACTAAGCACCATCTTCCAAGATTGCAATTTGGGGATATATATATATATATAGGCCTAATTAAGCAGCTATATATATATAATATATATCTATTGCCATTAGTCAGCGTCAGTTTTTTTCATGGTTTTAGGTTAAATTAAATGTAAAGATTTGATTCGTGTAGGTTTCTATTAGCTGTGATTTATTTTTTGGTTTTGGGGCCATTGTTAAATTAACAAACGTACTTACATATGAGTACATGCATGTCATAGGATGTCACCTCGAGCCCCTAAATCAAGAATATATATATATATATATATGCAGAGATTTTTGCCAGTGAGCCCCAATGTAACGAGAGTATTATTAACTTATTTGAAAAAATGAGGGGAAAAAAATCAAAATCTTAAATCTACGGGGTCCTTTTGAAATAATATAGGTGGAATTGAAGATTTCTACATTGAAATTAAAATATGCTATCATGTTAAAAGTGTGAATTATAAATGAATAATGGTATAGGAAATAATATAAAATTTTGAAATTAAGAAATAATATAAAATTTTAAAATGTATTAAAAAAATATAATATAGATTTCGTTTTTCCCTTATATTGTGAATATTTAAATAAAAAATATTTATCTTATTTGACTTGAAATAAAAAAGGATTTTTGAAGTTTAAATTTCATGAAAAATTTAAAATAAGAGTAAATGGGAGAGTTTGGAATTAAATAGATAAAATTAATCTCTTGGAACCTTTTTTCAAACATGTCCTTAACTTCTTTGGGTCTTTTATGTCCATAATAGTCGGTAGTTTGGTTTTTGAATGTTAGATATGGTAAAAATCATATCAAAATTAAAAAATAAAAATTATAAGATCAAAAATTTTTAATACAAATTAAACAGTACTTTCAAGGGGCTGTATAATATGACCAACGAAAAAAATGCAATCAAAATAATGAATATTCAAAGTACTTGATGTTTGTAGACATTCCTATAGTTTCATCTTTGGCACTTTAATACAAATTAAATAGTGTAAAAAAAAAAAAAAAAACCTACGGATAGGATACTTTCAATGGGCTTTATAATATGACCAATGAAAAAAATACAAACAAAATAATGAATATCCAAAGTCCGTGATGTTTGTAGAGATTCCTATAGTTTTGTCTTTGGCACTGTAATACAAATTAAACAGTGTAAAAACAAAACCATACGGATAGTATACTTTCAATGGGCTTTATAATATGACCAATGAAAAAAATACAAACAAAATAATGAATATCCAAAGTACTTGATGTTTGTAGAGATTCCTTTAGTTTCGTCTTTGGCACTGCATGATGCTATATATTCCCAATTGTAGAGCGGTAGGTAAATGGGCATGTCGAATTGTCACGGACGAACTTCAATTGAAGGACTCTTGCCCAAAAAAAAAAAAAAAAAAAAAAAAAAAACCCTTCATTTGAAGGACAATAATATATGAAAATAATTATCCACTAATGTTGACCAATATTAAGTTTATTATGATTAGTTCTTTAATCAGTTCAAAACTGTCATGCTAATTGAATCTAATTTTTGAGATGTAATTAATTACTAATATTGCCATTGAAGATGTACGTATAGGATGTTACTGATTATGTAATAAAATTTTAATTAATCATAATAATGGTAAAAAAGCATTCACAAAATTTATAATGATTCACGTTAATTCTGAATGAGGACAGTAATTCTATGCACTCAACATAAGAGACAAGTACAAAGTTTTAAATTTTTTCGTACTAGTTCAAAATCAATTATATGATCATCACTCGAGTGATATATAAAAACAAACAAATACGGGTATAGAACCAACTATTGGACTAATTGAGACAGGTTTCTGACGTTTACATGATGTGGATTCATATCTTCTGGTCGGTCGCTACAATAAATTCAACTTGATTTGCAAAGTGGGAGATGGGGGAAAACGGTCGTGTGGTGGGGGTAATTTAATTTGCCTCTAATGAGAGGGCTCAAGAGAAACGACAAGATGAGACTATATATATTGGTGTGTGTATACATATATATATATATATGGAGACTGTTGTCTCATATCTTTTTTATACGGTTTTATAATTTATTTTTGTGATAGTTATATTGATCAAATGAATCAAATAAATATTATTTGATTAATATCATGTGTCAAAATTTTAAATAAAATTATTATATTATTATATTTAAATGAAAAGTTCATATTTATAAATAAATTATTATAAATTTTTAAACAGAAAATTATAAGTACTGGATATATCAAATAAAATATCAATATTACATATATAATATATTTTTATCTATGTACTTAAATTTTAGGATTATTTTTATTTTATCTTTTAAATTTTAAAAATTCATATTTTACCTCATGTATTTTGAATTTAACCCACTTTATTCATTATATTAGAATTTCAGTTAAAAAAGATAAAGAAAACCAAATGAATTAATCTTTTTAAACTCATTTTATTAGGATTTTTATTGAAAATAAATAAATAAATATATATATCACATGATTACATATTTAACTCATTTTTTTACCTTTTTTTTATTGAAATTTTGATAAAAGAGATCAAATAGGATTAAATTTAATATTTTATAAATAAAATAAAAGTTTTTAAAATTTAAATAATAAAATAAAAATAATTTTAAAAATTAAGGATATAAAGGAGAACAATATTGTATATATATAATATTGATTCTCGATCGACGAGACTGCAAACTGTGGTCCAAAAAAGAACAAACAACTCTGTGTACGACTTTTACCTCTTCCTTTTTATCTTTTTTCGTTTAACTGATTTTTATGTGCCAAAAAATGTTAGAAGCAATAAATTTTATTCTTTTTTATTTTTTTATTTTTTTTTAAGTTGACCTGCTTTTGCATGTGTCGTGCTGACAGAGATTTTTTTTTTTTTTTAAATGAAGTATAGTAATGAATGAGCAGCTCAGAAATCAAATATTATAATGTCTTATTTGGCAGAACAAGTTTGCTTTCTATTGGCATCTATGTTCTAAGGCATTGGAGTGTGGAATAAACGATCTCCAAGTAGTTTATTGACTGACACATGAGTTTAAGTTAGAGTACATATTGTAGTATAGCTATCTATTTTTTTAATTGTTTAGAAAGAAAGATGGTTATATTTGAGTTCGTTGTTACAATATTTATAGATTTATTCTCATATCCGGTATTTTATAAAACGATATTTATAATTTTTATGATACATTTTATTTATATTAATGATTTCAAATAATAACATGTTATATCTAAATTTATATAAAATTGTATATAAATTAACTAATAGTTATTTATAATCTAAATAAAAAGTTATTTGATGGATCTGTATAACTGTCTAACCGAAGATGCATTCCATGTATAATATAGAATACAAAATCAAGCAAACAATCCCATGCACCACCATTTCATATTATAAAAAAATATATATATAATATATATATATATCACAAGTGCTATCAAATATTGAGTGGTGGCAATTATTTACCCAAGCATATATATAAAGCCCAGTTTAGTCCAGGTTCAATGGCTGATGTGGCCTTGCTTTTATCTTTTTTGTAGAGCTTAAAACTTTCCCTCTTGGGAAAATGAGGTTTTATTTTTACTTCAAAAAAAAAAAAAAAGAAAGAAAAAAGAGAGAAGAAGATTAAGGGAGTTTCTTGAACTTAGAGTAAACTTCTCCAAATGAGTAGTGGGGGGACAATTTCCGGTTCATTAGTTAGTTGAGCAGAACCAGTGAGATGTAATTGGAGCCTATAGATATATATATGTATAAATATATGTATGTATGTATGTATGTATTTCGTGTAAAATAAAAGGATAAAAATATTGTGTGTGTGTGTATATATAAATATATATATATATATATATAATGAGTTAGCCCTACAAAGAGAATATTAATGAGACATCTTGCAAAAGGTAAGCCTTGGTGATAACAATCATTCAACTAATTGACCCCCTTATATCTTCTAAAATCCATTCGATTATATTTTTACCTAACAAACTTTCAAGTTAATTCCGTCATGAACAAAAATCTATGCTTTTGGTAAAGTTTGTTGTCAACTAGTCGCCCATAAAAGATATGCAGAATCAATTGCATAGTTATTCACAACAGAAAAAGAATGGGAATATTACCGTATATCAATCCGGTAAAAAATAAAAAGAAAAGAAAAGAAAAATGTCGGGAAATCTGATTTTCACCTTAAAATTCTGACCCCTATTCTTACCTTATCTTTTTCACCTATCATATAGGGCAGTAGCACCAACTGGCACATCGCCCATATCATCGGCTGTAAATATGAGCAAACAATAATGCATCATCACACTTCTGTTAATCAATTATAAATATCTACATGTCGATCAATTTTTTTTTTTTTTTTTACTAAATTAAAGAAATGTAGTGGTGATCCGTTATTTCTTTTTTCAGTACAACGCGTAAGTAGGATATATAATTTTTTTGAGTTAATAAGAGATTCAAATATCTGATCTCTTAGTTAATGATATACTTAAAATTATCTCATATGTCTATTCATCTACTCCTACATAAATTATATGTTTATCACTTAATTTTACTCATCACAATACAAAATTTAACACAACTTTATCCGTTAATGTCTTACTTTTTTGAGTAAAATGTCTTACTATTTGAAAGACTAACATCGCTAATTATGCATTATATAACTATCATTTATGTATATAAGCATATAAATATCTATTACATTTTTTTAATAATAAAATAAAAAATTTCTTTTTTCTTTTTGAAATTTCGTCTTGATTTTTTAACTAGATTAAAAAGACTTCTGGTCTAAGGTTTTTTTTGGAGGTTAGTAAAGGAGTTTCGACCTTTTTTTTTTTGTGTCTTTCTTTTTTTTTTTTTTTTTTACCCTTCTGTGGTTTTTTTATTTCAATTTTTAGAATTTTTATATTACTCCAATAATATATTATGTCACACGTGTCATTATATATATAAAAATTAGAACGTGAGATAACATTTTCAACTATCAACTTAAAAAAAATGATTTACCAAAAAAACTTAAAAAAAAAAGGAAAGAAAAAGTGATTTTATATATAGAGTGATAAAAGAAAAAGAAGCATAATGACAGGTGCTGGTATGATAATGCTATAATTCGACGGGGAGTGACAAAGATGCTATCTGTTAAATGAAAGTCAACTTCATCAATGCCAACGCACATTTAAAAAATATATATTTACAAAATCATAAGAAAACAGTTTAAAATAAATGAATCAAAAAATAATTTAATACTCCACAAACGTTTGGTTGCCAAAAAGATCAGATTGTGGCCCTTTTTTTTTTTTTTTTTTATAAATGGATTGTAGCTTTTTTGTCTTTGGCCCGGGATCAGAGATAAGAGATCAGAGACCAGAGACCCAAACCCAAAGTCAAAATTCATGCTTCAAATGGTAAAGCCCCAACACTTTTCTCATCACTTTTTCATTAAATTCTCTGCCCCCAAACATCCCCTTATTTCAACTTTATTATTATTATTATTTTAATTTTCCCCTCTCACACGTACTCCAAAAGCATTTAAAGTCGATCACTTTCAATCTCTGTCTAAATACATCTTTTGAGGAATTGTTTCTGTCACCCTCATTAATCTCTCCCTCTCTCTCTCTATCTCTCTCTCTCCCTCTCTCTATACATCTATTTTCTCACCTAATAATATTAAATCTCATCTAACAATATAAAAGGAAGTAGAGTTTAGGTAAGTTTTTTTTTCAAGCACAAAGAGTTAAAAAAAAAAAAAATGGAAGTTAGGTCAAGAAGAGTGAGGGAAACAAGCCCGGATAGGGCAAAAGTTTGCTTGAGGCCAAGAGTCAAACCGATCAAGAAAGTCCAAGTTGTCTATTATCTCTCAAGAAATGGCCACCTTGAGCATCCTCATTACATGGAAGTTTCCCATTTAGCCGATCAACCACTTCGTTTAAGAGGTAAAATAAAAAATATATATATGTGTGTATATATATAAACATGATAGTTTGTTGATTTTTATTTTTTCTTGTGTATGAAAGGAAAATGGTTCAAATTTTTGGCTTGTTTTTGTAAAATGTAGATGTTATGGAACGGCTTACTGTTCTTAGGGGAAAAGGAATGCCCTCTCTCTACTCTTGGTCTTGCAAAAGGTGCCTTTTTTTTTTTTTCTTTTCTTTTTGTTAAGTACTACGTATATATAGATATATATATATTTTTACACACACACACACACATATATTTTGGAAAATGTGATTTAGTATTGTTGTTGGAATTTTCAGGAGCTACAAGAATGGTTATGTGTGGAACGACTTGGCTGAAAACGACATAATCTATCCAACTGAAGGAGCTGAGTATGTCCTCAAAGGTTCCGAACTAGTTGAAGGTTGCTCTGGTAAATCAGTTTTAACCGTTGTTTTCCATGAAGTTACGAAAACACCCAGAATCTGATTTCCCAAATTAAAGCTTGTTTGGTCGTGGGGAAAAGTAAAGATGGATAGAAAGAGAGAATTACAACATAGGCAAATTTTTTTCCCTTTTTTTTTTGGTTGCAGAAAAATTGCAACAGATTCAAATAAGCAGTACCAGACAACAACAACAACAACAACAGCAACACGTTCAAGAGCTAAACTTCCAAACAAGACAGAAACCCAAGTTCGAAGAATTCGATGCAGACGAAGAAGAAGAAGAAGAGTACGAGGTCGAACTGGACGAGGATCAGAAAACAAGCTACACAAGCTCAACCACACCTCACTCTCGCTGCTCCCGAGGAGTCTCCACCGACGAACTCGACGAAGCCCAGGCCCAGAAAGGCCACTCCTCCGCCGACGACACGCCGTCAATCACGACGGCGAGCAAAAACAGAGCAAAACAGAGCAACAGCGGATCTCAGAGGTTCAACGAGGAAGACGACCCGGGCGTCGTGTCGGAGTCGGAGTCTGGTCCGGGTCGGAACTCGGTGCTGCTCCAGCTGATCGCGTGCGGGAGCTCCGCTGTGGCCAAGGCGAAGAGCTCGCAACCGGCGGCTGCGAAGACTGGTGGTAGTGGGAGTGTCCTTCTAAGGAGAGGGGTTTTGTGTAAGAGAGCGGTGAAAATGGCAGACGAGGAGATGATAAGTTACATGTCGGAGAATCCGAGGTTTGGGAATCCTCAGGCCGAGGACAAGGAGTACTTCAGTGGGAGCATTGTCGAGTCCATGACCGAAGAAAGGGCCGGGGCTGTTACTCCTGTGCTCAAGAAGTCCAATTCGTACAATGAGGAAAGGTTTGTGTTTCTGTCGTTTTCATTTTTATTATTATTTTTTTTATTTTAATTTTTTCACAAACATGATTGGTTATGTGTTCGCAAATCACAGGTGGTAAATTAATTATAAAAAGAAACACAAGTCTCATGGCATAAAATTATAACAACCTTTTTTTTTAGGGTACAACAAATATTACAAATATACAAGGGTCTTTTGTCATTTCCATATTGGAATTTGAGTGATGGACCACTAAATTGTATATAAATTTACATTATATATTGTTTACGAAACTTTTTTTTTTTAATTGGTGGTGCTCAATATTAACGGTCTCTTTTAATATTTTGTTTGTGTTTTAAACTCTATTTGATTTAGAAGTTGCCTAGTTTTGAAGTTGGTGACCATGGGATCTTGGGATATCCACAAAAAGGAAGGAAAAAAAAAAAAGTTGGGATACACTATAAAATTTTAGCTTACACTTAAAATAAGCTATTTTATTTTTTTTCAAAAAAAAAAAATACAACATTACTTTGGAGTTTAGAAAGTTTCTATCATTGGTGTGATATATACCTTTATTCGGACATTAAAACACCGCTCTGAGTTACTTTTTTCAAAAATAAAATTGGAAAGGAACGGCCTTGCATGATTTAATAGTAATTCAAAAAAAAAAAAAAAAGTGGTGGATATCATGTTTCTTACCTCTGAAAAAGTTAAAAATCTTTTTTTTTTTTTGGGGCTAGTTAAAAAAAAAGATAAAGATAAAGATAAATCTTTATTCATTAACTTTATAAGCATTTGTCAGTTGAGCTATTACACTTATCCAGCTTAAAAAAAAAAAAAAGGATATTTCCAGCTTAAAAGTTAGTACTTAGTACTTTGATTTCTCCTGAAAAATTAAAAAGAAAAAAAGTAAATTTTGGGGGTTTTTTTAATAATGGTTTAGGAGCGCCAAAGCTGGTTTGGAGGAGATAAGTCACAAGGTGGATGAAGAGAAGAGAGCGAAAGCAAAAACGACAGGAAGGTGCATACCTCGAAAGAGATCTTCTGCTAATTCATCAAAGCAAGAATCCTAGAAATGATATGATATCATAGCTTTTAATTAATTAGCCAATATTATGGAATTAATTAGTGGTGGTTGTTGAAGCTTTGTAATTACTAGCACTAATTAGTGGGTTAAGCTGTAGCTTTTTGGGTTTTCTCATTATTAGGACAACTTTATTGACGATGTAAAAGTTGGGGTAAAAAGATATGCTCAAGCCTCAGAAGTATTTGTGATGTTGATTATATGTCTTTAGATTATGCATGTGATCTCCCTCAAACCACTTATTTGGTTGGGGAGAAAATTAATTATATGTGGATCGATCCGAGTTTCTCTTTCTATATATATATTTTTTCCCTCATTTTCAATCCTAACTAAAATTTAAATTCTGCTAGAAGTAATATTTATTTAATTTTTATGCTATATCTAGACATACTGTTAATAGTGAATAGAGATAGATATGTATAACATTAACAACCCTCTTTTCTTTTTTTCTTTTTTTTTTTCCTTAACGAGAGAGGGGGAGAAAAGGATAAGTTTTGATTTCACGTTATTATTCTTCTTTCATTCTAAAACATTTACCCACCTGTAATTTATTCTAATGGGAAGTAACATTTTTTTTTTTTTTTTAAGGATTGCCCGAAATGAATACATGTGTGGAATATTATCTCACCTACAATGGCTTAAGGATTTTTATCCTCTTATAATATATAATTTAATGGTCAATCTAATTTGTCTTTTTTAAAAATATCCCTGACTAATTAAAACAGTGATTTGATCTCGTATTCTATCATGATACAATGTATATTACTCTATCAGAATTCCAACTGTATTCTATCAGAATACCCTCCGACGACCGAAATCAATGTCCAAAATCTTCTCAAAGGAATCATCATCCAGCCCTTGATAGATGAGATAGAGAGAGCCTCCTTGTCTCTCTTTCTTGAATCCTTCAAACTATCGTTTGGGTTTGAGGTAGACTAGCATCGTCTCATGACTCTTTTTCTTTAAAATCTCCAGCTTATCTTTTGCTCGACGGATGGCTTTCATCTTGATGCTCTCATTGTCGTAATTGCTCCTGGTGAGCCGTCGGGACTTGGAGGGGAACCGTATGCCGTTCACCATATCTCCAAAAGGGAACGATCTTGTAGCTTTGATGATACTTTATTTTGAGGATGGAGGCTAGAATATTTTTAAGAATGAGGAGGAAAAGATGAAACTATAAGAATTTGATGGAAGAGAGAACTAGTTATATGCTTTCAAATTTTTTTTTTGTTGACACAAAATGAAAGATTTTCACCCGTTATTTAGAGATATCAATGATACTTCATAATTACCATTTTAGTTAGCTTAAATGTGACCGCTTGACCAAACCATAGCCATTCACTTGGCCTACATTCGACCGCTTGGCTAAACCTTAGCCATTCATTTTACTTGGCCTATCCTTGATCACTTGAGCAAGCCATGTCCATTAATTTTCTTGGCTAAAAGTCCTAATTACTTGGTTACATAAGGATGCATTACCCATTTCATGGGCCATATTTCTTGGACTCGTATTTGAACTACCTACAACTTAAACCTAATTACAAACTAGCTAGAAAATCAAGTTTATTATTTAATAATGATGGTGACCATCAGTTGGTTATCATCTGATAATTGCCATGATACCTCTCGGTAACTATCGGTACACAATGATAATGACCAGTCAAAGGTCATTGTTTAGCTATCGACACCATGATGCTATGCAGTAATTACTGGTATTTATCATGATATTGACCGATAATTGTTGATATACATTGAATTTACATGGGAATACTAAAAAATCAACAACAACAAAATTCATTAAAAAATATAAAAAATACAATAATATTTATTTCTTACCGACAACAACACACCAAAAATAACAAAAAGAGAATAAAAGAATAAAAAAGAAAAGAAAAGAAATGAAAACCACAAATGGAACACAAAAATCGAAACAAGCTCCAAAATTTCAGCAACCTTGTGCGGTAGGGATCTCCTTAGCTCGTGCAATCTCCAAAATTTCTCACTGGCACAACCCTCACAAGGAGGTTGTAATAGTCTTCATATTCAAAAGATGGCTTTTAGGAAACTATCGTCGTATTTACGCTGTGTAATCTACAATCTGTAACAGTGTAGATTCATGACACTTTTTTCCTTTAAAAATCAAGTCTAGTGGGGACATAGTTCTTACAAAGAGAAAACAAAACTAAAGATATTGAGACGTTTTATAAGAAGAAAGAGTTGATTTATATCATCTTAATTTGATTCTGATTTCTTTATTATTATTATTGAGAATACTAGATTGTTAGGCATTATTTCCTAACTACGGTAATGTCACAAATTTTTAATTAATTAATTTCCTTTTTGTTTTTAATAAATTGTAATATGCGATTCTGCGATTTACTAACAAGGAATTGAAGGAATTCAATGGAAAATGCAATAATTTTTAACCGAATTGACTTTCCAAATTCCGTTAAAGCAGTTCGCTACCAGAAATTAGAACAATAAATTAACCATATTAAAAAAAAATGTCAACTCTCTCTCCTTCTCCCAACCCCCACCCGTGACAATCAC
This sequence comes from Ficus hispida, assembly GCA_025413025.1. NCBI lineage: Eukaryota > Viridiplantae > Streptophyta > Magnoliopsida > Rosales > Moraceae > Ficus > Ficus hispida. Next base: position 3,384,249 of record CM046365.1, read on the forward strand.
CTCCTCAATTCTTTCTCTCTCTCTTCCTCCTTCCCTCCCCTCCACCTCTATCTCTCTTTCTCACTGCCAATCTACCTTTGCCGACTTTGTGAAGTCACTGTCACAAACCTCACCTTGTTGTCATCCTCGTCGCTGGGCACCCCATTGGTGGTGATGAGATCGCAGCCGCAATCGGATCTTGAGGGCGAGGAGATCGTGACCTCACCAGAACTCCACGAATGATTAGCAGTAGATTCCATCATCGCATAGCTCGGGATCGCCGTTAGCCTCGCGATCGCTACCTTGCCGGAACCCCATGAACGACAAGCAACCATCTTCGGCAATGGCCAAGGAGAGAAACGGGCAGAGGGAGAAAAAGAAAGTTGGGAGAGAGAGGGAGAGAGAGAGAGAGGGGGAGGTGTTTAGGAAAAATAAAAATTGATTAAATAAAATATACATATTAGGTCATTTAACTAATTAAAAAGAGTTGAACTATCTATTAAATTGGATAATAAATATAGATCACCCACCCTATATGAAATTACAGATAAAGCAACTAGGTATTATAAATCTTAAAATAAAAATTTTGTAAGTATCGTATGGTATGGTGTGCAGTAGTACCGCATGCAAGACATTATATCTTTATTTTAGTTTGCAATGCAGATGCTCTGTTTACCCAAATTAACCAGAGATGCGCAAAATAGAAGCTATGAAAGTAGTGCCATTAAAACCATTAAATGAGGACGCTAGATACGATGATTTTGTCCTTGAGATCCATGACATGCATTGAAAGCCTCTAAATTGGAAAAACTTTAGTCAACCCCCACCTTTCTTGTCCGTTCATTAATTGCTCTCTCTATAGAAAAATTCATCTCTCACATTTTCTTCAAGTTCTCCCACATGCTGCACGTAGAGAGAATATCTTCGAGAAAATATCATATTTAATGGGGCGACTTGACGATATCTAGGTTTGTGTGTGTGTGTGTTATATATGTATAATATTTTTTCTTATGCATGAGAATCTATTCATAAATTGGAAAATTTAGAGATCTATATATATTTTTACACAAATCAATTACTAATTACAACTTGAGAGAGGAAAGCAAAAAAAAAAAAAAAAAAAAGACGAAGATCATGCAACAAAGTAATCTTCCGTGAACAATATTATCCATAAGGAAAAATTCAAATTTTATTCCAGGAAAAAAAAAAACAGAAATAACGACACAAAAAATAAAAAACAAAAAACAGTGGTGTATCAATAGGCACAAACAAAGAGTCACATATTATGTGTTGAGTTCAGATTTGCTGTCTTATTTTTCTATCTCAAAGATTATTCATTCAATGGTAGTTGGACAAATCATTAATTTATTAAAGAATTTTTAATATTTAAGATTTTTAATATGATTAAATTCTTAAATTTTAATGATATGACATAATACTATTAAGAGATAGCTTTTAAGATAAAAAAATCTTAGACAATGTATCTCAACTCATCATATGCTATGCAATTAGCTAAGCCATAATTTTATTTCATACTTTTTATTACATAAAGTGTAGAATACCTATTCGTATTCATTGCCCAAATAAAAAAAAAAAAAAAAAAATCCAATGTATGCAATTAATAAGAATGCAGAAAACACGTTTAAACAAAAATGAGCCGTAAGAGGCGCTTTGTTCCACGTGAAAGGCCACCGACTAATGTAGAAGAAGAAACCCAGTCTCTCACTATAATATACGACTTCCAATTTCCCATTCTTTGGTAGCTGACACTTAGTACTTATAGACTTCATTAAGTCTCCTAATTTTTCCTTCTTCTTTGGTTATACAGAGTATTAGTTTCTACTCATTATCACCGTTAGCCATGGCTAGGTTTTTGGTGTTGTTTGCCCTAGTCTGCGCACTCCCTGCTCTCGTTAGCTCGCATCTCCCCACCGGCAGACCCTTCCACATCACGGGCCGCGTTTACTGCGACACTTGCCTTGCCGGCTTTGAGACCACTGCCTCTTATTACATTTCTGGTATTCTTTTTTTTTTTTTTTTTTTTTTTTTTTTTTGTACAGACGTGTACACTTATTTTCATTAATATTGTACGTTTTTTACTCTTTCTTATAACAACGTTGTTCATCTTCTTAGTATATGAAGATGTATTTGCTTGTGCTTCTTGTGCTATTTTGTGTTTATATAAATGGTGAGAAGAGGCGACCGTTTCAAGGAAAGCTAACATCCCAACTAGGTTAATCAAAAACAGAATTATACGACGTATACGAGTGACTAAGTTCTAATTAAGGCACAAAAATACATTTTTTTTAAAAAGTCACCCTTACTGTCACTCAACAGAACTGGACATGAGATTTTATCTCATACAGCTCCTCGTTGAATTCTTTTGAAGACTTCATTGGATCCTTTTCCTCGTTTGAGAACCTCTTCCCTTCTTCCACTCCGTTCCGAAGAGTAACTAGGGTCAATTCAGTCACGTTTTCATTTATTTGGAATCTCAGGTCTTCTACTTCATTTTTACTTACTTTACTTAATTTTTAGTTACTTCTCCCACGGGCTCAAAAATTGTCATGTAAGTTGATGGGGAATATCTAACGACGCTATCTACATTGTTCTATATTCTATGTGGTTTTAGGTGCAAAGGTGAGAATTGAGTGCAGAGACAGGGAAACCTTAGGGCTTCAATACAGCATGGACGCATTGACCGACTCAACCGGAACATTCATCTTCAAGATTGAAGACGATCACGAGGACCAGATCTGCGAATGCGTGCTGGTGAGCAGCCCGATTTCCGACTGCAAATTGGCCGATCCAGGACGCTGCCGTGCTAGCGCCTTGTTGACACGCTACATGAACGGAGTCGTCAACAGCAAGCACATTGTGAACAATATGGGGTTCTTGAAAGAAAAGCCCTTGGCCGGGTGTGAACAAGTGCTTAAGCAGTACTTCCCACCCGATGAGGATGATCAGTAATCATTGCATTTAGTAGGAATATAACTGCCTCCTTAATATAATTTTTAGTTTATTCAGCGTTTTTTTTCTTTTCTTTTCTTTTCTTTTCTTCCTCTTCTTTTCTTTTAGAGTATGTACCTCTGCCTAAGACTGTTTGGTCTAATGACACGCGGAGGATTATGGGTTCGAATCCACATAATTGTTATATTCGGTTGTTTGTAGAATTAGGACCTGTGCTATTATTACACATGCAAAATTTAAGGGAAAAAGAGTGCGTATCTCTCGTACTTTTATGTGTTTTCTGATCATGAATCATTCCGTGGAACAAAATGTTAGACTCATGATGATGTAATTGTTAATTGATTGGTTTTGATCTATGAGATTTGGAGCACACTTGATTGATAATAGAATTACCACTCAATTAGATACACAAACATCATGCCTTTTTTTTTTTTTTTTTTTTTTTTTTTTTTAAACACACCACTTTCACCATTCAAAATATCAAAACTCTCTCTCTCTCTCTAGCATATCCAATAATTTTGTTAGTAAAACTTTGTGAAATCTGTATCATCTGTGGAGAAAATTATGCGTTAGTACTTTTGTTAACTATGCGTTTTAAACTACTGGTTTACTCAAAATTACACCAAAGAAAAAACTGTAACACAGAGAGGAGGAGGAGGAGGAGGAGGAGGGGGAGGAGGAGGGGGGGTGGGTGGTGGTGTTGTGGGGTGCGGGGGAGGAATTGTGACGAAAACCCCAAAATGACTTCAGGGTTTTTGCTATCTTTTATGACAAATCAAAAATCAACCTATATTATGTCTTTCTAAAAATACCACCGATCCAAAAAAAAACAAAAAAGTATTATGGTATTCTACTAGAATACCGTTTATTATTTACCAGAACACCTTTACTATTTACCGAAACACTATTTGCTAATTAAAAAAAATCGTTAGGATTTTTTTGTTGTCTACTAGATTTTTGGCGTCAAATTGTTTTAAAATATATTATTATGAGTGATTAGATTGTATACATTTTTTAGAATTTTTTTTATTAGCAATTTCCAGGTTTTTTTTATATCAAATTAATTTATAATATTGCTCTATCCAATTATTTTCCTAATTTTTATTAACAGAAAACTCACAAAACAAAAAAAAAAAAAAATCCAAAAAATCCAAAACTGAACAAGGGAAAAACAAAATCAATATGCTTCTTGCAGTCAGAGAGAAAAGATCTAGCAGCGATGCGACGGAGTTACAAACGCAATGGAGACAGAGGTCGCTATAGAGAGAGAGAAATCACCGGGGGAGAAAGAGCGCGGGAAAGAGAGGGAAAAAAAAAAAAAAGAGGAGAGAGGGTCAAGATCGCCATGGCTGAGATCCATCACCGACCAACTTCGCATGATGCACTGATGGCCGCAGAATATTTGATCGCAACTAGCGAATCACTGGCGGAGGCTCGCTTGAAGGATGACGTTGGCGACGGCGGCTCACATGAAGTAGATCGGAGGAAAGCGACGGAAGACGAAAGGAGAGAGAAAGGAAGGAAGAGAGAGAGAGAGTCAGATATGAAAAAAAGTTTAGAGAGAAAGAAGTAAAGGAAGAGAAAGAAAAGAGGGCGGGAAAAAAGAGTGAAATCTACGGTTTGAGCATAGATTTATCTTTTAAAGTGTATGGTCAAATGAAAAAATGGTCACAAAGGATCTGGATTAATAATTAAGTAGGGTAAAAATCGGAAACATATGCACTAATTAAATGGTGTATTTCCATAGTTTCTTCGAAAAAATAAACAAGAAAGAAAAAACAGAAAACAAACCTCCTCTTGCAACAGGGATATGGCTCAATCCATTTTCTTATGTTTCTCTTATTCTAGAATCCATTAGCGAAATGATATTCAATAAAATTTTGGGAAAAGTAAAAATTTAAAAATCATTACATTAACATAACATAAAAAAATAATATTAGACTAATATGATACAAAAATAAAATAAATTAAACTATAATTTTTGTTATATTGATTAAGATAAGAGAATTTGTATAATATTAATCAATAAATGAAAAAAAATGGTTATTTGAGTAATTTTCTCTAATATTTTTATGAATATTAATAAAGTATTAGTCAGAATTCAAAATATTTGAACTTGATGTAATATTAAACAGTAAATTTATTAGGTAAAACATTTTTTAAGTAAACGTAAACAACTTATTTAAGTACTAAATTTTTTATAAATAAATTTTTATCTAGTAAATTTGCTGCTGTTATTAATTGCTCTAAAATTCTTTTAAACCTACTGTTAATTTAAAATTGCTATTTTACTTCTTCCTCCCATTATAATTCTAATAATTAATACTAAAAATTGTGTTATTGAAAATTTCCCCCAAAACATATGCATACAAAAAAGAAGTGAGGAGTTTAACATATTTTAGGAACAAAAGAACTACTTATGTATAAATCAACAAGAAGAGACAAATATAACAAGTAATCTTCGGAGCAACAAAAAATATAAGAACTAACAAGTGATCTTATCTTATCTTATATTATATTATAAATGAGGGAAAAAGTACTACAATTCTCGGAAATATGGATCAATTGGAGTTGCACAGAAATAGAATTTGGTATCAAGTGTTATCCTATGATGTAAGGTTCAAATATTCGCATTTGTTACAATGTGGGTTTTGTACTTGTATGTTGCATTTTTTTTTTCCTTTGCTTCTCTTAAAATATATACATATATATAGTCGAGAATTCAAATTCTATATTTTATATTATGGTGGTATCAAGTGTTTAATGACCATTAAATTGTGTTTGTAATCCTTCTTGTATGTGATATCTTAGATGTATTTATGAAATTAAAAAAAAAAAAAAAAGCAGACAAGAATAATGATAAAACAATTATGGACTATCAGTATCAAAATTTTAAAAGAAATGATTATGTTGTTATCGTCATCTATTATTATTATTATTTTTAGAAGATGATATTGACGATGACTTTTTAATAAAATTAAAATAAAAAATTGTATGCGGTTACATAATCTTATAAAATAGTGAATAAAACTTATTATTATGTGGGTAGAATTTTCAAAACCTTTCAAACCCACCAAAGGGTGTTAGGCTATCATGATTATATCAATCACTTCATTATATAATATAACATTTTCCATATTCCTATTAAATCTACATATATTTCGGGGAGCGTGGGAATCCAATTTTGTATCTGTTTCTATGAATTCAAGTTCGCACCAATTATGACTCCAAAACATTCACATGTATAAAGCTCATTCTTTTAGATACAATTTTTATTTAACTCTTTTATCTTATCTTCAAGTGTTTTTTTTTTTTTTGGAAAATAGTTTATATATAGCATGAAAAAAAAAATTGATGCTATACCACTTATTTTTTTTTTTCACTTGATATATATTAAATATATAAAAAAAAAAAAAAACGGAAAAATGAAAGGGGACTACTACTGGGGGAAGCTTACTTTTCCCCACCAATGGGGTAAAAAAATTTCACTCTTGGAATGGATGTCATTTTTTTTTTCAAACTCATCATCTTTCACCCTATGGTTCTGTTGAGGATCATCGACAACCAAGTACACGTGCAAGTTTCACCGACAACATTAAAGAAGCACTTCTGTTGTGCTTGCATAATTAGCAAACTCAAATCCCAAATATGCAAATTCATGTTTATGAATTATATGATACAACTACAGGGCTGGAAGCCCATGTTTTAATAGTGAAATAATTGAAATCGACAATCGCAACAAAGGCTGCAGGGGATTCGGGCGGAGGCCGTCATGGAATCGCGACGATCCACTAGAGGTAGCCGAACTGTGCCGAACCTAGACAGTCGGATATACCCCTTCCTCCATCGGATCTGAACGCTCGCAACCCAGCAACCCACCGGTGCGACAATCGCACTCCAAGGGCGATGGTACAGGCAAGCTCCTCCTTTGGCCTGCGGATCTCACGGCGGCGCGAACACAGGGCTCTCCGTCGCAAACACCGGAGACCTCCTCTGCTTCCTCCGACGACTACTCACTTCCTTCGTCGGCCGATGGTTTTTGGTAGAGTGACTAATCAGACACTTCAAAAAAAAAAATAAATAAATAAAAACTTGGATTGAGTTTTTTGTCATGGAATCAGATGTAGTTGGGTGTATAATGCTTTTTGTGTAATCATAACATCAAAGTCAATGAATGAAATCCAGGTTAGAATTTTTTACCCTGGAATAAAACTACTTTATACCATTGTAGAATTGCCCCCCAAAAAAAAAAAGATATAAAACTGTGTGAAAAAAGGGTCAAAATTAAATTTAGGAAAAAAAAAAAAAAGGATTTGACGACGTCGTTTAGGCGTGCAAGTTTTGCTTTCCCCCGCTAAATTAATATAAAGACTTCCCCTCAGGACTCTGGGGTCAGACCTATTTTGCGTCGATCTCTCCTAGTTTTCTTTCAATTTCACTTGCCCACCTCCCAAACACCCCTGCATTTCTCCTTTTGATCCGTGTTTTTTCTTGCCCCCTCTCTATTTCTCTCTCTCTGAGTCTCCAGGTACTTTAAGCCAATCCGATATCAATGTGAGTTTCACACCACTCTTCTCTTTATTTGCTCATCTTTTTTTTTCTTTCTTTTTTTATTTTTATTTTTTTTTCGCAGACTTGGGATGAACTTTCTTAATTCATAAATTTACGTTCTCCAGCAATCGGCAAGTATACTTTTTTTTTTTCTGGGTTTTTAATGGTGGCGCTCCCAACCACCACCGCAACCCCCCCCCCCCCCCCCCCCCCCCCCCCCCAAAAAACACCAAATGTAGATTTTAATACAGTGTGCAAAATTTTGATTCCCGTGAAAAGGAAAAAAACTTTGATGCATATTGTTCAGATTGAATAAAATTTGCCAAAATCATGAATTTGGGTTTCTTTTTACGTGCAAAATTCTCAATTTACAGTTACTCTGATATAGCTAACTGATGGGCATTTTCATGTCTTTTTGGATTTGGAAATTGAATAAATTTCTTTTTTAATTTCTGAATTTATTCTTCTGATTATCAGGTGTTATTTGGCTCAATTTTGGTCCTTTTTTTTTTTTTGGATGATTTCAATGGAATAACAGAATGAACGCTGCTGTTCTTCACCAATCTGTTGGAAGCATTCAGCTCTGTGGCTGTGACAACAGTTTGGGGTCTATAAAACTCTCAGGGAATTCCTCTTTGAGATTTTTCTCAAAGGGTTTCGATACCGGGTTGTTCCAAAGTGGAAATTGTAACTATAGATCCTTTACACTGCGTGTAATTCACGCTTCGACTTCTCATTTTTCGGTGGTGGATCAGGCTTCTACATCTGACTTAGGTGACAGTACCATCGACTCTCCGAAATCATCCGGTATGTGTTTGATGTATTGGACTTTCATATTAGTTTATTATTGACTTTGGGATGACGAGACAGATTTTGATGCTTTAGGAATGTTGATTGTTTGGCTTAGAAGTTATTTTTTGTATTAATTATTAAGTATTGATCCACGATCTCATTGTTAGGTGAAGCTGCTTTGATATTAATTCGACATGGCGAGTCTTTGTGGAATGAGAAGAACTTGTTCACTGGTTGCGTTGATGTGCCTTTGACGAAGAGAGGAGTAGACGAAGCAATTGAAGCTGGTAAAAGAATCAGCAACATACCGGTAGATATAATATATACATCTTCACTGATTCGTGCACAGATGACTGCTATGCTTGCGATGACGCAGCACAGCTGCAAGAAGGTATCTTTACTTACGTTTTTAAAATTTGTTGTTCAAGATTTTTTACTTTATTTTGTGGCATATCTGATAAATTAAATTGCTGATTTCTGAACATGACATTGAAATTCAACAATTTGCACGAAAGAGAATTTGACATGTTTTACTTGCTCATGCTTCCTAGGTGCCTATTACTATCCATACAGAGAATGAACAAGCCGAAAGTTGGACTCAAATTTACAGTGAAGAGACCAAGAAGCAATCAGTTCCAGTTATAACATCTTGGCAATTGAATGAGAGAATGTATTTCTCGTTTACTTGCATCTTGTATTCTTGCATGGACTAATGCAATACTTCCTAACAATATCTGAGCACAAATAAAACTAGTGTATGCATTTATTTCAGGTATGGAGAATTGCAGGGTCTTAATAAGCTGGAGACAGCTGAAAGATACGGTAAGGACCAAGTGCACGAGTGGCGTAGAAGTTTTGATATTCCTCCCCCAAATGGCGAGAGCTTGGAAATGTGTTCAAAGAGAGCTGTTGCCTATTTCAGACAACATGTAAGCGCCTCCACGCTATTTTTTAGTATCTAATCTTTACATATGGTGATTTTCACAAGATTCTATGTTTATCATTCAAGATGTTCAATTATTTGTTTTTGGGTTACAATTTCGTTAATCTTCATGTGTCTATTGCAGATTGAGCCCCACCTTCAATCTGGAAAGCACGTAATGGTGGCTGCTCATGGGAATTCATTGAGATCTATAATTATGTATCTTGACGGATTAACTACTCAAGAGGTAGCAAATATATTCGTTTGAATTTCTTAGTGCTAAGTAACGTGCCTGATAGTAAACGGTTTCCAATTTTCTGGCAAACAGGTTATTAGCTTAGAGTTATCGACTGGGGTACCCCTTCTTTATATATACAACGATGGGAAATTCATGAAGAGGGGAAGTCCTGTAGGACCAACAGAAGCTGGTGTATATGCATATACTGATGTACGGATTATTTGCTCATCTAAGCTATCTCTGATTTTTCTTATTTCATATTTCACCTTGTCTTTGAGCCTTTTAATATTTCTTAGTTGTGTGAACCTTATCTTATTATATTGTCGACTTCTAGCAAATGCACTCTAGGGTTTATTTATATTTTTCGTGTTTCAAAAGGCAGTGGCTGGCCGTGGTCTCAATATACAGCTTCTGATATCTTAGTTTAGAGGATGCAAAAACTAACACGTGATATTGTCTATCCACAGTCAGATGTACGGTGGACTTCATTTCCTTACAGAACAACAATTTTTTTTAATGAAATATGAGGTTTATTTCTGAGGTCAAACCACAGGGGTGTAAACTGTTATAATTCTATGTTACTAGTCTATTTTGTGCACATGCTTAATGCTTGGTTCTACTTTGAATTGCTTTTACCACTGTCCAAATTATCCCTTTTTTGGTGTAAATTTATTTTCATCTTTATGCATTTTAACAGCTGATTGTCGTTTTTGTAACTGCAGAGTCTAGCTCGTTACAGGCAAGAATTGGATCAAATGTCAAGTTTTTAACAAAATTCGTAAGCCTTTTTTGTCTTATGCCCTCCTAAGATTTGTTGAAAGATTGGATGCTAAATTGCTCATAAATCCAATGCTTACTATTTAGTGTTTTTTTTTTTTTTTATATTTAGTTTGCATCTTGAGTCGTTTGTATATGGTCCATGTTTTCTGCTAGGCAACAATCCTTAGCTAATACTCGCATGATTTTTTCAATAGATAGTGTACTCATCGTCTCTTTTGTGACTCTTCATTGCAGAAAACCCGATTTAACTTTCTCGCGAACTGATTGAACTTTCTCGCGGGAGCTTTAGGCGTTTGTGGAATACAAGGACTTTGCTTACTGCAGATTTTTTCTTAGAAGTTTTCAAGAAGTTGTTTAGGGTCCATATATAGGGACTAATTACCAGAGTTTTAGTGTAATAAATATATATATATATATATATAGACATATATGTAGATATATAAGAGGGAAGTGTCACATCATTACCGTACAATATTGAAAATATTGTGTTTTAAGAGTCACGATGTGGAGATTGTGGAAGCTATTTCTTGTTAGATTTTTGCATGACTCGTCAAGAAATGGTAGGCAATAACTTATAACTGGAAGTTAATTTATGGTATGAGAAATTTTAATTACATATATATATATTTTTAATTTACCTTAGTGAACTTGCTTGAAAGTCCACCTTTGAACAGGAAAAAAAAAAAAAAGTTGACCTTCTTGTAAGGAATTGTTGATGCTTTAGGCTTTCAATTACAAAAGGGAAGAAGTAATTGTTGGGAAGGTTATACTATTTTTTCGAAAGCTAAAAAGTAATTAGTCAGATTAAAAAGATGAAAGAGACATAGTATTATTTGTGTATAGTTGTGTATACGCTACTACTATCAGGTGAAAGGGTGATCGGGCGATTTTGAGGCTCCTTTGCAAAGACCCAGGGATCTTTTTTTCTGTTTTTTATTTATTTGCTTGCAGTTTTCAATAAAATATGATACACGAATATTTAAAAAATCAATATTAGAATTAGTATCCAAAACATTATTATATTTATATATTTTGTAAGGAATAATGCATGGAAATTTAATGCATAATTTGGTGAATTATTTAAATTTTTAGTAAAACAATCTGGAATGAAGAATAATATGATAAATTATCAAAATTAATCTACCATATTATTCTCCAATGACTGGAGTTGGAGATGGCTGATCATGGAAAAAAAAAAAAAAATCTTATAGATTCTCAATAGTAGTCTATGTGAATACTCTCAGATGACTAGTGACAAAGAGAGCTGACACATTTTTGTGTTGAAAATGAAAAAAAAATAATAATAATGTGATAGATTATGAAAAGTAATCTACTCTTCGACCACCAACAGAGTAATCGGAGATTGTCAGTAGTCAATATCAATCCGATGGTAATCTACTAGATTAGCTTTTTGATTGGCAGGGGTAATTTTTGCATAATATATGATGTTAACCTTTAATGACTAATCAATTTAGAGGTCAAAAAACTAAAACTATTATTGCTGAGATCAATGAAGAATTCAGTGGGACGTACACAATTTGTTTTTGTTTTTTGAGAAATTAATATTAAAAAACATTAAATGAAATCGTAGTGGTTTTTAAGAACTACTAAATACATATGCATAAAGATTAACCGTTAAATATATTACAAAAGCTTATGATGAGTTTTTATACTTTAAAAGCATTACAAAATAGTTTTTAGTGGAGATGTATATAAAGATAATTAATTTTAAATGTGGGTGAAAATGAAAAATCATTAAATTTTGAAGGGATTTTTTTATATTATTGTCAGAAATTCAGTGGGGACCTACAACCACCACTCAACAACACCTCCCTCCGCCCCTGACTGAGATAATAATCAAAATGTATGACTTTTTTGGGACAATCCTCCCAATCACCTAATAGAATAAAGTTGACATATTAAAAAAATAATTGGGCACATCATCCATGTCAAACAATTGAAAGTGGACCTCATTTATAAACTCATATCATGAGATTCACTTTTATTAATACGTGACATTCAAATCTCTTATCATTTAAGGGAATTCATATTTTTTTTTTTTCAAAAAAGGAATTTAGACGTTTTATTTTCAATGGAAGGAGGTGATCGTTATTGTTAATATATTTGTTTTGTGCAGTTGGTTTTGAGTTGTGAAGTGTGACTAATAAACGGTTTCTGCTTCCCCCGAAACCTATGGCGCCAATATCTCATCCTCCTAAACAGAAACACAAGAAAAAAACAGATCAACAAAATATTTGTTTCAGGAGGGGGAAACAAAAACATTAATCACAAACAACAGAAACAGACGAACAAAATTTTACATCCAAAAACAAAACAAATTGGATAATTACCCTAACATGAGCAGATAAAAATTTGTACGCTGTGTTTAAAACATAGAAAACGTCAATAACATAGAAAAAGATAGCCTTAATAATATTTGATAACCAGTTTTAGTTAAACGTTTAGAGAAATTTGTTTAATGAATTGAATGTCTTCCTCGAACGAATGTTCTTCCGCAATGGCCAAAGCTGACGCCATCTCCTCCCCCTCCTCCTCGGCGCCTTCAACGCCCAACACCCCCGATAACTCCGTCAAGAACGAAAGGAAAAGGAGGGTAATTACATTTCCTTTATTTTACTGGTTTTTCATTATAATTACATTGCGTTTATTCTAAGTTTGAAAGCATGTTCTGCATAAAACTATTGGTTTTATTCTGTACATTAATTAGATTTCTTGTCCCTTAAATATGTAGTCTATAATTCCTAGGCTTTTTGGTTCAAAAGCGCAATATGGTCGAGGAAGCCAAGACGATTTAACTAAATCTGATGGATCAAATGCTGTTGATAATCTTGGTAATCTTTATACTTTTCCTTTGAATTTTTCTGTTTTTGTTTTTTTTTTTTATTTTGGATTTTTTGTAAATGCATTTTATTTATTATTTTTTTTCATTCTTGTTGACACAGATCTAGACAAAATGATTGCATCCAGGGGAAAAGATTTCGTTCTGCAAGATGCCCCTTTCAAAACAAAAGGCTGTTCAGGTATATTAAAATTTTTTTTTTAAATTTTGTTCAACCAATCGGATTGAGCTGCGTTCTTTCATAACGTATGGATCCTATACTTTATGAGAGAACCCCATCCAGGGTTGGATGGGGGCACTCCCAGGGACGGAGCCGTTGAAGGCCCAGTGGCTTAAGCTCCTTCAACTTTTTGTTATTTGCATTTACGTATATCTATTTATGTGGAATTTACATATTGGCCTTCTAAAATTAAAAACTTCATTTTATTGCCCCTGACCAAAATTCCCGGCTTCCCCACTAGGTGCTCGAGGTATATATATATATATATATATATATATATACTTGTTTGTTGGATGCAATGCAAACATGTGCTTTTTCGTGTATGTGCATAGGATCATGTTCTGTAAAACTCTGTGATGACAAACTATGAAAAAATCTTGTAGTCCTCGTGAAAAAATAAAAAATAAGGTCATATAATGATAATTGACGGGTCAGTTTCAGATTGAATCTGTTTGATGGAGTTACAAGGCCACGTAACAATGCATATAGATCATAAGTCTTCTCCTTATCGTATTTTGGTAGCTTACCTAACAGAAGTACGTTCTAGACTTGCCATTTTTCAACGGAAAGAAATTATTTTTCTCGTTTCACATTGATGTTGATGCCTCATTATTTGATCAAAATGTCAATTTAGCTAGACTTTAGGACAAATGAATAAAATATTACATATGTTGCTTAATTATATTTAATTTGTTGTCTATTCTCAGAAAGACAAACCAATTCGAGTAACATCGAAAGCCCAGACCTCCCAAACTTTGAACGTTCTATGGATCCGGCGGCAACAGAAATCAAAGAATTCCGGTACGAACAATTTGCCATGCTAAACAATAATATTTGTTTCGATGCTTTGGATCATAAGGTCATGTGTTGCATATTGTGCTATAGTACTCTGAACACTACCTAGTTCGGGTTTCAGGGTGTTCGTCGCGACGTGGAATGTTGGAGGAAAGACGCCCAGCAATGGCCTCAATCTTGAAGATTTCTTGCAGGTTGAGAGCTCTTCAGAGATATATGTTCTAGGGTACGATATTCTATAAGCTATATATGGTTCAAGAAATATTTTTGGAACGTGCTAATATTCTTTGATATCCGCTTTTCTTTGTCTATCATTGCTTTAAAATAAATAAATAAATAAATAAATAAAAGGTTCACATAGGGTATCTTTTTGTACCGAAAATTACTAATGCACAAAACAACATTAATGCCTAGCTAACTTCTTCTATTCTTTTGTTTTCTATATTCTTAGGTTCCAAGAAATTGTTCCGCTTAACGCAGGAAACGTTCTTGTGATCGAGGACAATGAGCCTGCAGCAAATTGGCTGGCCCTAATAAACCAAGCTCTCAATAAACCGAGACATGATTCTGTCTACTCCGATTCGAGGGAAAAAAAGAATAAAAATATTGGCTCCAATGTATTGAACAACATTAATAACAAGTACTCCACAGCAGGCGGTACACTAAACTTCTTCCAAAAGCCGTCTCTCAAAGTCCTTAGCAGAAGTTTGAGAGCCGATGGCAGACTTCTCAAGTCTTGCAACTGCCCCGACGACTTTTCCTCACAAGAAAGGCCTCGGAGACTGAGAAAGCTTGTCGATCCCATGATTGAATTAGACACGGGATCCGATTCTTATCAGAGTCCGCGATATGCTAGCTGTGCGGATGACTGCTTTGCGATTGCAGAAATAGCTTCCTCGGATCTTCCTACAACCACAGACAAGTGTTACCGCCTAATAGCGAGCAAACAGATGGTGGGGCTTTTCCTATCCGTCTGGGCTCGGAGCGATTTGATCCCTCATATAGGTCATCTACGAGTCTCCTCTGTAGGAAGAGGAATGATGGGCTGGCTGGGAAACAAGGTAAATCTGAAAACCTTAAAAATTTTGCAAAAACTTGAAGTAGAGGAGAGAGAAACTTTTGAATCTGAAAATATTACCGTGCAAAACATGTCAGAAATGGAAATGAAAATGTTAAAAGCCATTTTGATTTTGAAATGAAATTGAAACAGGCAAAACCTACGAAACAAACGAGCACTAAATTTTTGTGTATTTTTTATTTTTTGATTGTTTTTGCAGGGATGTATATCGATAAGCATGTCGTTGCACCAAACAAGCTTCTGCTTTGTATGCAGTCACTTGGCTTCGGGTGAGAAGGAGGGCGATGAGCTGAAGAGGAACGCAGATGTGGCTGAGATTCTCAAAAGCACCCAATTTCCAAAGATTTGCAAGAATCCAAGTGGTCGTGCACCGGAGAGAATAACCGATCACGAGTATGTCATTTTAAATTTTTAACATAGTTCCTGTGACAATTTAATTAAATATCGCTCGGTCACTTTATTTTTACTTTTCAAATAAAATATTGTGAAATAGTCTTCATTTTTCAGCTCCATATATAGTAATCTGTTTCATTTCATGTATCATAGTAACTTGTGTTGTTCTTGTCGTGTGTAGCCGAGTAATTTGGTTGGGAGATTTGAATTACCGAGTGTCTTTGAGCTACGATAAAGCATTGGTTTTGTTGGAAGACAATGACTGGGATACCCTCCTCGAGAAAGATCAGGTTTGTTTCTTATATACATATATATATATATATATATATATATATATTAGTTCAAAGCATGTGCTACACCTATATTAGATATATTTGAGAAAATTTATCTAAATAAAGGAAATTAACATAACAAATAACAAAGAATAGACCCAAGAAGGGGGGAAAAAAAAAAAAACAACAACAACAACAAAGTACCGAAAGATCAAAAAAAAAAAAAAAAAAGAGAGGCATAAAATAATGTCAAAAGATAAAAAGACTAAAATATAAAATACAGAAAAAGGGATTAAAATGAAAAATGAAAAATGAAAAATGAAAAATAAAAAATGGGCCAAAAAAATCAATGGACAACAAAAAAAAAAAAAGAAAAAAAAAAGATTTTCGTTCAAAACCAATCGTTTTGGACTAAGGCAAAGCACTTTCTCCTTTTTATATTATGTATAGTTATGTAAAATGTAATTTGAATCTTTTTATCATTTAAAACTTTGCGAGGATTTTTATTATAGGACTTTTTATTTTATATAATTGATAAGAATTATTATTTTAATATTAAAAAGGAGGTGAAATATAATATGGCAGGTAACAAGGTGCTATTCCAAAATATTATGTATATAGTTGCTTACATAATTTTTCTACGTAATTCTGTCAAAAATGTAGAATTTAAATTCCGTATATTTAAATAGAGGATAATTTTCTTTGAGAAGATAATATATGATAGAGGTTTTTACTGAACTGAGTTATTGTCAATGTCATATGTGAATTTAACTATGGTCATCTCAAAGGGCAGAGTTGTAAAATAAGCACCAAATTTCGTCAAATATATATATATATATAGATATAATCAGTGCTACCAAAGTCGTATGTAAAAGAAGCACGAGTTAATCAAAACTGCATGCAAATCAGTGCCAATACTTAGGTCATAAAAATTATGATTTTTTTCCCCTAATATTATGGCGTGAACATTTTGCAGTTGAATATAGAGAGAGAAGCAAAGAGAGTGTTCGATGGATTCAAGGAAGGACATATTTTCTTTGCCCCAACTTACAAATATTCTCATAATTCCGACGCTTACGCTGGCGAAACAGTCAAGTCCAAGAAGAAACGCCGAACTCCTGCTTGGTAATTATCTCTCTTCCTCCTTTTACAATATGTTTTTTTTTTCCGATTATTATTATTACCCAAAAATATTATTATTATTTTGAGATGAATGTCAATGATTTGGAGATATCCAGTTAAGCTGGTACCGGTTAAGACCCTATCATATATCGCGTTCTTAACTTAACCTTATTAATAGTATAGAAATAAATATAATAATAAATAAATAAATAAACTACTCAAGAAAAGAGAAACCAATAGGAAGGACAAAAAAATTCTAGAAAAGGAGAAGAGAGTACATGATCGAGGGAGAAATTGAGAAAACCTCTAAAAAAGACAAAGGGGGAACAAACTATAGCCAAGTCAAGAAATCAGGAGCAGACGACCAGCAATGGAAAACATCACGAGAAATAGTGGAAGTAGCCAGTTTGTGTATTGTAGTATTGCCTTCCCTAAGGCCTAAAGTGCTTATGAGAGCCCCATTTATGTATCCAACGGCATCTATATTTCGAAGGCACCACCATAGATCTACTTCTAAATAAATTAACCACATAAATAGAGCCGTATTCAATTCAAAAAGAGCCCCTTTTGAACTCCCGTGCATTATTGATAGCAATGATCATAAAAGCCATTAGTTCATCCTCGAATCCAAAAGCAACGCCAATCGTAGTCGAGAAACAACATTTGACAAATCCTCTATTAAGTGCGGAAAATACCACCACGACCTGCTCTTCTAGGAGCTCCCCAAGCCGCCCTATCGTAATTCTAATCCAAAATGTGAAAGACTCTTTTAAGTTAAATTATCATAATTAACTTTTTTAGGTGCATTTACTTTGCACATAATAGTACGTGAAAAAGATAGCGACTTAATTTCTTATTTATTTATATATTTACTTACAAATTTCAAATATGTAATGAATGTATAATGATCCCACAAAATATAAAGAACGAGAATTGAATATGAAAGATTTCTGGACTCCGTTTAATATTGGTTTTTAATTGAAAGAAATTAATACTAAATTTACTCTCGTACTTAACATAGTTATAGAATACACACTTTGGTAATTATATTTGTAAGAGTCTTATTATTGTTTGGTAAACACTAAAAAAAATAATTAGAAAATAAACCAAGAAAAGAAAATTTGATAGTTTCTCTTTTAACTTTCTAATAGGTAAACAATTAAACACACAGAAGGAATATTCGGTGGCATTCATTTTTAGTATTTTAAATCTCATTATCTTTCATTTTATCTTCTGTAGACACTTGATAAACCTACCCTTAATTTAATATGAATATTTAACGTCCAAAAATGACATTACCATCAAATATTTGGATCTAAAGGAGACTTGAACACTTTTTATTTGTATTTGCAATTTCTTTACATACTCCACCAAACACAATTCGTGAAAGTGTGAATTTCGCAACTATATAAGCTCAATGAGCTTCTTGTAATTTGCATATCCTATTGGGGGCTAAGGAATACAGTTACATAGTTGGTTCCTTTAAAATTAAGACAATTAAAAAAATACTAAACACAAATACGAAATAAATGTGATAGTATAATATAAATTTAAGCTAGAAACTATGTTTTATTTATACATTATTCCAAATTGGTTTTTCAGGTGTGACAGGATATTATGGCGTGGAAATGGCATTGAGCAACTATCGTACATTCGCGGGGAGTCAAGATTTTCAGATCACCGGCCGGTGTGCTCCGTCTTCTCGGTGGAGGTAGAAGTAAAAACAAACAGATCAACGAGAAACAGCCGATCATTCAGGCTAGGCCCTTCTTGTACTGATCCAAGACTGGACTTTGATGACTGCATACCTAAAAGGCACAGCTTCTATGACTAAGTCCAAGCATATAGTCATATATTTATATACATTTATATATATATATATATATATATATATTAAAGCTATCTCAACCAATTGTATATTCTCGTTTTTCATTCTTTTGTTTGTATATTAGTTCAACTATTTCTATACTTGAACTACATTTTTGTATTCCTGAACCTTTATAGAGAAAGAGAGCACATCATTAATTTACAATTATACATACATGATTCCATTTATAGGGGTAAATTAAAACCAAAACTTTAGAATTACCCTTTTGATATATATATATATATATATATACACACACACATATATAGTTTGCTAATTCACTCATATTTCAAATCCCAAATAGAAATAGAACTAGTTCCTTCTTGATCAATATGTGGGATCTTGTCAATTGAACTCATGTTCTTCATTTGGACCCCAAATTCTTCACCCGGACCCGCTAGATTATTGTCTTTACTGATTAGTTCATCCCAACAGCTACCAAAGTCTCCCAAGGTAGTAAGAAAATCAAAATTATGAGATTCACTGTTGAGACTTCCCTCTTCTCGCTCCATGTCTAACCAATCAGCCACGCTCAAAGCTTGTGCATTACGATCAACTGACGAGGAGCGATCAGGACCGTACACGCAAGTACTAGTGCTTGTTGATGAGGCGCCGGTTTCTTCTGAGCGATAAGCACACTGCCGTGACATTTCATGTTCCTTTCTTGAGCTCTTGTCCACAAAGCCAAGATCCGTTTCACTCTGTGAACAAAGACTATTTTGGCAAGCATATAGTAGTGTACTCGGAACTGTTTGTTCCGATGAGTCAAAATCAAACTTCCTCATCTCACTGCCATGTGAGCTGATATTCATGATTTCTCCATCATGATCATGATCATGACTATCATGATCATCAGTTATTTTGAGGTATTTTTTGGTGAGTTGGGAAACGAGCAACTCTTCTTGATTAACAACCTTTGACCAAATTGCCCTATCCTTAGCCGTCATTTTACCTTGCAGAAATTTTGATTGGCCGACCAACCTTCTCACACGGTCAAAATCAGGAGACATGTGTTTTAGTACCGCAGCCAAGACACTGATTTTCCACAACTTTTTAAGGTCATGGGGTTTCCTATAAGGAGGTACACCTTGTTCTTGTGCAACACTCCCCTGCTGGCCCCACCAAATCTCCTTCCCTCTGGGCCACCAAGGTGGGGCCAACCCTTTCTCGAGAGGAAATCTCCTCTGCGAAGGCACACAGTGTCGCATCAAAGCTGACAAAATTGACCCCAAAGTTGTGTCCCGCAACTCTTGTAGGAGGGGCATACAAAATGTCTTGGGGTGTAATATTATCCCGTCGGATTCTTGGAGAATCTCCGTCGGCAAACGGTGCTTATGGGCTATCACTTGGGGGGCGGCACGGTAGAACCGGACCTTTTCCTTCCACCATTCGCGGAGGCTGTCGGATGAGCCGGTGACCGGCTTCCCCTTCTCGGGGATAATACCGTAAACGAAGCCCTTTGCTTTGCAAACTTCCATTATCTTCGCCATGTACTTGAGTATGGCGTCTTGTGCTCGGGCCATCTTCTTTCTCCGAGACGCCTCTTCTCTCGCCGACGACAACGACGACGACTGATCTTGCTGGTGATCTCCATCATGATCCTGATCATCACTTGACTTGTCTTTGTAAAGCTTTCGCATGAGCATCTGATCTCTCCACATGCGCTTCTTGAGCTCATCGTAGCTGATATCTTCATCTTCATCATCTTCTTCTTTCGTTTTCGGTTCCAATTCGCGAGGCATTCGGGAATCGACTCCTTCGAGAAACTTCACCATTTGTCTGATTCTACAAGAATGGTTCCTAGAGTGGATTTGGATACAATTTTCACGACATCAATATATATATATGTGTGTGTGTGTGTGTGTGTAAGGGGAGAGCAAGAAAAGAAAGGCGGTGGTTTTGGATAAGAGAACCAAGTTACGAGAAGGATATATGGTAAATTTAATTGCATTGTAGGTTTGTGAATTAAGGGAAGTACCTAAGAAATTGGGACTTGTAGTGGCTGCGTGTTTGTGAGTGATGTGTATAGACTGTGTATGAGTAGGCCGGGACAAGAGACTTTATATACGGCTCTTGGGCATCGATGCGGGGCATAATGCATAAGAATGGTCGAGTGTTATCTCGCTACTTAATTAACACGAAAGCCAGGAAGTCGATGATGACGAAAATGTAGTCAATGCTATCTAAAAAATATATATATATTTAAAAATTCTGTTTGGGAGAAATATTTAAATGAAAACATTCAAAAAAAAAAAAAAAAAAAAAACCTATGCCTTCTCGATGCTAGGGATGACATTTTGACAGGATGGGAATCGGCATGTTTCCCCAACTCTACCCCCCCTCCTTCCTTTAGGTTATTTTTTAAATTATAAAATTTAAATTAACTTTTTAATATTTAAATTTATACCACGTTAGTTTTAAGTGGACAAAATATGAATGTTTTTACTAATTGTTTAAAGGTCGAGAGATTTAAGCACCGATTTTAAATGTTTGAGTGTAAAGTCAACTAAATTTTAGGAGGTAAAATATAGTTTTTTCAAATCTTACATGACTAAAATATGAAACAAGGGGTACTTTTACAAACAGTTTAAAGTTTCAGATATATTCTTGCTAATAGTTTAAAATTTGAAGGGTATAAATGCTAGTTTTGAAAACTTAGTAACAAAGTTACAAGTGTCTTAGAGTTTAGGAGGCAAAAATACAGTTTGTTAATAATAAGTTATACTTCAATTATTGTTATGTCAATAATTACATTTATTAAAATGACTGAACACTAAAAATGATTACGTTTCATAAATCAGGAGCACTTCCTTCAGTTTTCAAAATTTAGAAAATAAAGTTATAAGAGCACCAAAATTCAAGGGGCAAAAATGAACTTTGTCCTCAATGTTTTTATTATCTTTTTATTCAAGTTTGTAGAAGAACGGAGCCGAAGGGATTTCACTAGCAAATAGTAATTTAGGACTACGTAGCAAAATGAAGCTGAGGGTGAATAACACTTTTTACTCACTTGAATACACCAAAAAACTGATCGTTATAGCAAACTAGAAAACAACGGATAACAAAAAAAATATGTTATTTCAATGGTTATTTTAATATTTACCCATTCATAATTACTGTTATTTTAGCCGTGTGATTCAGATCAAATGATTGTAAGAAATTAGGTAATTGACCAAATAAATTTATGACAATTAATGAGTATAGAAATTAGATATCTCATTAATATAATTTTGGATAGACAACTTATTCTTAACATACTAACATGACTTTTTAAACACTTTTTTTTATTCAAATTAAATTTAAATACATATTTTTTCCCAGTTTTTTAATCTCGTTCTTGATATTCAATAAGATTTTTTTTTTCAATTTATTTTAAAAAGGTTAAGTAGCCCAAATACTCTTCCAACTATATGTTTTGATCAACTTCAGATAATGCCCATTTTCACAATCTTTTCTCTTTCTCTCTTATTTTTTTCTCGTTCGAAGTACAGACCTCAGTGGCTTTTTTTTTTTTTTTTTTTTAACTCCTGCAAATGCGCCACTTTCCTCCCTTATTTCTCTATCTCCATTCCCAATCTCTCTCTATTTAATGAACGGTTGTTCTCATGTTACTGACTATCACATAATTTTTACCTTTTCTTTTTTCTTTTTAAGAAAGAACCTTTTTCCCCACTTGGAAATGGTATAGTTCACGAAAGCCAAGTAACAAAATAATTTTCTATTAATTACAAAAAAAAAAAAGAATTTTTTTTTTTCCTGGAAAAAGCATGATGTTATGATAATATAATTAAACCTTTCAACATATTTTTTTAAAGTAAAATTAGTAGAAAAGAAAAAAAAAACAATTAAGGGTTTACCATAATTTGATGTAAACACAAGTGAGAGGGAAAATTGAAGAGAATAATAGATGCAAAAAAGAGAAAACAACACTATTATGTTAATCACGGCAATTTTTTTCCTCATCCTAGTATAAATGAAGAGTAATTGTAATATTAATTTTGATATTTATTATCCATTTCCAACAAAAAAAAAAAAGAAATATTTTTAATTAATACTTAAGATAAATGGGTTTCTAACTTGCCATAACAAATTATATAAAATGTCACATCATCAGATATAATTAAGACATGCATTTTTTTTTTTTATAAATTTATTTATAACCATTACAAAAATATAATAATCATTGAAAACTCTTCCTTATAACTGTATTTAATAAAAATCTTTAATAACCAATCTTTTCTTTTCTTCACTCATCCTCGTACATCTCATATCTCATGTCCCAAACAGAAGTACTCGTGTTTTGTTGATCATCTTGTTCGTTAACATCAGGCGTGATGACCTGCAAAATCGGCCGTCCATCCGACGTCTCGGATTCAATTCTAAACCCTTCCTCCTCATCCGAAGCTAAACTTTTAATAATGTCTCTCCAGTCTCCACACTCTTTTATCAATGTGGTATTGTCCATGTTTTCCTTGGCCAGTTCCATATTCATCCAATCAGACACACTCAACACTTTCTCATCATGATGATCATCCACCAGAGAAATGTAAGCCGTCTGATCTTTGTTAGTTTCTTTATGATCAATCTGGTAAGTGCAGTGCAATTCATGGTGTCTCCTGGAGTTCCTGTCCAAAAAACCAAGCCCCGTTTCGCTTTGCGGACAGAGAATGTTCGGGCAAAGAAACACCGCCGTCTTCTCTGGATCTAGATGAGTTCTTTTTCTCTTGCTTCTAGGTTCCGCTGCATTTTGATCACCACGATCGCCATCGCCATCATCATCGATATCTTGATCTTGATGTTGCGGGGTTGATGAGATTTTGAGGCATTGCTTGGTGAGCTGCGAAAGGGCTTCTTCGCTGCCAACGATCTTGGTCCAAAGAGCGGTGTCCTTCGCCGTCATCTTGTCTTGCAGACACTTGGACTGGCTCACCAACCTTCTTATTCGATCAAAATCCGGCGCCATGTGCTTTAAAACCGCCGTCAAGGCGCTGACTTTCCACACTTTTTTGAGATCATGAGGCTTCTTGTAGGGAGGAGGACCGTGCTCACTAGCGGTCGTCCCCTGCTCTCCCCACCAGAGTTCCTTCCCCGTAGGCCACCACGGCGGGGCCAGGCCCTTCTCGAGGGGAAATCGCCTCTGCGGAGGGATGCAGTGCTGCATAAGCGCGGATAGCAGGGACCCCAGAGTTGTGTCCTGCAAGTCCGGCAGGAGATGCATGCAAGAGTTGCTGTCAATGTCACTAGCTTCGTCAGCAACTACCGACTGCAGGAACTCCTCAATGGCGTTCGGAGCTGACTGGTCGAACCGGACTTCGTCTTTCCACCACTCTCGGAGACTGTCCGATGAGCCTGTGACGGGTTTTCCCTTCTCAGGGACAATCCCATAGACAAAACCCTGTTAAAGAAAACAACAGATGACTATAAACACTAATGTCCTCTGTATCCAAAGGGTATGTTTAGTAATATGAATGAGAGAGTAATATATCACCTAAGCGAGGAAAATAGAGGAAAATAAGGGAAAAAAGATGTCCTTTTTCTTATGTTACTCGTTATAAAATGCCTCCCGCTCTTCTCTTCTACTAATTAATTACGAATGTCAGAATCATTATACTAATCTCTACACCCCTCTACTTCCTTGCACTTTTTTCTCCCACTAAACACTTGCTAAAACTCAAACTATACCTAATCATCTAAGAACCAACAGTACCCTCTTAATTGCAAAAGCCTAACATACTAAAAAGGTTTGTTAAATGGATGTAGTCATGTGAACTATTATAAAATTCACATTTTCTCCTGTATTTTTTCATGTTTCATATTATGTCCTCCACTGAAAATATTTCACGGCTTCGAAATTATTTATATCACTTCACTTTAATTAGACACGAATGTCAATAAAATAGATAAAAATAAATAAATTTTTAGGATAAAAATTTGTTGAAAATCTAATGATTTCAAAATATAGATATATGTACTAGAATCACGGGAACAAGGATTGGCTAAGGAATATATATATATAAGTAAAAAATAAAAAATAAAAAATAAAAAAGGAGTTTGCTTAAGCTATGAATAGATGGTTATATATACAGGGAGGGACTCTTATCGACATCTCTAAGAAGTACAAATTGATGTTGACAGTCAACGTATATTGTTCCTATGGTTATAAATGTTGTGAAAATAGTTATACCTGTGCTTTGCAAACCTCCATAATCTTGACCATGTATTTGAGAATGGAGTCTTGAGCTCTGGCCATCTTCTTCATTCTCGACAACTCCTCTTTTGCCGAAGGAGACGACAACGGAGATTGATCTACGTCGAGGTGTTTTCCTTTCTCTTTAAGCTTTTGCATGAGCATCTTGTCCTTCCACATGCGTCTCTTCAGCTCATCATACCCAATTTCCTCTTGTCGATCGAGTTCTGCTTGCACCACTTCTTCTTCTCCGGGGCTCAACGCCTCCAGTTCTCCATGGATTTCCACCATATTTATCTATCTATAGGTATTTTCTTTCGGTGTTCCAGTACATGCCATGTGACAAGCCCATCTTTTATACATATATATATATATATAATTATAGAGGAACGAAAAGAGATGAGAGAAAGGCGGTGAAGAAATTAACAAAGGCAACCAAATAACGAGGAAGAAGGTTGAGTTTGGAGGTTTGTGTGAAGCGAAAACGAAGAAAGATATAGCTAGTAATGTGGGTGATGTACTGTAGGGCATAATAAATAGACACCATGTTGGCATGTGAAGTAAGAAGAGAGATGTACAACTGTGTGTGTGTGTGTTTATATATATATATATATACAAATCCACAGGCAAGAGCACACAACTCCGCAGCGGTTTATCATATTTCGTACATGGTAGACACGTGTTTGTGTATGCATTAAAATATCTTCACACCCAGACACACACATATGTTTATATCTGTGCATGTAGAAATATATGTGTGTGTGTGTGTTTAAGTGAGATCCATTAGTTGCTTAAGGTGGAAGCAATGCCTTCTGGATGATTCTAAACCAGAAGTACCCTATTATAAGGAGAGTTGGGTTCAAGTTCAAAAAGACTATCGTTTTCCACAAGTACTATATTAGATATTTTTCAAGGATCAGATTTTTTTTTCTAATCAATAAATCAACTCTGGAGATTTTTTATTATTATTATTTATATCTAACTCTTTAAATATATAAGAATAATCTTTTATCAAGCACAAATAAAAGCTAGATTTATCCAACACATAATAATTGAAGTCTATGTATAGAATATTAATTTGATGGTATATAACATTACTATCATTAATGTGTAATATTTCTTTCACTTCACAAAAATTGTTAAATTCTTACACGTGACACTAATATATAAAACTACTTGTTTATTTAATTACCTACAAAATCGCATTAGAATCGACCGAAATCTACATAAATCTTTAGAGAAAAAATTATAAGTACTGTTTGAGTTTTTAATTTTAATTTTTCCTTTTCTTGTGAGATTTATGAGGAGTTAAAAATAAAAGGATCGACAAATATTTGATAATCCTAAAAAAAAGGGTGTTTGATGTTTGAGTTGAGTTGAAATTTTTAAATTTGAATAGTAATTTTTGTTGGTTTTTTAGAAAAGATTTTATGCAGTTGTTTTTGTCATTTTTCTCGAGTGTACCGTCTTCCAATTTTTGGATTTTTTTTTTGGTTAAGCGTTATAGTTTTCTTTGTCTTGTTAGTTTGGTACCCTTGTTTTTAGATACGATGTTATCTTCCCTTTTTCGTTTGTAAGTACTACTAGAATTTTTATATGAAAAAATAATAATAATAATTAGTACCAGTTGTAGTGCCTTTTGAAGCTATAATCATTAACAGCTTCACAGAGAGTGAAATAAAAATTGAATCATACATAATTTTTTTTCTGTCTAGGTTTTTCCTGTGAAAGTGGTGATACCGACTGTCTTTGAAAAGACTTTTGAAGAAGTACTGCATTTTCTTGATGCGGTTATGATGAAGGGAAAGCAAAATGTGGCTACGGGCTTACTTCGAAAACTTCGGACTAACAATAAAATGTTTTTAAACCCAAGGCGTTGCAATTTTCCTTTTCTTGTTTCCGAATGCAATTGACACACTACAGCAAAATATGGAATAAACAATGGATCTTACACGAGTCTTTTTTTTTTTTTTTTTTTAATGATCATAGTGGATTTGCTGTAAAAAAAAAATTACATGACGGTGATTTTTCTGAAAATCGTGCTTGAAAGCCAAATACTTATATGAAAAGTCCGAAAATATTCACACAAAAAAAAGGAATTTTCCAATTCAAAATTAAAAAAATATATATATATAGGAGTGTGCCCACACACATATTGATTAAGTGAGAGAAGAGTAATTAAAAAGATCCGTTGATTGAGAATCTATTTAGGTACAGTTTTTAAGAAAAGCGCTGTTAAAATTGTGGTTCTAATTTTTAATCCAATTTGACATTATTGTATTGTGGAAAACCTTTATTATAGCTACAATATTGTGTATTTAAAAATATTGTGTTCAAAAGCATATAGACGTTTGGAAAAGATAAATAAATAAATAAAGTTTGTGAATAATACCCAATATGTGTTTGGTGAACTATGCTTGTTAGGAATTGGTGGTGATGTACAACTTGTATGCAAATCCACAGGCAATACTGCGCAACTCCTGTGTGGTTTACCATTTTACATACATGCGAGATACGTGTTTCGGTAGTGATTAAGATATCTTCACACTCACATACACACACACATATATATATATATATATATGTGTGTGTTTGTGTGTGCGCGCGCGCGCGTGCGATTTAACTTTTTTTTTTTTTAAGTATGTTCTAGATCATGGAAGCAATGCCTTCTGGATGATTCCAAAAATTAAAGTACACAATTAAGGAAAGTTGGGTTCAAGTTCAACCAGACTTTAATATTATAATATTGTTCTTAAAGGTTTGTGAGGTGTTTGGAATTTATATCATTTTCCACAGGAACTATATATATTTGACAGATTTAAAGGGTCGTATATTTTTGTTTGCTGATCAATAAATCACCTCTAAATATTTCTTTAATCTAACTTCTTCTTTTTTTTTTTTTTCTGGTTCTTTAATCTATCTTTCTTAGTATATATGAAATGGTCTTATATCCGATGGCCATAATGAGTCTAACAAATATAACTTCATTCTTAGATCCATGCTCTTAGTTGATTTTTTTAACATCATGAATCTTTATTTGTAACAAATATAAGTTATTAAAACTTTTTTTAATATTATATTTATCATATTATACAGTTGCTAAACTCAAAAGTTTAAGAATCAAAAGGATAGAATATATATAATTCAAAAACTGTACGAATAAATTATCCTTTATCGAATAATGAGGAAATTTATGGTTGCCGTATATGTCCAACATATGTGAAATTATGAAGGCAACTTATTGATAGGCCATAAATATTATGGGTAGGCCATAAATATTAACTCTATAAAGAACAGGAGTATGTTAAAACAAAAGGGAAAATATGAAAAGACGAACAATTGCTAAAAAGGCTTTGGGTTAAAGTACGGATCAAAACAATTATTATAAAGGTTTTAAGGAGGGGAGAAAAAAGGAAAAGAGATTGATATGGGAACAAAAGTAAAGGAACCGCAAGAAGTCCATTGCAAAATAAAACAAAATTTTTGGGATTCTCTCTAAAATATGTCACTAGTATAAATATGTCTTTCTAAATTTTGAAATGTACCTATTGTAACTTTGAATTATTAAATATCTTTAAATTTTTACCATAGAATTTTGAACAATATTATTTTTTTGAACTGAATTGTTGAGTTATTGCTTGATTTAAAGTTATTTTTAAAAATAAAAAATTAAATTAGGTAGTTAGGGTTAATGAATACTGTCACTTAAAATAAATCAGTTGGCCATCAAATTTTAGATATATTCTCTTATTGGAGTAGCTATTTAGAAGCAGGAAAAGATGATATAAAAAAAAAAGAGTAAAGAATAAACCTTATTTCAACTTGATTAATTAAGAGTTTAACAAACTTGACGAACTTATGCTAGTCTATTAAAAATGAATATATTTCATAATTTGGGGAGTGAATTCAAAAATGTGTAAAATAATTCAGAGTATAAAAGATATAATTCAAGTGACATGTTCACATTGGTGATATAATTCAGGAAATTTATAAAATTTATGATTTGTTTAAATTGTCTAAAAAGAAAAAGACACTGCTTTAGCATTCTACAGTATTGTCACAAGGAATGATTAAAGTTCAAACAAGAAAATTCATAAATAGGTTACTTTTTGCTTTTTATTTTTTGCTTTTAAAAGAGCTAATGGGCCATGCAAAAAACAAAAAACAAAAAACGAAAAAAAAAGGGAAAGAGAAAGAGAAAAGAAACACAGACAAAATAGAAAATTGTAGCCAAGAAAAAAGACCTAAAGACCCTGATGAAGCTCTGTGAAAAACCTGACTGTAGACACTAGGCACCCATGTACACTCCAATTGATTCGCTACTTTTTTAGAAATAAAATAAAATAAAATAAAATAAATATGAATCTTGAATTTATTTACAAATTACACGTGCACGGTGCACATTTGTCTTTTTCTACCAAAAATTATGATTTAATAAAATGATAATGTACTATAATTAAAAATTAATCATGAATTCCGGGGTCAGTTGTTGTGTAGTGAAATAGTAACAACTAGCATGTAATTAAAAATTAATCATGAATTCCGTGGTCAGTTGTTGTGTAGTGAAATAGTAACAACTAGCATGTAATTAGATTACTATTTCGTATCACAGGCAGTATGTTCATATTAATTAATTTAAAATATATGTATATATATAAAAGACGTTATCATTAAATAGAATAACAGCAATATATACTATGTAGTGATAATTTTCGATTTAATTAATTTACAGAATATAAAGTTTAAATTTTCATTTTAAGTAAAAATAATATAATAATGAACAGAAAGTAATATATTTATTATAAAAGTATCATACATGCTTTGCTTTACTTTAAAAAAATGATATTAGTGGAAGTTGTTATGATATAATGATAAATTAATAACTGATTTAATGGTGAAATTTAATGTTTACAGTTTGAATTTTTTGATTTTAAAGATTTAAAAAAAAAAAAAAAAAAAGCATTTGTATGCAAATAATATGTCACTACTAGCTATGGTCGACATCACCAGACAACTGTCCTGTTTGCCAAGATTCGTTTCACCATTATAGATTTCTCGAGCTTTTTTTTTTTTTTTTTTTTGTTTTTTTTTGTGGAATATATAAATTTCTGGAGCTTAATAATTCATATATATCTGCCATTCTTGAATGTAAAACTTCCCTGTCACAAATCTTTCCAGATACTCGAATATTCAATCTGCCGTTTGTCCTAAAAAAGGAAATAAAATAAAATAAAGAAATGAAGTAAGTGGAGTATGATCTACATATATTTACTACATTGAAATTTGAAAAAGAAAAAAGAAAAAGAAGGTCATACATAGAAGATAGTGGATCGCCAGTTGCACAACCACTCACATTTTGAGATAACAACAAGAAACCCGCTCAAAAACAAGTACCCAATTTCTTTACAAAAAGAAACTATAAATTTTTTGTTTTTACCAAGAAACTATAAAAATTAAAAAAAGTTTGCAAGTTGTGTTATGTGGTTGAATTACTTTGTCCGGAAAAGGTAATAATTATGAGTTATTCTAAAAATGACCAAAATTACAAAAGAAACACCCAAAGAAGAAAGAATGAACAAAACTGTTTAAAAATGACATGAAAAAGAGAGAGTTATTATTTTATCCCCTACATTTTGAGCTTATGAAAAAATATATGTATATATATATAATGTACTTTGGACATTTTCAATATTGTAACTTTGAGTTTCAATTTTGAAGCAAATTATTAGTTTTGACAATTAAACACAAAGTGATAACTTTACCATTAAAAATTACCCTTAATCTGTTAACCATTTTTTAAAAAAACAAACAAGGGTTTTAACTAAAAAAATTTAAAAATTCAAACAAAAAAGGAAAAAAAAAAGGGGGGGGTAATTTCAATAATAGCACTTCTGAAAATTTTAATTACAAATCTAACATTATTTTTTTAATATTTTCTCATATAGCATTGTCAAATCAAATTTTGTAGGCCTCACACATTTACACTACCAAAGATACTCTCAATGGAGGCCATATACCAATTTCTTTTTGTTTATTTTCAAAAATAACATTTTTTTGAAAATTTTTCTTTCAAACTTGATATCACTTTTCAATATTTTCTTTTGTAACATTGCCGTGTCAGATTTTGTGAGTTCTAACATGGTTAAATTGTTGCAAAAAGCCCAAAGTTTTCAACTGAAAACCATTGCTAGTAATGATAACAACTACCGGTATTAATTATTATTATTATTATGACTCATATAGCATAATTGTCATAATACTGAGTTTCAATTTATGGGTTTGTATGGATTCATAGGGACACCAGTAGACAAGTCACTAAAGACTTTGCTGTAAAATCTGTAAAATATTTGGTAATTTTTTATGCTCCTAATCAATTTTATTTATCAATGTTTCCACAAACTATTCCTTTTTTTTTTTTTTTTATTGTAGTACTCTCAATTTCATATGGTTTGATTCTGATATAAAATCTAAGTATTTTTTTAAATCCAAAATCAATTATGGATCTTATGTATCTTCTGTTCTATAAAATCTTCACACAAGTTAAGGAGGGACTAGTTAGTTGCCAAGGTACTGAGGAAGCTCGAGAATAAGTAAAATTTTTGTATTTATCACTATAAACTTTAAAGTTTAGACTTCAAAAAAATTGTGATATTATATAGTCAGTACTCAAGGTCTTATGGAACCAAGAGAATAAGCAAAATTTTTGTGCTTATCACTATAAATTTTAAAGTCTAGAGTTCAATTCCTAGGTTTCAAAGAAAAAAAATCATTACATAATGACTATGCATTGTTACATTATTTCTCATTTTTAGCTCCTTCGAAAGAAAGTTTTTTTATTTTGTAAGAAAAAAAAAATTCAATTTCATTACACAACCAACATAAAAATAACCGATTATTATTATCAGTAATTATTAATAATTGTGATGTCGATTAAAAAAAAAAGGTGAGACGTCTTTATAAAATTATCGGATGTCTTTGTTCTTTAATAAAAGATTGTCATATACTGATTATGAATGAGTATCATAATGTTTGGAAATTAGTTACGAAACCTAGAAAATTCCTCAAACCTTCGAATATATTTAGACAGTGACATTCCTTCTTTCTTAAGTCTTAACATAGACGAACTCTAACACCTTGGTGGATCTATGTGTTGGTGAAGTACTTATTGATGAAACAAATTTATTATTATCACGAGAGTACAATAATTATAACCACAAAGTATCTAATATGTCATAATTAGTTAAATATATGGACGATGGTTATCTTTCATCACATCATATGAGAACCCAATTAATAACTCAAGACTTGATTATTTTCAAACTGTAAATTTTAAAAAGCAAATAAATTTAGGAAGTTTATCCAAACTAAATTAAGAAGGAAAAACGAGAAATATATCTGATTACCAAAGAAACAAAATGATTAAGAAAGAAAATACATGATTATATGTAGAATGATTATTCTTATTTATTAAAATACATTATAATTTTATTATAATTATAATTATAATATATGGGTTTTAAGCTTTAATTATTGTCTTGTATTTAAATTTAACTTCAATTGAACTATACTTTTTTATCTCAATTTTTTTCTTTTTTAACAAAGTCAATAAAATTTATAACTAATTTTTAAAAAAGTAATCAACTCTAATTTAAAAATTTCATCTCAATCAATGAACCAAACACAAGCCTAAAGTATGAAGTATTTTCGACACTTTAATTATGTGAGACTTGCTAATGTAATGTAAAAGAAAATATTAAAAAGTGATATTAAGTTTGACCAAAAAAATAAAAAAAAAATTTTATTATTAAAATTAGGGGGGGGGGGGGAGGGGGAAGAAATTGGTTTAGGATTTCGACGGGCCCATTTGGGGGATTTTTTGAGTGGAATTTAGGAGATATTTTATTTGGATATGAAATGAATTTAAAAAACGTGGATTTGAGGTAAATTCCTTCTTTAACAAATTGTTTTGTTTTTTTATGTTTGATAGAAAAATAATTGAAAGAAAGTTTTTTGGGAATCATTGATTTGATAATAGAAAGATTAAAAAATTTATTTTTTTATTAAAAAAAGTTATGAAATATATTTTGAAAAAGTGGACTTAGAAACTAAATCCATCCCTAACACACCGTTAAAAAAAAAGATGGTAAAAACATAGTCTTCAAATATGTATCTTAATCAACATGAATGCATGCAATCCACAAAATTTTACGTGTCAATAATTGAAAAGAAAATATAAAAAAGCTATGGTGGTGTTTAGCACAACCACTCAAATTATCCAATTCAAATATTTTTTTTATCTTTTTCTTAAAAGTTTTTGTCTTTTTTTCAAAAAAAAAAATTTTCTTTTTTGAAAATTCAAAAAAATTTATTATTGAAATGTAAAAATCCTAACTCAAACTATTTCACCAAATAAATTCATGTATAAGATGTGAAATAAAAATTGGATCAATTTAAAAAAAAAAAAATCCCCAAAAAGAAAAAAGCTTCACGAAATAGGTTTTTTTTTTTTTTTTTTTTTTTTTTGGCTAAAATCATGAAACGGGGTGCTTAGTGGACTAGGATGCCGAAATGAAAAAGGGCGAACCGGATTTTAAGGAGCCGTTAGGGAGACCCTAAACCTAAGGAAAGGGGGGGCAATTCTGTCAATTCCATCAATCCAACCACAAATACACCTTTCCCAATAAAAAAAAATGCAGCTATTCCCTTCGTTTCTGACACCACACCAGTGTCCTTCCTCTGTCTCTTCATTAACTATTATGAAAATGAAAATGGATTCTTTTTTTTTTTTTTTTAATGCCTTCATCACCCCTTTCTGTCCTCCGTTTTCGGTGTTTACTGTTTTAAATTAGTAATAATCCCAATTCCCAAATACAATTTCTGGGATTTTGACTACAATAAGCAAGAAAAGAAAGATTATCTTAATTGATAATTGCTTTTACTACTTTTGTTACAAACTTTTCTTTTCTTTTTTTTTTTTTGGTTTAAGATGAACTGGGAATGAATTAAGGATTAATTTCATTTTTAACCTTTATGAAAAAAATATTATTAAAATTGATATTATTGTTGTTTTCTTTCATTCCTAATATTATCACATCATCATCATCAATTAAGTTGGATACAAAAAGTTAAAAGATACCTTCAGACAGGCCTAAATCTTATTTTTTTTTCATTTTCCCGCCTAGCTCCCCACCCATTTTGAAATTCAAATCTTCATATAATATCTTAACTTGATTTAAAACTATTTTCACTATTTTAGATAGAGAAACTTTCATCTAGATAGAGAAACTTCCACCGTCGGAAACCACTCCAAAAATCACTCGAAAACTATCGGAAACCATCATCAACGCCTTCTATAAAGCTTTTTCGAACTCTGTAATAGTAGGAGAATATTCTTAAACCACCCAAAACCAATTGAAATTTCTTGAGTCTCCCATATCCAAACCCAAGAAGTTGGCGGAAAAAAAACATTACTATCGAAAAGATGAATGTTCGGCTACTGGTTTCGGTAGAGAAAAGGCCATCGGCGGAGAAAAATCCTCAAAAATCAGAACTAGAGAAAAAAAAAGGACGCCCAAGAAATGGTCGAAGAAAAATAAGGGGGAAATCTATATTGCTAGTTGATTTCTGAAAAAAAAAAATTACATAAAAATTATAATGTTTGCATTTTTATTTAATTTTGTGACATAAACTAAATGTTTGTTAGTTGGGTATTTCGATTTTGAGAGGAAATTTTAGTATATTGGTTTATATAAGTTTTTATATTATATTAAATATTATTACTGTTAGTGTCATTTTTAGACACAGGTCATAACTGTTATGACCGGGTGGTCATAATATGAATAACTTTACTGGAAATTTGCTCAAAATCTTAGATTTTAAAAAAAAAAAATTTTTAGACATAGATCATAATTGTTATGATCGGGTGGTCATAACAAGAATGACCTTTACTCAAAATTGATAAAAAATGTTATATTTAAAAAAAAAAAATTTTAGATATAGGTCATAACTGTTATGATCGGATGGTCATAACAGAAATGACATTTACTCAAAAATGACCAAAAATATTAGATTTTATTATTTTTTTTTGTTAAATGGAAGTGTTAATTTTTTTTTTCCGACGGTGAGAGTTTTTCTCTCTAGATGGAAGTTTCTCTCTCTAAAATAGTGAAAATAGTTTTAAATCAAGTTAAAATATTATATGAAGATTTGGGTTTCAAAATAGGATTAGACGAGAAAGTGAAAAAAAAATAAGATTTAAGTTTGTTTGAGAATATTTTTAACTTTTTATATATATCTTAATTAATAACGATGAAGTAATAATGTTAAAAATAAAAAAAATAAAAATAATATCAATTTTAATAATATATTTTTTATAAGCGTTAAAAATAAAATTAACCCTGAATTAACGAACCAAAAGAAATTGTACACACACTTCGAGGCTCTCTCTCTTCCCTCTCGTGTACTACCCAACTGTGGTGGATTCCCTCTCTTTTTCTCC
Source organism: Ficus hispida (assembly GCA_025413025.1). Classification (NCBI taxonomy): domain Eukaryota; kingdom Viridiplantae; phylum Streptophyta; class Magnoliopsida; order Rosales; family Moraceae; genus Ficus; species Ficus hispida. The sequence goes on from CM046365.1 coordinate 3,419,773, forward strand.
CTTTGTTCCTCTGCTTTTTGGGATTTTGCCCACTAAAAAAACTTCCCTTTCTTTTCCTCTTCCTCTTCTTCTTCCCCATTTCCAGAAGACTGTTCATTCAGGCTTCGGTTACTGGGATTGGCACCGGTATAATAACTCCCCAACTACTCCCATTTCCTCTCGTACTCTGTTTTCACCACAAACTCTATTTCTAGCTTCACAGCTAAAACGAACCTAAAAAGAAAAGTTGGTTTTTTATTTTTTTTTTGGGTTTTTGGTTTTGCTTCAAAACCCTTCTTTTTCTGTTGCTGCTACATTTTACTGTAGACTTGGGATAAAGAAATAAGGGTTTTTGGGTTTTTCCTTTTGTCACTTGTTCAGATATATTTTACTTGAAAAAAAAAAAAAGGGTTTAGTTGCTCTGTTCTCATAAAGAAAAGGGTTTTTTTCTTTCTCTCTCTTTTTTTTTTTTGGGATTTCCCGTTTTTCCATTGTTTCCACAGATTCTGTTTGGGAAACCGGAAAATGGGTTTGGTTTTATGAACTGGGTAGTTTCCAATTTAAGCCTAGAAAATGGGCTGTACGAACTCCAAACCAGAGAAAGACGAAGCCTTGAGGCTGTGCAAAGAGCGCAGGAGGTTCATCAAGCAAGCCATTGATTCCAGGTACGCCTTTGCAGCCTCTCACGTGTCTTACGTTTTGTCTCTCCGAAACCTCGGCATTGCTCTTCGCCGCTTCGCAGAGGCTGAGGTTTTGATAGAATCCTCCTTGTCCATCTCCGACAAGACCCCCTCCCACTCCTCGTACCCTTCACCGTCTCCTTCCCATCTCAATGAAGTCTCGGACTCTCCATTGCACAACAACGAAAACCCGAACCCGAACCCGAACCCGCTACCGCTTTCGGTTTCGCCCGTCATGGCGACCAATTTGAACTACATGAGGTCAGGGGGTGGTGGGACTAGTGCTGTTACATTGAGGTTCAATCCGGGTGGTGATGGTTTTGTTGAGGAATTCCCAATGCCGCCACCTCCGCCGCCTTTTCCCGGGTCCGGGTCTTGGGATTTCTTCGACCCCGTTGATGAGAATGAGAGCTTCAGGTTTGCGGGCCCTAGTGAAGTTGAGGATCATGTGAGTTTTGATGGTTTTAGAGCATTCAATGAAGGGACTTCTTTTGAGCAAAAAAAGACTTGTGATTCAAGTAAGAAAATTGAGAATTTGAGCAATGGGGAAGTGAAGAAGTTGGAGATCAGAAGAAATGGTGGTGGGACAGTTGGGAGTTTTAATGGGAAAGTTGCGATTGAGGAATTTAGTCCAAAGAGAGAGAGAGAGAAGAGTTTGGTAGAGAAAGATGCGGGTGGGGAGAGAGAGGATCCTTCAGAGTTTATTACTCACAGGGCTAAAGATTTTCTTTCTAGCATTAAGGATATAGAGCACCGGTTCTTCCGAGCTTCCGAATCCGGAAAGGAGGTGTCAAGGATGCTTGAGGCAAACAAAATTCGGGTTGGCTACTCGGAAGCGAAAGGTAATTGAAATTCTTTGTCTGCTATACGTTTTGACATTGTTCTAGTCTTTGTTGGCGTTAAATTATCTAACTGATTGAATGTTTCTTATATAGGGAGATCGTCTGTCTTGGCTTTCTTACAAGCTTTTCAGCTTGTTTGCTGTCAAGGAAAAGGTGCACTTGTCTCTCATGGTAAGTTATCGGACCGTTGATTGACACAACTTGACGGCATTATCAACTGAGACAGCAATTTATTATTAATCTTGACTATGTGGTCATCGATTTCGTGCTTGTTCAATCCAATAAGCTGATAAATTCTTCACTATAATGACCTTTCAATGAAAATGGTGAAAGTTGCATAGATAAGGTAATTATTCAGTGTTACTTTTATTGTCATTGAAACACAGACAAATTAGTGTGAGCCTTGTTTCATTTTGCTGTTTGTTGAATATACCGGGGGAAAACTCTTCAATTGGTTGATGCCTAATCTATTGAGACCTTTTCTACTCTTGAATATAATTATAATGTAAGTGGTTAATTCATTTTGTAGAACCTACACCACTAGGGGTCAAGGTTATAACATGGAAACGAACGACATCGTCGAGGTCATCTTCGTCGAGGAATCCACTTGCAACAGCATCAAAGGATGATGGGAATGATAGTGGAAGTGATTTTGTCGAAGAGTTTTGCATGATTGCCGGAAGTCATTCGTCCACCTTGGATAGACTATATGCATGGGAGAGAAAACTCTGCGATGAAGTTAAGGTACTTAACTGGTTGAAGCTACATCACATTATGAAGAAACTAGATCTTTTTTATGTGCTCTAAGTCAACGTTCTAGGTCTTTTTATATTTTCAACAGTTACCATTTACCGTGATTGCCACGTTTTATGAATGACATTCATGCTAGGCCTTGCATCGCAAATTGAGTAAATTCGGAAAGTAAAGATTACCTTAACTAGATCTGATTTTTCGTTTGGTGCTAAAGTTTCCAAGGAGAAAGCAATCGTCGTATATAATTGGCAGCTTTCCAATTTTCATGGTCTTCTTGTTAGCTCTTTATATGCTTGTAAATGGTTTATGGTTAATTTGTAAGTTGGTCTCTTTCTTAAAATCAATTCTTGTGTACTGATTATGAGCCGTTATATGATGCTTGTTTGAGTTTAGGCTCTGTGAAAATAATTTGGTTCTTGTGCATAGACTCTAGGGAAATAAATGGATGTGCAAGATATTGGTTTAAATTAATAAGATATCTCAGTTTTAAATTGGATGGTTTTATTTGCAAGATAGGCTTTCTAAATTTATTTCAAAAAACTCTTCCAATATATCCAATCTTGGTCCACGAAATGACGCTCTTTAGAATTTTTAAGTGATTATACTTGTAAAGTTGTCATTCCATTTTCCTCTCTTTAAAATGCTCACCTCTTGGCCCCTTGTAGGCAAGTGAATCTATCAGAAAGGAGTACGACGAGAAATGTGATCAGCTTCGATACATGTTTGCCAAGGACTACAGCAGTCAGGTGATAGATAAAACCAGGGCAGTTGTGAAGGATCTACACTCACGCATACGAGTAGCAATACATTCCGTGGATTTAATTTCAAAGCGGATTGAGAAAATGAGGGACGAGGAGTTACATCCACAACTTGTTGAGCTCACTCAAGGGTAAGTGAAATGGTCCCCTCTCCTCACGCATCCAAATATTTGTTGTGACACATAACAAGCTTTTGAATACACGGTTATTTTGTTCGCCTATGCAGATTGATCAGAATGTGGAAGGCCATGCTTGAATGCCATCACGCTCAATACATCACAATCTCACTCGCCTATCATTCAAAGAACACATCGGGAACCCCGCAAGGAGACGCCCACAAGCAGATCATGGACCAGCTCTTGCAAGAAGTTGAGTGCTTCGGCCTAAGCTTTGCCGACTGGATCAACAGCCTCACATCATATGTCGAGGCTCTCAACTGTTGGCTCCAGAACTGCATCCTACTGCCGCAGGAGCGTTCCAAGAGAAGGCCCTTCTCCCCTCGACGGTATCTGGGCCCACCCATATTCTCCCTTTGTCGTGATTGGGTTGCTGAGATAAGAGCTTTGCCATCTTCCGAACTGACCACTGCAATCAGGACCTTCTTGTTGGATCTGCGGCATATGACGGAGCACCAAGCAGAGCAGCAGAAGATGACAGTTGGGGCCACAAATGGAGAACCACTCGAAGAAAACAAAGATGATGAAAACAGTGGGGATTCATCGTCGTCATCCTCGAATCTGAGCTGCTTACAAGCAAGTTTGACAAAAGTTCTTGACAGACTGACTAAATTTTCGGAGGCGGCTCTTAAAATGTACGAAGAAATTAGGCAGAGAAATGAGGCAGCTCGGATTGCATATTCAAACTGCAAACGTACTAGTACTAGATCATGCTAGAACGTCGTGTAATTATTAGGTTTCGAGTATACCTTGAATTTGTTGTTTGGGAGATATGATATTTGTAAATTTCAAGGCTTTCAAACTGCTTTCCTTTTCTCTCCTCTCTTTTATTCAAAGACGAAGAAAATCAAAATTTTGGCCAGTGCAATTTCGTATTTGCGTGTACGGTTCTTCACCCATATACTAGTATCACAAAGCTCAAGTTTTTTTTTTTTTTTTTTTCTAAGAAAAAGTCCGGTAAGGGGACAACCTATGTTTTTAAAGAAAAAGTCCGATAAGGGGACAACCTGTGTTAACATATCCTCTTGAGTATTATCAAATATGTCAATGATAATGATGCATGGGGTATGATTTTCGACATTCCATCTGACTCACGATAATCTCAGACGGTACAAAGCACAAGTTCTTTCATAAAATCTTTTTGCTCGGTTGAATATTTTTACGTGGAATTTTTTACCATACAACTTCGAAGGGAAAGAGTTTGCCGTTTAAATCTCTAAATTAGAGCCAAACGTTCACAAATGTGAACTAGAGCCACACTGTTTTTAACTTTTAAACGACCTAATTTCTCAAAACGTTGATATATTTACTTGCTCTAAATTTAATTCAAATTTTGAATGGCAGCATAACAAAACGTAAATTTCAGTAAAGATGTTGCATACCGCGTTATCAATTATAGGACAAGCAATTATGATGACAAAGGAACTGTCGTTTTCAATTAAACGGCGGCAAAGTTGCAAATGAAAAGCATGTTAAAATGTCAACAAAACGACAACAAACTCTTTGAACATATGACAATTGAACTAAAAACGGCATGTAGTTTATGCAAGGTTTTTAAGGAGCCACAAACTCAGGCATTCCTTTGTATAGAGGACTTAAAAAATAAAAATAAAAAGTGGAAGAAAAAAATCAATTTGAAAAGTAAGAAATCTCCTTGTTTCCTACCATCGAAGTTTTTCTTTTTTTTTTTTGTCTTTTTTTTTTAAATTATTTTAATTACCCTCCAAGTTTTTCATCAATTTTATCGTCCATATTTATTTAAAACATCTACTTTCTTCGTCATTTATTTTGTATTTGGATATTAAAATCCCACATATTGAGTGTATTGAGTATAAGCTTCTGATTTCATTGCAATTGGGGCCCTTGTAACCTGATCCGGAAGATCAAATGCGTCTACAAGTTCTGTTGCAATATTTCTTACTTGGAAGCTCAAGTATTCTGTGAGTTTATGAATTGCCTGTACACAAGATGAAAGCTTATTATTAGTCACAACCGTAAAATACCAAACCAAAGCTTTCAGAAACCAAGCTTGCAATGTTAGCCAGATGGATCACCATCAGCATCTTAAGGGTCCGTTTAGAGTTCAGAGTTTTACAAGTTTGAATTGAGATGTGTATTTGGTCAAGTGTGAATTGGAAATGAGTGTGATATAGGAAATAGTGTAAAAATTTGAAATATAATCGGGAAAAAAATCAATATGAATCTTGTTCCATTCCTCTCGTCATTCTGCGCGGTTTAGGGGAAAAAAATCATCTCATTTCAACTTGAAATAAGAAAATTATAGGACTTCAGAAGTTAAAGTTTTTTGAAATTGGAAGAAGGAGAATGAGATATAGATTTGGGAGTTTTGGAGTTGAGTTACAAAACTTCATTTGGAGATGTTCTAAACGCCCCCTAAGAGCATCTCCATTGAAAATGCTAATTTCAATGCAATATTTGGCCAAAAAAAGTGTAAGAATGACTTATTTTAATATGTTTTTCTATGTAAACTGCAATGCAAAATGTTATCTTAAATGTCATATCTACTTTTTGCCACAACTTTCTAAACTTGGAACTTGTAAAAGGGAAATCTTTAACTTTTTAAGTAAAATGATAATCATAATAGTGCAATTATTAAGTGTGAAGGTCAACAAACTAACCTAATTGGCCATTAAGTATAGCATTACATTGGAGAAAGATTTCTTTATCCAAGTACCAAAATTTGGATTTGACATAGAGAATTGGGATTGTGTTCGAGATGCTCTAAACGAAAAATTAAAAGAAAGTATCTTTCTTGCTTCTGGTGGCATTTGGTAAATACTAATCTTAATTTCGTAATTGGATTAATAGTCAAGGCGAAGGAGTACCTTAGCTTTATTTGGTGCCACGTAATCGACGTTACGGTAGGTTCCTATGTCCTTCCAGATCCGGTCCAAGGCATAAAGATCACAGACTAGTTTCAGGGCGGCTCGAGAACTTGCATCAGGACAGCTGATACAGAAATGGGAAACTTCTTTTAACTCAAAGCCATATAACTGTAATAATAAAGATGCCGAGTTTGAGATAAGGAGGTACCTTTGTACAGCGTCGATAAACTTAGCCAGGATGACAGACTCAATATGGGACTCTGCCAATGTCAAAAGGTGATTTAAGCATCTATTCCAAGCACCAAAAGTCCCTAGGGTCTTAGAGTGCTTGCGAAGTCGCACAGCAACACTTTGAAGCAATCGAGATGTTCGGTACTGCATCATCAAAAGCCACATGATGAACACTCACAATTTACGCTTTAACCAAAATGCCCAAATGAATTTCTCCAACAATATAACGCTTACCCTGAAGGCATCTAACTGAAACTTAGGATCTCGCAAATGGTCCTCACTTTCCCATCGAGCGGTTACCGGATTTGGTTGTGATACATATGTGTTCATGGATTCTTTTAGGTAGTTCCATGTGACTGTGAAAGTTCCCCCTTGGAACTTCTCCTTATATTGCTTTAACAAGTCACCCGCTACCTGCATGAAAACTTAAAAATTCAGAATCAAGTTTGTTTAACGAATTCTTTTAACAAACATATTTTCATTCTTTCACTCATTAGATCGCAAAATTCTTTGACAGTTGACTCCAAATAAAGTATGTTGTGTAAACAGTACAAGCAGAAATTCCTATTCCTTTAATAGGTTAAAATATAGAACCCCGATAATGTCATCTATGACACGAAAGGATATTGATTAACTTTAAATTTATACCATGTTCTGAATATTTATAATGCCCAATCTAGTTCACATTTACTACATTTTGAAAGAAGCCAAAGCCGGACAGTCTCTTGGAGCTAGAGTGGTCACTACAAATACAAATACATGCTCGGCCATTCCTACCGTTCTATTATCATGTTAGCACCATGACTATAATCACATGATTTAGGTAACAAAATGAATTAATTGGGTAAATTAACTGTAATTAGTTGTAACCTGTTGTAGTAGCACTGTGTTGTCCCCTTCAAATGTCTGGAAAATATCATGATCATTCCTCAGAATACCGAAGCGGTTAACAGCAGCATACCCATGGCCTCCACAAGCCTCCCTGCAGATGCTCAATGACTTTGCTGTGTATGACGTCACATAAGCCTTGAGGCCTGCTGAAAGTGCATGAACATCTGCAACCAATTGCTCGTCATGGGTCTTCTTCATCTCTGAATATTTATCCACTAAGTATACCGTGGCAAAATGGAATGCGTAGGTTGAAGCGAGCATTGGCATAAGCTTGTGCTGGTGAGACTGATAGTCAAGAATACTGACTTCAGGCTGCTTGGGAGGACCAAACTGCTGGCGGAGTAATGAATACCTTATCGCAATTGTAGCGGCAAGCTTGAGGACACTAACTGAAGAATATGCCAGGCTAACTCTCCCACCTACAAGTTCCCCTAGCATTGCAGCAAATCTTTTGTTTATTGTTGGGAGGCTACTTGTGTATTTTCCATCCCGAGAGACATCTCCAAACCGATTAAGAAGATTTTCGCGGGGTATTCTGACTGAACGGAATCTCAGTGCTCCATTATCCACTCCGTTTAGACCAACCTTATGGCCACAGTCGTGTATTTCAATTCCTGGAAGAGTTTCATGGGTATTCAAATCCCTTATTGGCACAATGAAGGCATGGACACCCATATCAGAAACTCCTTTTGCATCATGAGTCGGCAATATGAGCTTAGCAAAAACAGTTGCAAACTTTCCATGAACAGCAGCATTACCGATCCACCATTTGATAGCCCCATCATTTGGTGTGTTGACTATAAATTCATCAGTAATAGGATCGAATGTTGCTGTTGTTTGGAGGCCTTGAACGTTTGAACCTTTTATTCGTGCAATTAAAACAAAAAAAAAAAAAAAAAAAGAAATATCAAGTATTGAGCTTTTAAGCATGAGGCCATCGGATGCTGAACAAGAGCATATAAAATGATTTCCAAAAAAAAAAAACGTAAATAGAATGATTTGCAAGTCAGGTGCGTTTTCTGAATCAATTGATTTACTCAAAAGATTATTCATGTAAAAATACAATTAAAACTTCATAAGTAAACAAAGGCCTTGCTCTGGAGTTATATTCTCTGCTAGAAAGTATAACTCGTACAAACAAAGACTAGTAGAGGACCTTACCATGATGAAGTTCTGTCATAGCAAAACAACCTGGATATTCCAAATTGTCAATACCATCAAAGTACTTATCCTTGTGTTTCTTGGTTCCTAAATTGATCACGGAGCCTCCCCAAAGACTGCCATTAAAAAAACGTACCAATGGTTCAGTGCAAAGATAACAATATTGCAAAAATACTTCACAATGAAATTCTAGAAACGTTATGTTAAGAGAGGGGGGGGGGGACCTAGACTACAAACTTTCTGGCATAAGCATGTTACTGTAGTTGTCTTTCACTCACATCACAGCTTTCAAGAGAATTCTTGAAATGCTTTCATAGAATTGAATCATTTACTCCCAACCTTGCCAGGCATCTACCTTGAGAGCATCTTACTATTATTAATCACACAAATTAATATCTATTTCCTAATAAGTAAGCATTTCACTAAGCAAACAGAGAAGTAACAATGTGCACTGCAAGTATATACATATATAGGTAAAGGCTTAAGTCCTTCATGAACGACCCATCCTACACTTGATATCAATATAATATCATGTTACACCATCTACTGGTCCCTTGTATGGACCAAATACAAACCTTATATATAAATATAATATGCGTGTGTCTGTGTGTGTGTTTGCAAAGTGATGGTGGACCTTAAATAGTAGTATTTCTACTACTATTTCCCACTTATCGTAATTGATGGATCTCGCATACAAATCTCTAGAAAACCAAATGCCACTCGAACCAACTTCTACCAGCAAAATTTTCCCCTAAAAAAAAAATAATAATAATAATAATAAATAATAAATAAAGAGGACCCACCAAGTATATTCAATGTATATATATATATATGTTCCTTTCATTCACCATCTCCATATGAAGGAGAAGCTTTCAGAACCCAAACAAGAAACAAAAAGAAGAACATTTTTCCTCTTTTTTTTTTATTTATTTAAATATTATCATTAAGCTTTGGAATTCAAATTTATAACGATTAGATGAATCAGTTTTGGTATACTGGTGACAAATTTACCACCAAACTTCGCATTACCAAAATTTACGACCAGAAATAGCACTCCATTGAAGGGTAATTCCCCTCCCCCCCCCCTCCCCCTCCCTTTAAAATGCTAAATTTAAATTTGGCGCATTCTTTTTGGCAATTCATTGGAAATGCTCTAACACCTATTCATCAACCGTCACCAATCAAATTCATTTAAACTCTGACCAATTCAAAGCCAAATTCAATTAATACACTATCAACCCCTTACTGCTTCAATTTCTTAATTTGGAAAACCCTAACCCTTCTCAAAACCTAAATTCCCCAATCACAATTGCCCTAAAACGCCATAAATCCACATCAATTCAAACCTAATTACCTGAACTGAACCCCGGCCTTGATCCCGAGCGACATGTCGACGCTCCCGACGGCCTCGAGGACGGCAAAATACTTCGCCGGATCTTCGAACAAGTACCGAAACGGCCTGATTCCGGCGTCCCTGACGAGGCCGTGGAGCTGCCTCATACAGAGCTGGCGGTGGTTGTCCTTCGAGATCTCGATCGGCGTCTGGAGCTCCGACCTCGAGCTGAAGTACTCGAACACCCGCTCCTGAATGTCTCTGTGCCTCCCTCTCATGAACTCCGACAGACTGGCCGTGTCCACGCTCAGCCTCGGCGCTCCCCTGGCGCATTCTTGCAGGCGGAGCTGGCCGCCGGAGAGAAGAGGGCGGGGGACAGGGGTGAGGTGGAGGGAGAGCCGTTCGATTCGCCGGGCGATCGGCTGGGATTGGTCCTCCGCCGTTGGATGCTGATCGGGGGTTTGCATTTTCAGAGAGAGAGAGAAGAGAGACAGAGAGAGGTTGATTGAAGGGGAAGGTGGTGGGAGATTTGAATAATTAAGATAGCTCTTTGGTGAACTTTACTTGTACGGAACATGGATGACGTGGCGAGATATGATTGGCGAGGAAGTTGGCAGTTAGTTGTGGCGCGCCTTTCAATGTCAATGGATAAATATAGAGACTAGAAGGTTTCGGATCAGATTAACGTACTATGTCATGTCATATGTCCCTGTCGGCTGATTTTCTTCTATTCCTTTAGTTTGATTTTTTTTTTCCTTTTTTATTTTAATATTTTATTTGAATCATTTCGTTGTCTAAAATATTTCATTTAAATTAATTTTTATTTAAACAAACGTTAATTTAATTTATATTTTTTATTTCTCTCCTACCAAAACCACCGATTAGAATATTATTCAAATATAAATAATGAAAATATGATATTTTAAAAGAATGTGAGATGCCCGTAGAGAGAAAATGATCAATGAAAAAACTAGCTCCATTTCCGTAATTGGTGAAGGAGTTGTTTTAAAATTTTAAAACAAAAACAAATTCAGTGCGGTTATCAATTGTCGTAAGAGATGTTCGGTTATTAACGACACGTAAAGAGTCTTTGCTAGCCAATGGTAGTCAATACTATCATGTTTCTCATCACAAGAAAAAAGTAACATGTCTTTTAAAATTTTTGTATTTTTATGAGTCTAATAACTATTGGGATACAAAGACTGTTTCATTATTTATAACCTTTGCTATTTTCACTAATTTAACTTAATTATGAAACGATTATTTTACTCTGGATAGGAGTTTTTAATGATTAATCTTTTTTTTCCCGTAATCACCGGTGATTATAAAAAAACAAAATTTTGACCTAAAAATACAATACAACAGTCTTTTTATCTTCATTAATTGATTTGTATCTTTAATGTTTTCTCTAAATAATAATAAAAATAACTTGTCAAGGTATTAATATTGTGAATTGTGATTATACAAATATTACCTAGCTAATTAACAAATTATGAATTATCACTATTCTATGCATTGGTTCAACCAAAATAAGTCCCTAAATGTAATTAGTCTTATTAAATAGAAGTCATGGATCTATCCATGTAAAATTAGTTTATGCATAACGTGCTTCAAAGAATTTGATCAACACTCAGATGATGGAGGCATTCAAAATGTATGTTCTAATAGAAGGTCGAATATTAGGATACAATAGATGTCGAGTGTCTTTGAATTATCCAAGAAAAACGAGACAACTTCAGAGTTGTTGAGTGATGAGAAAATTATTGACAACGTCATGGGAAATCACAAAGAAGATGAAGTTGAAGAAGACAAGTTCTGTAATGGAGCTTGTCTCGCTAAAAGATGGATTCAAAAGCAATAATCACATTGCATAATTTTCTCTTGCAATAGGGGAACACTACGCCAGAGCTTGTTAATGCACTAAGAAAAGTTATAGATGTGAGGTATCATTGGAGCCATATTTTACAAAGACCTACTAATTGAGTAATGTATATGTATAATTTTAATGTATAATAAGGAGATTATTAAATTGTACATCAAAGTAGGACCTATGTGTTTTTCTTTTAAATGTATTATCCTATAAATTTAGGGGATTATTAATTTATCACATAATTGGTTCCCAATTCGAAACCGGTCAGAAAAATTATTTAATCGAGGTTTTACTATATAAAGAGAAAAAAATAGAACAAGGAAATGATAACAATTCTTTGTAGTATGAGAATTGATACCCCTTAATCTGTCGAGAAACCCATAAGATACATTAAAGAGAGAGAGAGAGAGAGAGAGGAGAGAGAGAGAGAAAGACAGACAGACAGAGAGATCAGGAAAAGAAAATTAAAAAACTCACCATAAATAAACTTTAATCATGAGCAAGGAGATATTAGAGTTTCTAGTTTAAAAAAAAAAAATTGAGATTAGGATTTGAAAAGAAATCTTTAAGAGAAAAAATGTGGGATATTGAGGTTTTAACAAGGAGGAAAAAAAAATTATGAGAAGTAGTTCAAGCTAAAAATCAAGAAAAGACATGCTAAAGATTAGGGGAAAAAAATTCTTAAACCATGAAGCAACAAAGAAAAAGGAGTTAAATAAAAAGAACACAATTAAAGAAAATAAAAATAAAAAGGAGTAAAATAAAATAAAATTGAAGTTGGGAAAAAAATGCAAAAAAGCACCGAAACCGTGCATTAACAACAACCAATGTGTGCAGAGGCTTATGCAGCCAATTTATATATTTAGAATTAGGATTAGGGTTAGGATTTAGGATTAGGATTTAGAATATGATAGGATTAAGATTAAAAATTACATTTACGATTAGGAGAAGATCAGAAATTTAGGATCTAATAATAAAATTGCAATCTATTGTGGGGGAAAAAAGGACAGTCCATATTGAGGGGGAAAAAAAAAGGACAATCCAAAGCTGCGGTTATAGACGGCCTTATGAACAGGGTAAAGAGCAAACCTTTTTTTTCCGTTATTTGTTGTTTCAAGTATGGTTTGGATACTGGTAGAATACTTAATCTGGCTATCATAAATAAGCAAAAATAATTATCACATTACTCTTTGACGATTACAGTCAGAGACGATTGATTATTTCATGTTGGAAATAAAAATAAATTTTGATATATTACTTTCAGTAATCTAATACTCTCCGATAAACAGAGCCAAAGATGGTTGACCATTTTGCGTTAGCAATGATACATATCCTAGTAAATTATTAAAAGAAATTTACTATAATATTCTCCGATTATCGGAGACTAATATTGACAATCAGAGACTGTCGATGATCCATGCTGATTATGGCAGCATCTAGTAGATTACTACTGCTAATCTACTAGATTACCTTTTTGATTGATCCATGTAATTTTGACAAGATATGTAGTAACCTACTAGATTATCTTTTTTCACTAGTCATGATAATTTTGGTAAGAATATTATATTAAACTTTGACTTATCTAATTAGAGACCAAGAAACTGAAATTATCACAACTAGTATCTTTTTAAGACAATCCTACAAATCACGAGAAACATTAGAGAGAATTGTGGAAATAGCCTATAAATAACACATGTTTAGGAAATTTTCCTTCTTTAATACTTGTATGGAATTTTGAATTCCAAAAATATTCTAGTAGACTACTAAACGTATTCTACCAGAGTACTCTACGAAGAGTATTTTGATAGACTACTAATGGTATTCTGGTATACTATAGGTGGTATTCTATAATAATATCTTTTTGATTGATTGGGGATAATTTTGAAAATTCCTAGTATGTGGATTTTTGACTTATTTAATAAGTAGTCAAAAATCTTAAAGTCATTATACATGAGGGCAATATTCTAGATGTGTGCTTCTTTTGGGGCAACCCTTAAATCACCCCAAACACGAGGGAAAGAAATAAATAATAATTTTCAATAAATGATTGAAATAATTAACAAATTTTTAAAATGTTTTGAGTTGCTAACATTACATAGTAAATTTATTTTTCCATGTCCCCTTTTACTTGATATTATAAGAGAATAAAAATTCTAAAATTATTATAGATGGAATAATATTCAAAAAATGTGCTACTTTTCTATTTTTCAAAAAGACTCTTGTAAATCTATTTACTAACAATACATTTATTATTTACGTAATAAATTTACTATCTTCACTAAATATTTAAAAACTAGTTATTTGCTTTAATAATTCTAAAAACTATTATTTACTATAACTTTCATCGAAAATATTGGGCATCCTGGGCCAAACACCACCCCAACATGTGACATTGTATCCAATAATTTGACAAGTCGACTTGAATAAACGTGCCGATTTTTAGTACATTTTTATTGATCGGTTTGAATTGAAATTTTTATATTAAAGTTAATTGATTTTAAAAAATTAATTAAAAAAAAGATTTACTTTTTAGGGAAAAAAAAAGAATGAATTGAAATTTTTAAACAACAAATCAAAGGGGTGTTGGACAAACAAGTTTAAACTCATATTTTTCAATCAGTTTTTGTCTTTTTCTAAAAATTCGATAAAAATTATCACTAATTTTTAAAAAATCAATCAATTTAAATTAAAAAATCTTAAGATAAACAAGTGTTAATCTCATCTTATCTTGTCTCGTTTAAAAAACAAAAGAAAAAGAAAGGCGGGGAGTCAGAGTCCGAACGACTAGGATTCCCGCCTCAACACATTTGGATTTCGATTTCCTTTCTCCCCTTTTTAGTTTTGGCCGCTTTCTTTCTTTTCTCGAGCCTTTTTTTTTTTCCCTCCCAAAAACCCCCCAACTTTCAAAATTTCTTTCAGTCTCATCCTCATCATCTTCTTCAATCGGCTTTTCTCTACTCTCCGTTCTTTCGTCTTCTCTTCCCAGGCCAGTTTCTCACCATTTCCTTTTCCGCTTTTCGTCTCTGCTGTTACTTCCTTGGAATCGGTTTCTAGGGTTTACATTTTTTTAGCTAGCTTGTTGCAACAGTCTGTCGAAATTCACTTTTGATCTCTTGTTTTCATATGTTTTTGTTTAGATTTCTTGTTCTGCGAGTTTCGATTTTCGATAGATGTTCTGACATTGTGTCTCTGGTAATTTTTTTAGGTTTTTTCTAGTTGATTTCTGGGTTGGTTTAATTGGATCTGTTTATTTTCTGCCGGTGAGTTTTTTTTTTTTTTTAAACGATGAGTGAAGATAGCTTAGCGCCGAAAAACCGTACTGTGCTCGGTGATTTGACGAATCGCCCTGCTAAAAGGGGGTTTTCCGAGCTTTCGGGTGATTCCGGTCTTAAATCCGGTGATGGGTATGTCAAGAATGTCGAGAGGGGAAATGCCGACTCGCAATTCGCGAAGCAACTCCGTTTAGATGTTGATAAGTTTCTTCGAGAAAGGGGGTTGTCTTCATCGAAAGATAAGCAGCCTTGTGGATCATCATCGACCGAAACCGATACTTCTCATGACAATAGCGAGTCTTTTGTCTCAAGTATGCCCAGAGAATTCAAGAAGTCCAGTGTATTAGATGCGGGTATTGGTAAAGATGTTATGGAAGTTGGCGATGTGTTGAGGGATAGTTCTTTTTCAGCCGTTTCGATCCCCATGTGCTCGGGAATGCGGAACAAAGATTGTAGTATGGATAGTGAAGGCAGACATGTTTCCGATGCTGCTCAAAGCAATGTTGTGCAAGGACCAGTTGTTACCATATGCAAGGATAAAGAGGAGGGTCTTGGTGTTGGTAAACTCGCCTTGGTGAAGAGCAGTTCTATTGAGTGGTCGACGTTCCCGAAGCAGGGTTCTATATCCCATGAATTGGGGAGATGTGCAACTCTTGAGGGTGATGGTTGTAGTAATATGAGTGTTGGTGATGACTTCATCAAAGCTTGTTCTTGTTCGTTTTGCTTGAAAGGTAACTGCAAGTGCGAATCCTAGTATGCTTTAGTCATTTGTATACTTGGTGTAGAGCTTTTCACTGACTCTGTTTCCCAATTTATGTAATTCAGCTGCTTACATTTGGTCCGACCTCCAATACCAGGATATAAAGGGTCGGATATCAGGTACGTCAGTAACACTAATACTTTAATCGGCCTTTAAACTTATTTCTCGGATTATTTTCTTTACCATTAGGTTATGGTGTTTATTTTATTTTTCCTAGCTTTGAAGAAGAGTCAAAAAGAAGCAAATACCTTGGCTCAGAAAAGTTGCAGGGAAAAGGAGACTGGTACTCACAGTCAAGAAGATACTAGCAAATCATCAAAGCTCGAGTCTGACCTAACGGGTCAGTGGAAATCACTCTTTTGTCATATGGAGGACATACTTGTCCGCGAAAGCAATCAACTTGTAAGTGTGATTTCTATTTCCTATGCCTTGTATTTATTTCCGTGTGAATGATTTTCAAATAAAAAACTTGTATGTCTGTCTCGGTTTCCATATTTGTGCATGAATGCTGAAAATTGTACGTTGTTTGACCTATTATTTTGTTGGGTGTTGGCTCTTTGTGAGTCATTGCTGCAACCTATGTGTCGCGAGTTGTTATATGTGTTTTTGTTTCTTGTGTCTATATTCCGAGCTGGATGCTTTTCTTTCCTTCCTATGGTTTTTTCGCCATCTTAATGTGATAAATTCTCTGGTTCTTGACAGCAAGCAAATTTTCTTGCACTAAAAGATTTGAGAGAGACCTGCAAGATGGATCTGGAGATGGTCAATGGAATGCCTTCAGAGAAAAATTAGACTGGTTCTGGTGACTTAGATATTGTCTTGTAACTTCAATTTAGTAGTTTTTCACTTAACTCTCTGCTTGCAAGTGCTAAGCCTATGTGTATTTCTGAATTGTTCCTATACTAAAGATTCCAAAATAATCGTTTTTCGTTCTGTAATGCATCTGTTAATTTCATGTATTCTAAATTCTTTCTGCTTTCAGGAGTTACAAATTTGCTGATCCATCCGTTTAAACGCTTTAGCAGGCAATAGCCTCCTTTGTTTGTTTGTTTTTTTTTTTTTTTTTTTTTGGGTACTTTTCTTATGTCAACTTTCAAGTTTATTTTCTTTCAAAGTCCCGTTTGGTTTTTATTGTCTTCCAATATAGTTGATGACTAAAAGTATTTCTGAGAAATGACCACTGAGAGCTAGGTTGGGTGGTAAGCCTGCTCGCCCCCATGCAAGAAGTTGTGGTTTCGAGTTGAGACTACCATGGTGGTTAGACTATATGGCAATCCACTATAAGAGGGATCCATATACCACATGAGCCCCACACCCCCCCACACCCCTCGGAATTTCCTGGTACGCTAGACTCTGCTCCTATAATCCTTTTTCTTTAGCCAAAAAAATAGGAGTAATGTTGATAACGAGTGATATCTGTTTTTTCTAATGCTCACTAGTTTGCATTATTCAACCAGAGGACCGATTCCTATGTTTAAGCTGGGAAATCCTATAGGAAAGTGTGAAAAGTTGATAATTGAAAGCCAATTAATGCTCCTTTTCAACTGCTATTCTTAGAGTGGTCAGTTGCCTCATTGATCTTTATGACGATGTTGAAAAATCTGGTCGAAATTCTGCAAAATTGATTCCGTTTGATACAGACCAAAAACATTGATCAATTTGATTTACCAAGTCTGGTTAGTCAAGAAATGTGAACTGCGATCTAATTCAAACTAGATAATGAAGATTGTTTTGCTTGCTGGACAAGCAACACTTGTTCATAGATATTAAAGGACCTTGAATTGAGACACTCAGCAACGAACTCAATTTATCTTTCAACAATCGTAGGTAATTAATAGACTGAATAAAGTAATGTTGTGATATATTTCATTTTAAGAAAGACAAGGAAAGAACAAAGTTTTAGTTGAAACTTAGAACTCTGTATTTTTCGTTTTTTTTTTTTTGTTGTGTGGGGTCACTACTAGTAGATTTCCAAAGTATTTTAACAGTTTAAGCGTGTGGTTGGATGGTTCAATCTTTTATCCTTGAGGGGATTAACTGTGGTTATATTTTTTTTTATTTTTTATTTTATTTTTTGGTAAACACAGTAAACACACACAAACAATTTCTCATGGGGCAGATCGTTCACAAGGAACATCAGGAGTAGAAATCAGGAGGACCCATAAGGAGACCTCTTTGTTTTTTTTTTTTTTTTGGATAAGAAAGAAACAGCTTTAATCTATATCCTAATTGCATGTAAGTTGATATTAACAAATTGTGATTAAAATTGATGTTCCCAACGTTATTCAAAGTAAACGTTCTTATTTTAACTTTTTGAATTTTGTGGATTGGGGAGATGGTAGGTCAAGGGTAACACTGGTCCAATGGTTTCGTAGCTGTTCTAGGTTACGAAGTTTACGGAAATTACACATTTACACTGCATTGCCTGTTTAGAAGAACAGACTTCAAATATAGCTTCTTCTTTGTTTTTTTTTTTGGGGAAAATATTTCAGGAATAGTATAATTACATAGTAATTATAATGCTTTTCACTTTTTATCCTACAAAATTATTTAGTTCTTGTGTTCTAGATTATTTGCTATATTTCAACATGATAAGCAATATTATGCTACCTATTAAACTCTTCCACAGTGTTTGATGGAACACAATTTAATGAAGTAAGCCAGAAGTGAGCATGATATATCTAACTCTTAAAAAAAAATGCCAAACAGATCCTTAATTTGAGATTTTCAATCATATTCGACAAGTATTTATGTTTTCATTAAATGTGGGCTCTTTGCGATATGATGGAAACCGCCCATTGTACAATTATGAAGTTTCTCGGATTCAAGAACTCAGTGTCATCCTTATCCTTATCTTTTTATTTTTATTTTTATTTTTGTTTTTCGAATTCTACTTGTCTATGTAGTTGGAAGTTAGAAATAGTGTTTGTAGACATAGTTTAGCGTTGATGTCACATCTAATTTCAGTAAAAGATACAGAGTTCAAATTTCGTCACCTTCAAATTAAAAAAAAAAGTTAGAATAACGGGACAAGAAACTAAAAAGATAAGCCTTTAATTCTACTTTCTTATTGCGCTAGCCATAACTTCTCACCTTTCGAACTATTTTGTTAGAAAAAGAAAACCCTAACATAGTAGCGAGCAATCAGATGCATTATTGACCATTGAAGTGCTATTGTAAATCCATAGAAACAAAAAATTGATTGATAGGTTCGGTGTTTTCTTTATGAAAACTTTTATTGAAGTGATTTATTATTCGCATTTAAATTTAAAGAAAAATAGATTGAGATCTTCTGTATAATTTTTAACATAAGATGGAAAAATCTCCATTATTTCCCCCAAAATTTGATGGATACATAAATGCAAGTTGGGGGAAAAAGTGGGTCAATGAAATAAACAAATGAGGAGTTGAGAGCTTTGTTTTGATATGGAATTCAAGTAGTAGTGCTATTTTCTCAAGTATTATAATAAACCCAATTTACCCAATAAAGAAAAAATGTGTCCGCCAAAATAACGATGATCAGATTGATTTCTGGATGTGTTTTTAGTTGGCCATTGCTCCATTCCGTCCTTGACAAGTACTTGATGTTTATTTACTAGAATATATATATATATATATATATATATAGTATGTATATAGTGCATATATATGTGGCGTATTATATTCAAGATTCACATGTCATCATGTGCCTTTAATCTCTTTCACTTGAAGGGTCTCTTGGCTATTATTTTTCATAATTAAAGTTGAGCATTCTCAAGGTCAACATTGAGAAACTAAAAAAAAAAAAAAAAACCATTTATCTATACATTATTAAGAAAGGAGAAAATGTTCTCTTGTTCAAGCCATTTTGTCCAAAACGGTTTGTTTTGAGTGAAAAATTTTTATATTTACTTTTTGGTCCTACGTTTTTTTTTTGGACCATTTTTTTTTTCATTTTAATTTTTTTTAATTTTCTTTTTGGACCATTTTTTTTCCCGTTTTTTTTTTGGACCATTTTTTTTCGTTTTGGTCCTTCATTTTACTCCTATATTTATTTTTTGGTCCTTTGTTTTCTCCCGGATCTTTTTGTTTTTTCAGTTTAATCCTTTTTTCGTTTCTTTTGGACCCAACTTTTTTTTCATTTTAGTCCTTCGGGTTGATAATTTCTTTCATTTTAGTCATTTTATCATTTTGGTTTTCTTTCGTATCTTTTTCTTGGGTTTTTTTATGTATATTTTTTGTACTTGTTTAATTTTTTTCTACTTCGATAGATTTTTTCAATGTGTAGAGGACATGCTTTACACTAGTGTGTGTATTTCTGCTTCATGTTGATGTTGGTGGCCAAGAAATGTATACATTATAAAAACATTATTGTGCGTAAAGATTGCCACGCTTCAATACCAAAAATCGACTATTATATGTGTTGTTGACCCCCAACATTTATGATGATAAGTTTTAATACAAATAAAGAGTTTGAAACGGTGAATTTGGGAGAAAAAGTTAGTAGATAAGCAAAGAAAAGGGATTCAAATTTCAGATAGGTTGAGTTACCTGGTTTTTCTAGTTTATCTTAAACACATTTTTAAATCACTAAAAATGGGTTTTGTTGTTTCTCCCTAGTGGGTTTTAATAATTTATTTATCTATTTGTTATTTAGAAAGACATTACAAACATCTAAAAAATGAACAAAAGTTTCAGCTCTTTATAAACCTTTACATGCAGCTAGGTGGAATCACTATAAATATGTATATATATTATTTGTAATATTATATTTTGACAAATATAGTTGGATCACTATTAACTTCCGATATATAATTATTATTAATGTCCCTCCAAGCTCCAAAGTCATTGCCTTCCCCACTACATAGCTAAATATGATCTTTAAGAACAGTGTGACTAAAAAAAATTTAAGGGGGAAAAAAAGTCAACTCATTATTTTGGAAGTTAAAAATACTTAATTTAAAGGGAGATTTGGTCCTATGGCATGCCTTGTTAGTTGGCCACAAGTGATATTGATGCTGGATTCTTAGGCCAGCTAGTGCAATGCAATGTTAGCCATTATTTGTGGTACCCAGGTTTGACATTTTGAGGTCAACCAAATTTAAATAATTCGATATATTATAGTGGTGACTAGATCATGGTTGGACTTTAATAATTGGTTTCTGGCACTGGCTGCTAAGCTCGAATATTAGATTGTATCTCTTCCATTCTTTTTGGAGCTTTCGATGGATATCCTACCTGTAGTAGAGGTAAGAATTCGTGTTACTAGATCGTGTCAGCTTGTTTCAATTTATTTATTAATCGCGTAAGAAAATATCAATTAGAACATAATATCATATCTTGTGTTTAAAAATATCAACATAAGCATTACACATTCAATTAAATGTGTTAACACGGCTAACCTACATATCCGTTTAAATTATAATATTATTAAGTAAAAATTGATACAATTATTATGACTTATTGACACAATTATGACACGTTTATTGATTTTTCTTTCCTTTCAAGAAAAAACAAGTTAAATCTATAAACAGATTTCAAAATTCACATTATTTATGTTAATTGTTCAGGTAATCTTTAATACTACATGCATAAGTAGGATGTAAATGATACGTGGACTTATATTCCTTATTCAATTTTTAGTATTCTAAATGGTATCTAACCAAACATATTGTACTAATAATTTGAAATAATTTTTAATTTTTCCTGATTTTCTTTTTTGAGCATTAATATCTAAGTCCATTAAATAATGTGGTGTAATATGATTAGTTAGACAACATTTGAGATATAGTAATTGGACAAAGGATCTGGATTTCATAACAAATATAATTAATCATGGCAGTTTGATTGAGCAAAGAAAAAAAAAAGTCAATGCACGTCTCTTCGGGTAGATAAGTCAATCTGAACATGGCCCTTAGAAGTTGTATTAATCATGTCTACTCGTTATTGATCCAAACCTGTTTATGAAAAGTTCAAACCTGCTAAACTCCACGTATGTTTTGAGTCGTGTTGTGGTGTCATTATCAAAATTTCTCCCCTATATCTAGTATTGTATGGTTATGAGTGTTAGATATAGTCAAAATCATATAAAATAAAGAAATATACGAAACTAATAGAACCTAGTAAAAATTTGATGATTTTAAAATAATGTCATACTGGTTTTCACACCTTACCGACGAGTTCTTCAATTTTTTTCCTTTAAAAAAAATGAAAGTCAATTATTTGGCATGGTTTTGACTAGTTCATATTATATCCTTGCAAAATAATAAAACCAATAAAATTTGGAGAAGTATTTTGATTGGGGATTAAAAAAAAAGTCTTATTAACAAAATACCAGTTTAAACTGTCAGATTTTTAATAATTAATTTTCTAGTCTGTGATTATAATCACATAAAAAGTTTAAAAGCACATATTATCAATAGAGATCCCTATTATAGGAAGTTCCTTTTCTTTTCTTTGGTTAGAGCTATTATTCATATATATATATGTGTGTGTATATTTATCTTATATATATATATATATATATATGAAGAAGAACAATGAAATTTGATCCGGAGCTTAGAGGTCTTCTTAATTAGACTGGTCCAAACGTAGGCAAATTAGTGTAGAAGGTGTAGTTGATTACGCTGTTAAAGACACTTTGGATTATTCTAAGCTAGGAAAAAAAAATCGTACATTTTAATTGCACCGATTTAATCATAAACAAACTATTTTCTACATTTATTATTCCAAGGAGCAAAATGTTTATGAAGAGTAAAGTTTAGGATTTAGGATTACATGCACTAATTACTCTTATTTTGTCTTCTATTACAGTTTCATCTGTATTTGGGGAAGGTAAGCTAGGATTTGCTAATCTGTATATATATAAACATATATTTTGAATTTGGAGACAACCATATTTTAATTGAAATGCATTTTATGAAAAGCTCAAATATGAAATTATTGTTGATGTATGATTGCAACTACATTTATTAATCTATATCGATTATATATATATGAATGTAGCATAATTACTTGTCTCATGCAAGTCTAAAAAATGCACATATTACTATGGAAGTGAACTTTTTAAAAAGGGTTATAAGAACGAAACATCTTCACATGGTTGCTTCATAATTTTAGGTCTGAGGGGAACAGAAACAAAAGAAAGACAAATTTGTAAATGGGACAAAAGAAGTAAAAAAAAAAAAAAAGACTGAATAACAATATTATTCTTTCAAAAACATTATGCAACATTTTAACTCTACTTAAACAGCATATAGGACAGTTTGAAATTCATAAACTACATAATTTGTAGTATTGCATCGTAAGCAAGGCCTGAAAATGCATATTCGTGTGAGTTTTTAAAAGGGCAAAGACCAAACATGTTCACGTTATCCTTCCTTTGTCATAAGGAATAACATTAAGGGCAAACGTAAACAAAAAAGGACAATATTTTTTCAGAAGAGACAAATTTTATTATTATTATTATTATTTTGAGAACGAAAATCTGATTTTATTGGCCCAAAAAAAAATATATATTGAGCAGCATTTTTCGTTGGGCAGGGGAATGAGGAACCCCACGTGACATGTCCCCTCAGCTAGCATCATTTGTTCACGAGTTCCTTTTTTTTTTTTTTTTTTTTTTTTTTTTTTTTTTTTTAATATATGCACTTTAATGGTATGGAATATCGATTTAGTAGAGAGAAATAAAAATATTTATAAATTTTGAATTTAAGAATTCCTATTCAAAATCGTTCTCTCCCATCCATTGATCTAGCTTCAATAGAGTTTATATACAAATCTTCATAGAGATATTTATATTTATTTACATATGTAAACATAAATTGTAAAAGAAAATCATATAATTAATTTCCTGCATACAGACAAGTAAAGAGAACATGGGGGAGAATGGAAGAAAATAAAAAGAAAGAATGGTGAAGAGAAAAGAGGAATAGAGAAAGAGAAAAAGGTTAAGCTACAATGAATAATTTAGAATATACTTGATGTGGAATAAAGTAAATAAGTTGCCTCTCTCCCTTTTTTTTGTTTTTTTTTTTTTAATTCAGCAAAAAAAAAAAAAAAAGCCTCTCTTTTTAGTCTCCCACAGATAATTCCACTTTTCCGGTCTATATATCAATTCAAGGTCTATCAGTCCTTTTGTATTTTTCTATAATTCATCAATCAAATATTGCAATTGTTTTGCCTAACTTTTTATCCACTTTGGAGCTATATGATATTTGCTCGTTCACATTATGGTGTTATTTTATTTATTATTTATTATTTATTTTTCTAATCTCTTCCAGCAAAAATAAAAATAAAAGAAAAAGTCTTGGTTTGACAATTTGATTTAAGCGTCACTCCATAATACAAATCTTGTACCAAAGGAGTTCATATATATATATATATATAAAGAACGACAATTATAAATTATGTAAAGTTTTCTAAGCATTGAATATGATCCTAATAAAGACATACACATATAAAATGTTTCAAATACAAAAGCCATATAGATCTAACAGTTGTAACATTTTATTCAGAAACTTAAAATAATTAGTTGATTTATATGTAAATTTTTATTTAATGCAATTAATCTTGTAACATTATATTATTTAGACTATTAATGTAAATAACAAGTATTATTGAAAAATATAATATTAAAATTAATTAGTTATTATAATATTGTAAAGGTGTTGGATATAAGACAATGAGTATTTATATACATATGTGTTCATATATATATATATATATATACACGTACTTATCAAACAAGAATGAGATAATCGCACAGCACTGTTATGAAAAATAATAATTAGTCAATATAAAAGTTTAACTTACCAATTCATCTCAAAAGTCAAGTTAATAAGAGATGATCAACAATGGTTTTATATTATAGACACTTAAATAATGAATGGTTTTCCTCTAATAATATGACGCCAAAAGGTTATAAGTTTACCAATTCATCTAAAAATGATGCTTAATGTCATGTATTTCTCATAGAAGATGGTGACTTTTAACTTGTTTAAGGACAAACCATATATACTGTTCAAGAAGTATTTATCTGTTTAGCCTTCTTTAATAATTAAATGACTGTTCGATGTAACAGCTCTGAATTTTGCATAATTTTCCTTCCACAAGATAACTTGAGGCAACTTTTTCCCCCTAGATACATTCATATATATTTAAATCAATACACCAAAAAAAAAAAAAAAATCCATTGCTTGAGACAACCAGACAACAATGACAAAGAAAAACATTAAAGAGAAGCATATGTCTTAAGTTATTAAACAAACAACATTTTCTAATTTCTACATCATGAACAATGATAGTAATGGTTATTTTATTTTATTTTTCTATTTAAAGTTTTGAGTTAAAACATTACATCATTACATGATTATAAATATAAAAACATGATTATAAAGATAAAATTACATTATTACATGATTATAAAGATAAAAACATCTTTCACAAGTAAGGTCAAATTTTCGATTTTTTTTTTTTTGCCATACATAATTCTATTATATCGGAAAATAAGAAATGTATTCTAAATGTTACAATATAAATTTTCTTTTGTTAAATTTAATTTCAAAGTCAGATCATATTAAGAATTTTTTTTTTCAAGTATACATAACTTTTCCACAAAGTCGATTATTAAAAAAATAACAAGTAATTGTGGTAATCACCACAAGTGCAGACAATAACTTGATACAGGTTTGGTTGATACATCGATACGAAATATACTGTGAATGACACAAACATGACACAATAAGACATAAGGTGGCGGATTGAGTTGAACTGAAGTTCAAACATGTGGCGTGAGCACATTTCAAATACAATCAGATTATCATAACAAAAACACCAAAAAAAGAAGAAGAAAATGAGTTTAAATTACTAGCCTTCACAAAATTACTGTATTATATAATACAAAAAAAAAAAAAAAAAGCAACACTATACATCATGATGAGTTTTGCTATGCATATCATGAATTGTCAATTACCAAAATCTGTAGATTCTGTAAAATTGAAATAACTACTGTGTCCTGATTTTTTTATTAACAACAAATTACTTCTTTCATGACGTGAATTATTTTCCTATAAAAAGTAATGACAAGGGACTCGCTTGTAGAGTCACCAATGTTGGAAGAAATAGGGGTTAGACCCCACAACCTTATTTTTTTATCATAGTGAACAAACTATATTAAGTGATATTTCAAATTTTTGTGCCTGATACAACAAGACATGATAGTATTGTTACGTATTTTGTTAGTGACGAACAAGCATGACATGAGTTGACACGATTTACACATTTTTTATATCTACCCTTTCCCCCTTGGCGTAATTCGAGTTATACTACAAGTCTACAAGAGCTCATCCATCAAAGTACATAAGAAGCAATACATAACTTGGTTGTAGAGGGAAAGAGATGGTGAAGGTTGATATGTAAAGTGGGAGAAGTGAGGTGCTTTGCTTGACTTGAAAGTGATGTCCACGTAGGAACCGACGTGTTGGTAGGTCCCACACGTCTTAACAAGAGAAAGCAATAATTGTGGGTCCCATGTCTTAAAGAAATTTGGGTTGCGTCTGGCTTCCATTTCACGCAAACTTTTGAGGCCACGCATGCAGCCAAGTGCAATGCATTGCCCAATAATGGTTGCACGTCCTTCTCCATCATTTCCCCTTGACTTTTTCTTCCTTTTCTTTTTTTTTTTTTTTTACCTGCTTAAATTAGAAGCCTCCGTTTTGACACACGTATTTGAGATGAAATTTTTAAATTAAAATTAATTAATTTTTTAAAAATTAATTATAATTTTTATTAATTTTTTATAAAAAGATAAATGAGATGAAAAATTTAAGTTTAACGTAAGATCCAAATGAACACTTATTATTCATAATTTAAATAATAAATTTAGAGTTTATTTGGTTATATGTTTATTTCCGGATTGAGTTCTTTTTGTTTTGTATGAAAAATTATTATTATTATTTTTAAATAGCATTTGAATGTGTATCTCTTTTTTTAATTCTAAAAATAGATATTAGAAAAATTCATTTCAAAATACAAATCTAATAAAATCTTAGCATATTTTAATAAGATATGTATATAGATTTGTTCATTTATTAATTATGAACATAGTGAAAGAAAAAATCCTTTTAATCAGAGATGAAGTAAAAAAGGGAGTTTTAAAACTTAAATAGAGGAGAGAAATTTTTGTACAACTAAAAATGTTACTGTGTAAAATCTATTTGAAATGGAAATGAGTGAAAGGACTAATTCTAAAAAAGTAGATTTTTTTTTTCCATCTCATTTCTTAAATGAGATGAGCTTTAAGTATAAACAAATACCATTTTCATTTTATTTCTAAAATGAGATGGCCAAATACGCAAAACAAATATCCCCTTGGATTTTTGTAAGAGAAAACAATCTAAAAATTTTAGTGCAAAATAAATTAAAAGGAGATGTCAAATGAGAATTAAGCCAGAGTCTAATGTCTTAGTTGGATGAACTATTGTAATTGCTATTATTATATTTAGTTACAATAGATATTTTATTGGACAACTTTTAAAGTGAATTCATTTGAATATTCACAACAATTCAACTCGAATTTAAAAAAAAAAATTTCATATATTATTACTTTAGTAAAAACTAACCAAACACACATTTAATTTGAATATACAATTCAAATTTTATATTTTGAACTTAAATATTTAGTTTAAATGAGCATTTAAAGGTAATCTATGATCTGAATTGACCATTAATATTTTTATTTTTCATTTTGTTTTTTAGGAGAATTTTTTTTCTCTACTATATTCTCCTTCATTCTAGTAGAACCTTCACATGAGCTTTTTGTTGAAGGGCATAAAGGAGAATCAAAACGATTGAATAAGTCAAAAAATCTAAACTGATAATAAGTTAATTGTATCATGTGGATTTTCACCCTCCTTTTTTGGTTTTTTTTGGGTATCATGTGGACTTGTGGAGACTTCAATGCCACACTATTGGATTCTTTTTTAGCGGTACAATATTAAATAAAAAAAAATGGATGCGGTCGCATATTTGCTTTATCATATTCATATTTGAGTGGCTAGCTAGGTAGTTGTAAAACGCAAAATTTCCATTTTGGTTGATAGTCGTATTTATTTACAAATGTTTGAGATCTATAATTCAAATATCTCATGCTAATTATAACCTTTTATATAAAAAGGAAAATTGAAGTTTAGTATGGTCATGAAGAAGAACAATATAATATAATTTAAGCTAATTAGACTACAAAACAAGTTAGGATGGATGAGTGAAATTAGTTTATATCAATGGAGATAAAATAAAACCCTATGTTTAGCTTGTTTCAAACTTCTGCTTCAATAAAATATACATACATATATATGTTTTCTCATGTTTGACTTAATTTCTATTTGCTAAACAAAAATGAGTTTTGTGCTTATGCATGAAATAAACCCCCCCAAAATAAGTTAATTCTTCAAAGTGTATTTGTACTCATAGCCTTGAGAGTTTGACCGAGAATGAAAAATGACAAGCATCTGAAGTTTCTAAAAATTACCACATCCTCTATCAAATTTTAATATTTCAAATAGTATTAAATCAATTACGTTTTGACATATCATTCAATAGAGTTATATTATAAAATATAAAGAATCAATTATAAATATTTCAAACTTTTTAAAATAACGTGATATAATATTATTAATTAGATATCATTTGAGATATCAAAATTGAACATAAGATTAATATTATAAGTAAGTTTGGACAGGTTAATATTACAGCGTAATGAAGCTAAATTGGCTTTTGGGAAATGCCAAAAGGAAAAAAAAAAAAAGAAAAAAAAAAGGATAGAATCGGGAATACAAGGGTCATTTTCTATCTCACAGCAAATATCTCACTTCACTTTCAACAAAACAAAAATACCAAAAAAGAAAGAAAAGAAAAGAAAAGTGAAAAAAAAAAAAATTTTGTGAACCAAGGCGCCGCAATCGACGATTGCTTGTCCATCCCTCAAAGTAGTGTCGTCAAAGTCATCTCACGATTCCGAGACCCCCACCACCCAAGGGGTGGTCACATTTAACCCCAACCTCCATTCTTCTATTCCTTCTCTAACCATGGTCCTCTTTTTTTTTTTTTTTTTTTTTTTAGGTGGCTTTTCATTAAAAAATGAAAAAAAAAATTCAAATGTTTATATATTAGAGCGGTTGTAACTCCAAGTAGAGTTGGAGTTTTGAATTTTTTTTAATTAAAAATGAGTAAATATTTAGACATATGTATTTGATTGAAAATTAACTATAATAGTTGTATAGTATATAAAGGTTCAAAATGTTTTCACAAAAGAATAACAATATTGATATTATTTCATTTCTCTCGTCATTCTGTAATTAAAAAAAATATTATTTAATTTAAAATAAAAAAATTTATGAACTTTTAAAATTTGAATATTTTAAAAATAAAAGAAAGAGTTTTGGAGATACATTTTTAAATTGAGTTACTTAAAAAAAAAAAAAAGAAGAGAAAAAAACATTTGAAATGATCATTTCGCTGTCAACATTAAAATGATATAGGACCATTTAAATTGTTTCAAAATATTACTTTTAGAAAAAGTTATAAATTAGGGGTGGGGATTTGGTCTTTTTTATTTTATTTATTATTTATTTATTATTATTATTATTATTATTATTTTTACAATGTCAAATATTCCCATTAAGTATTTTTTTAGATGGAACCTAAAGTTTTTATGAAATTTGGTGGGTGGGATTCGAACTCTATACATTTAAGTGGAGTTAAACATAAAATTTATTATATTATGTCTGTAACTACTTAATTATAATTATTTAAAAATGAAATTTTATATGTTTATTCTATTTACTTAATTTTTAGGTTGGGCGACAAAATATCAACTTCCGCCCACCACTCCCAACCTCGTTCTCTCCACAAACTTCCTTATCTATCTACTTACTTTCTTGTTGATAACCTCACCTTTGCTTTAAGTAAATATTAGATTTCCTAATCATGATTCAATTAAATATTTGCAACACACTAGGTTTAGGTTTGTGCCGATGGGAATGATTCAAGTTATTAGCGTCATTACCTTGGATATGTATGACCACCTTTATAAAAATGAAACAACTTGTCGTTTTACTACATTTATATATTGTTTAGGTTATTCAAGTACATTTTTATGCGGTGTGACCTCAATAAAAATGATAATAATAACAAGATTAAAAATGGTTTAGAGACATTAAATTATTACAAGCTTTGTAACGGCCCTAACCAGCCGTTTCCTTCAATTTGCAATTTTGATTTTGCATTTAAAAAAAAAATCCTTGCATAAATTTCACTTCACACATATTTTTTTTTCCGTCGCAACTCCATTCTAATAAAAAAAAGTTGGAGATTTAAATTTCAAACTAAAGGTCCCGAAATAGATCTCTAAAAGTCTCATGAAAATAACATGAATAAGAAAAAAGAAAAAAAAAATTAAGGACGTCTATTATCCTTCATTTTTTTTTTTTTGTTTATAACGGAAGTTAATCAATTATAATGTTCATTCAGAAAAGAAAGAATATAACCAAATTAGTCTGAAACGATTAATTCAATTTTACTTCTATTAGCAATAATTATAGTGCCACGTAGTTCATTAATCGAGTTGGGAATTCACAATTTAACTATAAATGTATCAAACTTTAAACTTAGGTTTAAAAAAAGAAGAAAATAAATCATAAAATAACACCATCCATCCACGATTCTTTCCAGGTAATTAAATTTGACAAGCATAAAGAAAAAACCTTTGTGATCAATATGACTTGATGAAGTCGAAATTGATCATAAAGCATGTGCACATGCTCAAACAGTCCAAAATTGCCTGATAATTTTGCAGAATCATGATTAGCACTAAAACAAAATAGTAATCTGCCTAATTGCATTTTCAATTTGATAATCTACAATGACTTGGCAGACCAATCGCGTGACATTGAAAAGGAAAACGACCCAAAAAGAAAAAAAAAAAAGAAAAAAAAAACTGGCCTCAAACGCCCAAAGTTGATAACGGGATCACAAAAGAGTCAACCAAACTTTCAACGAATCCCATGACAACACGTGTCCTCCACGTCTATTTTAACAGACATCTGCCAGTCCAGTAAATACACTTGTGACACACGTGGCATCCCGTCATTGGGTACCCCACATCGAATAAAGGTATCTTTGAAGTTCATGTGATTAATTAAAATCAGAAAAACGTGGTTAGAGAGAAAAACTCAATGTTTAAATGGTTAGCATGCGTTTGACATTGTGGGTTTGAATTTTAAAATTATAATTTAATTTTTATTTTTTTAAAAATAATTTTAGTTTCATTATTTACAATATTTATTATAGATTTGTAATTTAAATTTTAAAAATTTATAATTTTATATGTATAAAAATTTATACATATAAAATTATACATATATGTATAAAAATTTATACATATAAAATAATTTTATATGTATAAAAATTTATAATTTTATAATTTTATAAGTTTAAATGAGATTTTTTTTTTCAAATCGCATAAAATTTTAAGATAAATGAAATAAATTCTATCTTAATATTATTTTTCTAAATATATTTTAAGTTTTTATATTTTTTAAACTCTAATCATTCTAACGCCATACCATATACATAATTTAATTCAAATTTAAATTTTACAATCTAAACTTTAATATCAAACACATATTTAATCTATTAATAATTTCATATTTAATTCTATTATAATATAAAAACCCGAGGCTTAAGAAAGCCAAACCATGGGCAAGAGGGGCCTATATAAGCAAAGAGAGTCAAGACCAAACCAACAGCAAAGAGAGCGAAAAACACAAAAAAAAAAAAAAAAAAAAAAAATTCTAGAGAGAAACCTCTTCTTCTTTTTTTCTTTCAAGCTTGCAAAATCTGTAATTATTTTCTCTGTTGTTTTTTTTTTCTTTTCTTCTTCAACCCCCCTTGCTGTTTAATCCCCGATTCTCTGAATCCCTTTCTGTCATCGTCTGTCTTTCAAATTAGTCTGTTTTTTTGGGTTTGTTTTTTCTAAGTAATTTGAGTGGAAAAATCAAACAAACCCAGAAGGGTTTTCTTGGAAGTCAGGTGTTTCAGAATAGAGATCCAGATTTTTCTCTTGTTTATTTAATTTCTTTTTCTTTGTTTTTGTTTTTGATCAATCGGGAGGGTTTCTTTTTTATCCCTCAGGTTGTTCTTTTTTTGGGTTGTTTTCTGTTAGAAAAACTTCCTGTTCTTTAATTTTGTTAAGAAACAGGTTGATTTAGGAACAAAGCCTTACTTAATTTTTGCTTTCTTGTTTCCTAAGGTACTGAAAAAACCATGGCAGCAGCTATAGATATTTACAGCAGCCAAACAACACCAGTTTTGTCAGATCCTTTTAGAGAAGAGCTCATGAAAGCACTTGAACCTTTTATGAAAAGTGCTCCTAATAATAATAATAATAATAATATTTCACCAATCCTTTCTCCTCCTCCTCCTTCTTCTTGTTCTTCTTCTTCTTCTTCTTGTCTTTCTAATGAGGCCAACTTTTACCCTGAATTTGAAACTTGCTCTCCATCAAATACCCAAATGTTTTCGAATGGGTTGTTCTCTAGCTATAACCAGATGGGTTTTGAGCAGACAGGGTCTCTAGGCCTAAACCAACTCACACCTTCCCAAATCCTCCAAATTCAGGCTCAAATCTATTACCAACGACAACAACAACAACAAAATATGGCCATGTCAACCGCAACTCCGCTTCAAAACCATGTCAGCAGCCTCAACTGCCTCGGCCCGAGGGCGGTTCCGATGAAGAACGTTGGTGCTAATTCAAAACCCAACAAGCTCTACCGAGGAGTGAGGCAGAGGCATTGGGGGAAATGGGTCGCCGAGATCAGACTCCCCAAGAACAGAACTCGCCTCTGGCTTGGCACTTTCGACACTGCCGAGGAAGCCGCCTTGGCCTACGACAAGGCGGCGTATAAGCTCCGCGGAGACTTTGCTCGCCTCAATTTCCCTCACCTTCGCCACGAAGGCGCTCATGTCTCCGGCGAATTCGGCGAGTACAAGCCTCTCCATTCCTCCGTGGACGCCAAGCTTCAGGCGATTTGTCAAAGCTTGGCGAATCCCCAGAAACAGGGGAGTGTCAAGGTGGCTTGCTCCGAGCCGGAGGTGAAGCCGATTATTGAGCCGCAGCCGGTGTCTGATCATTCACCGAAAGGTGAATCGGAGGTGTCCTCTTCGTTGTCGTCGTCGCTGTCGCCGTTGTCGGATGAGTCTTCCGCAGGGTCGTCTTCGCCGGAATCCGATATCACGTTGCTGGATTTCTCGGATTCTCATTGGGAGGAGAATGACAATTTCGGGCTGGGAAAGTACCCTTCAGTTGAGATTGATTGGGATGCTCTGTAATCAAAAGTCTTTAGCTATGTTGTTAATTTCTCTCCTTTTTATTATTATTTTAATGTCTTTTAGTTGTAAAAGCACAGCTTCTGCGATGGAATTTTTAACATTTGCAGTGGTTCAGCTCAGTCTGTTTAGGAGGGTTGGTCGGTCAGATCATGTTTTATGTTGTAATATTTTTGTATGTCGTTTTTTATTTCTCCTGTGTTGGTCAGCTGGTAGTTTTTTTCCTTGCTAGGCCATGGACATGGAAGTTTATCTCTGTGTTGTATTCTACTACACTTCGAATGTAAAAATTAAGCAAGTCCACTCTTATAATATTGTCTACTTCTTCGTGTTTTGTGCATAATTTTATTGTTTTAGCTTTCATTTGACCATCTTCATATATTCATGTACCTCAATCACAATTTTGTTGTTTCAGAAAACAAGAATTGAATCTCTTTTACCGATTTTAATAATAATAATAATAAAGTCATATAACGACCTTCTCTTACCGTTATGTGCATACCATTGATGGTTAGAAGAGATTGCATCACTGAAAACAACAAATAATGAAGTTGAAATTATTTATGTATCATACAGGCATGACGCTGAAAGTTGAATGGTAAGGTAGATGCAAATCACTTGTCTAATTCCTCTAAAATATATATATATATATATATATATTATCTAATTTGTTTGTCTTGTTTTTCTCCCGTCAAAAATTGCAAAAAAGTTTTATCTTCACTCCATTTAGCTTTTTCTTTAAAATCTCAACTGTTCAAGGGATCTGTCAAACTCATTTGGTAAATAAGAGAGACACTAACAAAATTACATATCGAATCATTATTTAACATATGATATTTAATAATTCTTGGTTCACTAATCAAAACATTTTAATGGTTATATATATAATCTAACAGTAATTTTATCTCTGATTTAATTAAAAAGTATAGAGTTTAAATCCCTTCATTCTCATTTAAAAAAAAAAAAAAGTCTAAACATTTTATAAGATATATCATCGTACAATATATAATGCTGAATGACGGTCCACCAAACATGCATTAAATGGATTGATTGTCTCTCTGCATCTGGTTTTGAAATAAAAGTTCGAGCAGAAATTAATCCTGATTGGTTACTAAGTTTTGGTCACCAATTTTTATTAATTTCTACTTAGTTGAACACATGATGGCACGATTTACTTGATTGTCCATTATTACCAAATATAACATAATTAAATACTATTGCTTCTTCTAGGGCTATTCAGTGTAGTTTAGCAAAAGCTTTGGCGCTAATTGCGGGTACCCTCCACGTTACTAATTACAGACATATATACATATACATGTGCATATACATATACATACATACATGTATGCAATATATATAAATATATATGTATAATCCGCCTTAATTATTCAGCTGATGCTGATGAATATACGGAGCGTCCTGTCTGTACAGTCACAATATTTTTCACATTTTATAGTGATTCACACACAGTTCATATATTAGGAAACTGTAGTTTCTCAACTACTTAAAAGTTTGTACTCTAGCTAGCTACTTGTTACTTCACTTATCTGAGAGTTTCATGGGGCCAGGAACGAAAATATCCTACCGGTATAACATAATTTTAGGGACAAATTTCCCTTCGATCTTTTAAAAATTTGTGAATTTCCTCTGTCAATTAAATTTTTGATGAAAATACATGTAATAGTCATTAACAGCATGAGTTGGAGATATTAAATATAAAATGATAATGTTACCCTTATAATTAGATTAAAAAAGAAAATATTTAGAGTTAATTATTATTATTTTTCTTATACCTCTATCTTATGAGTAACTTCATAATTTCACATATAACAATAGTAGCGAATGTCACATGTACTACTAATGAGTGTCACATGTTTTGTTGACGAGTGCCACTTCATAATTCACATTAAATACCCTAAACTCATACTTGCAAGAAGTGTCATGTATTTTTTTTTTTTTTTTTGGTAAAAAATTTAACTGAAAGGGAAATTCACAAATATTTTCAAAATTCATGAGAAAATAATGTTCCAAATTGAAATTCATGGGACATGTTATGACAAGACCTAAAATTTGAAAGAAAAGTGAAATTTGTCCCACAATCAATTTTTCCTTAATTTTGTATAATAAAGTAGTTAGCTTTCAAACTTGTTTGCTCTAAATCTTATACAAAATATAATCCGCAAAACTAGATTTGCTGTTATAATCATCAAGAATTTAATTCTATCACCCAAAAAGCTAAAGCAATTTTAATATATAAAATTTATTGACCCTAAAAAAAATTAAAAGAAAAAAAAAAGAAAAGAAAAAGCAGTATCATCTAGGGATCACTTCACTACTTGATAAACTTTAGCAGCTTCTACTACTTTTGTTATCCGCAGGCATGAATGACAGGTGGGAAAAGCAAAACCATGGGGGTGGCTATAGAGTAATATAGAGCCCACTTTCTTAGAAACATAAAAATTCTATGAAATGCCACAACAACAATATCTTATCTCCTTCCATTCCATTCCCTTCATTTCCTCTAGAGATAAGGAATTTGGAGGCCACCACCACCCCCTCACAATACAAACAAAAATAGTATGAAAAGATCAAGTAATCAATATTCTTATTCTTTCTTCTCTCCTTTCAAAAAGTAGTGTTCACATTGCAAAATCAAATTCAAGTAAAGGAAAGATAGAGACTTAAAAAAAGTGGACCTTCCTTGGATCAGCCGGTCATCACAAGATTCCTCACCAATAGATAGCTTGTCACGTTGTACCATACTGGACCTTTCTTTCTAATTAACAACCAAAACCATAATAATAATAACAATAATAATAAGGAAAAATTTAATGTTAGGATAAGAAAAACTACTTAGGAATAGTTCATAGTTTTAAACTAGAGTAATTGGTCAAAATGATCCCCAGACTCTTTAGAAGGTGATGATTTGATTTCTATTTTTTTTTAATTTTGACCAAGAAGATACTAAATTCTTAAAATGTTGACAATTATAGTCATTTATATCCAAATCCGTTAAATTTCTAATGAAATCTTACTTAAGTCATAATTTTTATAGTAAAAAGACAAAATACTCTCCAAACTGAACCTAGCCCCCCTGCCTCTGCGCCTCACCATCTTTTACATCACCGAGCTTAAGCCCCCCACCCACTGAACTGAAAACCCAAACCCAATGCTCAGCATCCCCCCCCCCCCCCCCCCCCCCCCCAAATAAAAAATAACAAATGTCCAGACCCAAAACTCTGATCTAGGATCCCTCCCAACACACAAAACTTTGATCTGCTTCCCCCCTCCCCCCGCCAACACACACACACACACACAAACACACACAAACTCCGATCTGGCCCCCTTCCTTACAGCTTCACCATCACCAAGCTAGAACTTTGGGTCACCCCCCCCAACACACATACACAACTTTGATCCACGCACACACACCAAAAACTCCGATATGGGCCCCACTCCTCGCCGGCTCATCGTTTTGAGCTTGAACTTTGGGTTC
This sequence comes from Ficus hispida, assembly GCA_025413025.1. Lineage (NCBI taxonomy): Eukaryota > Viridiplantae > Streptophyta > Magnoliopsida > Rosales > Moraceae > Ficus > Ficus hispida. The sequence continues at coordinate 3,456,188 of CM046365.1, forward strand.
CCCCCCCCCCCCACAAAAAAAAAAAAAAAACTCCATTCTGTCCCCCCCTCCCCTTGCCCTAGCGCCTCTTCGCCATCGCTGAGCTTAGACCACCACCCAGCAAACTCTTTAGTTGTTCTGTGATTTTTTTAAAATTTTTGTTAAATTAATTATTGTTAAATTACTAAAATACCATCTCAAATTAGATCATAGGCATTGCACATGACTCGTCCCATTAGAAACTTAACATAATTAGACGGAAAATGACTAAGATTGCTAACTGTTAGAGAGTTTAGAGTCTTCTCGACAAAAAAAAAAAAAAAAAAGAGAGTCCAAATCATCACATTTGAAAGAATTCAGGGATCATTTAGACAAATTACTCTTTAAATTATTAAATTTTCATCAAATTCTATTAAACTGTCACATTTTCTTAATATCATATAATTTTTTTGTAATCTGATGATTTAAATTGTATGATATCAATAAGATGTTTCTTTCATACCTTACTACAGATCTAAAAGAATTCCTATTAAGATATTCCAAGCATGGCCTTACTTTAAACCGTATGTTAGATTTATATATCATTCTGTCAATTTTACATACATATATATTTTTTATTGTGATTTTATTTCGATTAAATCTAACATAAAAAAAAAGAAATATATTTTTTGGATGTTACTCAATTCTCTAATAAAATAAAAAATTCAATGATAGGGTATTTAAAAAAAAAAAAAAAAACACCGGTGGCCAAAGTTATGAACTAATATCTTAACCAAGTTTGGTATTTTGGGCGTTCTATTCTTTAGTAATAGAATTCTATGTTAATATATCCTATCAATATGGTAGGGTAAATTTTGAACCATCATATTAAGTTTTGATGATGATCATACTTTTTTTTTTCTTTTAAACTAACATGATTCTTTTATAATCGGATGGCTCATACATAACTGTTTTCTGTTAGTAGGTAAATCTCCTTGGCTTGGAATTCTTGCCCTTAAATTTGATTTTGTCTAAAGCATCTTATGACAAGCCGAAAAGGGTGTGTGAATGGGAATTAAACTTGGACCTTTAAAAGTTGTTCAAAGGATTTGAAGGTGAGGAAACAAGTATTGGTAATTCTACTTTACATATTTTAAATTCTAAATGATATTACTTTGTGGGGATGTCTTCCTTCTTCTATTCTAATATGTAATCAACTAAGCTAAGAATCTAATCTTAATAATATAAAATTCGGAGATACCCTTTAAGGTATGCTAGGGAGGAGAGAGAGAACTTTTGAAGCCCATGCGTAACGAAAGGTTACTATTTTAAATTGCAAAAAGGGAATAAAGACCATAGGTGTGACCAAAGAGAAAAGAAAGGGAAAGATCCCCATAAAAGAGATATTTGATGGGAATAGCTAGGCTTCTTTTGCAAAAGGGGTCCAAACAATTGCGTACTAATATATGCGCCACATGTGATGCAAGGAAACAATGTTGGACATGAGAATTTTGAATGCTCAACTAACCAACCACCTCGGTTTTGTCTTTACTTGGTGTTGTTGGAGAGAATAATTTAGCCAAAGAAGTAAGGTCCGTTTGATGGACAGTATTGCAAGTTGCTTTTAGGTTCGTAGTCTAAAAGTCATTTCTAAATATATTTTGATAATCTATCAGAGGAATTTTTTCACAAGACGTTACAAAATATGGTTTAAAAAAAAACTCTTCTGAATATATTTTGAAATTAATAGAAGAGTTTTATTACGTAATTCTTCATTCTTACATTTTTTTTTTTGTTTATTGAAAAATTTTAAAATAATTTTGACGTAATAATCCCTTTTATAATTGAAAAGGTCGAACCCTCCACACCAATCGGCGATGGCTTTGGAAGGTGAGATGTATCTCGGCCTCCAAGAATATGGCTCATGGCAGTTCTATGCTGCCCAGAGTCATGTGGTTCTCCAACGCCATAATAAGTGACTATCGGTGCGAGGTTGTGTATGGCGGCAGCCATGGTGATTGAGAGAGAGGTGGAGAAGAATGAGAGAAGAAAGAAGAGATCTAGGGTTAGTTGAGGGATGATATTTTATTGATTGAAAATGGTATGTATGGAAGGAAAGATGAATGGATGGTGTTTCTCTATTCAACCATGTCAAAAGTGACGATTTCCTGATTAGCCTGAAATGTTAAACTTTAAAATCAATGGCGGAAATCTAAAAATGATATCTTTTTACGGCATTCCTGAAAATTTCTATTTATGTAATACATGTTATGATAGTATATGATGTTAGACCGTCTCTAGTGCTAATGTTGATCCTTAATGCTATATCTGACTCAAAAAAGTATAACAATAACGTTTTGATATATTATACTAAAATAAAAATGCTATATATATTTTTGTCATTATTATTAAGTATTTGAAATTGTAAAAGTAATTTTTTTTTGTTATAAAATAGTTTGAAAATGACTATATTGTAACAATCAACTAAAAAGGTCAATGTATCTACCAATAAAAATAACTTGTTAAATTATTTATCAAAAAAAAAAAACTTGTTAAATTGGCATTTGTTTTACTTGGAGTCAAATTTAACAAAAAAAAAAAAAAAAAACCAAAAGCAATTACAAGATTTAACAATCACATATTTAAGAAACTGTTTAAGTGAATAATTTATTTATGAATAGCATATTTCCTAGTAAATAAACATTTACTTGTATTTATTTATTAAGTTAAATAATTTATTTAGTTTTGGAAAAAAAAATACTTACGTGTAAATATATTACTATTTTCATGGTTTAGTGAATATCCTATTTACTTGTTTTAGCGTCCATAAATATGCTATTTAATTACATCTATATCCTTAGAAATAACATTGCATTGAAGAATATATAGTTTTCATATCCAAATGCTTAAATTTGACTTTAACACATAACTTTGAGATTGTCTTTGCAATGCTTTTATTTATCGAAGCTTGTTATTAATAGAAGCTAACAAGTTCATAGGGGGAAAAAAAAACTAACAAGTGGTGGAGAGAATGAGGAAAGATTGGTGCTAGCCTTTCAATAATTCCTTAAAAAACCAGGCAATAACAATAACAAAGAAAGACGAATTTCTTTTATTTATGATAACAAATTAAATAATTTAAGCTGTCAAGTAGTTTATTTTGACGAAAATTAGTCTTTGTTATTAAATGTATGATAAATGCCTCTTACACTAAATATAAAAAACTTTGTTAATAAGATAGTTTAAAGGGCAACGTGTCAAGCGGATAAAGGTCAACAGGATCATTACCAATAAGTCAAAATAACATGCTTGGAAAACGAATAACATGCTTGCATTTCCATTTAATATATGTTTGGTATTAAGAGATGATAGAGGAATTCCATTCAAAATGACATGCTTGCATTACCATTAAATGCATGTTTGGTGGACCGTTTTACAACATTATACCGTACGAAGAAGAAGCATATTAGTAAAATTATTCGCATAGTTAAGATGTAAGCCACAAAAATTAAGAGTAGATTGCTTTTTGTCACAAGATAAAAAGTTTTGTAAAAATGCCATAAATATGATATCATAAATTCAATATAATTTTTTTAAAAATATTTTTTCTTATCTCTTCCCCCCTCTCTCCCCCACATGCAAATCTCCCTCTTTGTTTCTTTACTGGGTTTAGATTGTGGATTATATATATGTGTTTTTGTGTGTGTGTAGTGTGAATATTATTATGATTTTTGAGGATATTGTGAAACATTTTTTATTATTGTTCTGTGTTGTGTGGATTGTTTCAGATTAATTTCTGTTATTTTAATGGATATTTTTTTGTTAAGAATTTTTGAATTTCTTTTAGTAACGAGGTGATAAATTCTGGAAAATGTGTTGGATTTGGTGGATTTTGAACTATGTTTCTTTTATGTGTTTAGACTGTGGATTATTTATTTTCTTGTGGTTTGTGAATTCTGGGGTTTTAACGATTTTTGTGGAATTTTTAATTGTTTTAATGATAAAATTAGGTGCTTTTATAAATATTCTAATTATGGAACCCGGAAAATCCAACAGAATTGGAAGTTTCCAGCTTGTAACTAATTAGTTACTCGCAAACAGTGTTGGTTACCAATCGATTACTCGCGAACGACGGTGGTTACTTATTGGTAACTAGATGGTCACCCGCCGGTGGCGTTGGTTACTGATCGATAACCAACTGGTTACTCGTCAGTGAAGTCATCGATACCAACTAGTAGTTATAATTAGTATTTTAAAATAAATAATTGATAAATATTTATGAATCACATTTATTGCAAGAGTTTTTCTGTATGATAAAAATCAATCAAAGACATGATTTTGTGGCATTTTTTCTAAAGTTCCCTCATTTAGAATAAGAGTTTATGAGCCAATTCAGGACAAAAATTATTGAAAGATTGGGCCCTAGGGCCCAATTCCTATTATCAAGAAGAAGTAACTGGGAAGTAAATAACATATTTTTAAAATATTTAGTTTAATAATAGATTTAGCAGAGAAATTATTTATTTACTTCTTATAAATATAATATTTACCTGATAAATTTTTTATTTAGCTGTAAATTTATTATTTATTTCAAATATTTTAAAACCTTACTATTTACTTTAATCATTTTTGTAAAAATGCTGTGTACCACAATTTTCGTTATTAGCAATAACTTTGAACAATAATTGTTGGGGGTTAAGATTTGGCTTTAGGATCCCAATTCCATGTTACGAGCCCAATGAAAAATGTTCATTATAGGTTCAAGATTTAATACTTGAACACCAAAACCCAATACGTTGCCCGTCAATCTATATGCTTCTAGTTAAGCTAAAAATTAGTTGATAATTTAAGATGATTAATAATATAGAAACTAATTAACAGTGTTTAATTAATTTAACAATTAATAATAGAAAAATTAATTACTATGGTTATTTAGGTTAAGATAATAAATAATAGGAAGATCAATTAATGATGGTTAATTGATAGAGGTGCACTTAGCGTATCACTCCTTGATAACGAGTTTAATAATCATTGTGTTAAGGGATTAAACTTTTAAGATAGAATGTGAACTTACACTCAACCTAGATATTTTCTCAGGAGCGAATTTATTAGGAACAGGCATAAGTAGATGGATTCAAACCAGATCAAGATAAGTTCAAACCTCAATATAGTTCTCTTTTTCTAGTCGGCTGCATTTGGTACAACTACTCGGGCCTACAAAGAAGAATAATAAGTTCATAAATAAGCATAAAAACATAAAGAAGTATAATTATAGTTTTTATGCTTATTTATATATTTATGTATTTTGTGAAAATGTTTAAGAAGATATGTTTGGACTTGTTGAGTGAAAGCTCATTCAGTTTCTTTATAATATAGTTAATCCTGCAAAGAGGCCAGTGTAGTTGTCTTATAGGCTGGGTGCAGTGGCGGTACATGTGCAAGGACGGACACGGACTATGGATATTGTTGTAGTTATTCTGCTTTTGAATTAATTATTAGTATAAAGTGTTTAGTAACGTAATATAGTATTATTACATGCAAGTACCTTTTTTAAGACAATGTCAAACTATACGATAATAAAGTATGGTTTTAAGTTAGTACTATTTGTAAGATCGAATATGTTATGTTTACAGTTTTATTTATATGATTAGAATGTTAAACTAATCTGATGATTGATAGATTATTATCTTTATTTATTTGGGTATATATACACACATATATATATATATATATGTTTCACATTTTTTACAAGTAGTTAAGTAAAGTTCCAAGTTTCAAGAAAAATAAGTTTAGATGACGGCTTGAATAGTCGGGTTGTCACATACTTAGACAAGTCTTGCAGCTCACTAACCTCCAAAAAGAAGTACAACCACCTTGCATCCCCAACACACGTATTTCCAGTGAAATAACACCACTTGGCATTATTCATCGCAAGGCCCGACCACCTTGGAAAGTCTGAAGTGTTTTCTTGAGAGTTTTAACCTCTTCACGATTGCTCCAACAAGACAGGAATATGTTATGTCGACAAAGAATAAATGGGAGACCGATGAGGTTGATCTAGCAACTTTAACACCATGAATAAGACCATTCTTTTCCAATGTCAAAAGAGATGAGATAGTGGATCTCCTTGTCTTTGGATAGAGAGGATTGGAGGGAAAGAAGTGGCGGGAAGATGAGAAGAGAGAGGAGATGTGGGAGGAAGAGCTTTCTATCCTATTGGACGGATCATGGAGGGAAAAAGAAGTTGGAGGGAAATGACCCATTTTACCATTCATCATTTTCTTTTTTCTTTTTCTTTTTTTATTAAAACCTAAACTAAACAATAAAAACCCAAAAGCTGAGCTTTCTCTCTCTCTTGCTCGATTCTCTATTTTTACGTCTTTTTTACTTTTTATTTTCTTATTTTCTCTCCCACTCTCTCTCTCTCTCTCTCTCTCTCTCTCTCTTCCTTTCAGTTTCTTTTTATTTTCTTTTGCTTGAACAATTTCTTTTTTAAATATTTGTAAAATAATATATTACGCTTACATATAAAAATGTCATGTATTGCACATTACAAATATAATTGAGTATCATCAGACACAACAACTTAGAATGTCCTTTTTCCCTTAAATAGTTAAATTCATGTTTTTTCCTGTGTAATAAGGCCAGTTTCTTAGCCAAAAAAAACAAAAAACAAAAAAACAAAAGAACAACTTCATGATCCGTGTTTGTATAAAAGGTATTTGAGGAAACATATAGAAAAAATTTATCAACATCTAGTCAAAATGAGTAATATTGTAATTTTACAGTTAAAACCTATCCGCATTTCAATTCTCTTTTATATCAAACAAAGGAATAAGGCATGACAATAGGGGGTAGGTATGCTTCCCCACCCCAATACCCTACCCTTTTTTACCCTCTATACCTGCTCTCACAACCACCTAATTTGATGTGAACCGCACGAGTAATCCTCAAGTGCTATACCTGCCCTAAGATTGTTGGGTATCCGCGGATAACCCTTCCTTGCGGGTAAAAATGATCCCATAAAGGAATGAAGACTTGTTATCCCTCCTTCCTATCTTGCCAAACAATACAAAGGAGGGCTATTTTTCTCTTCATCTTTTTTACTTTCCATCCCCCCAACCTATTAAGAGTAAAAGAAACCAAAGTCTCACATCATAAAAATATAACAATAACATATATGTAAGAGTATTGAACCGCTTCATTTAATATGTTCACATTTTAATATTGAAAATCAATCACTTAGAAGTTTCACATTTCACACAACCCTCTCCATTCTTCTTCTTCTCTATCCTTCTAACCAAACAGAGCCTAATGCTTCATTTGGATCACCCCTTCGATTCCAATACAACATAATTTGGTTACTCAAAACATTGTATCTGAATCCACGGCTATTTCATAATCCACCCAGTACTTATTTTACTATTTTTTCATTCTATTTGTCTATTTACTTTTACCAATCAAATTTTATACTCTCTCTGACCAATACCTATTAAAATGACTATTTAAATATAAATAATCTAAACACATATTTCATTTGAATACCATAACAAATATAGAATGATATACAAACGCACTGGCTATAAATATAGTGATATTGCATTTTTTGCAAATTTCATCACATAAAATCAATCCAAAACATTGGTAATAGCCTATTAATATGAATCAGGTATCTTTCACTTCTCCGATGTATGGCCCGAAATTTAGAACCCAACTTATATTTCAGAGGCCGAAAATAGGCCCACTTCTTGTACTAGCCAGTTTGTTTCAGACAAATATATTTTAATCACATTTCTTTACTAGTCTTTCTTCGAAAGAAACAGGCATTCTCTTGAGTCTCAACTAAAGTGATGTTCCAAATTTCTTAGAAAACGAAAAAGAAAGGTTTTTAATTCACTTTGGTTTGGTAGAAAAGAGAATTTGGAAGTGTCCAAGACGTGTCACTGTTGTAAAATTATTCCAATAAAAACTTTTGAAAAATCAACAGTATCTTTTTGTACCTAATCAAAACCAACTTTTCTTAATAATCAATTCAATTTGTGCCTTATTTGGCTTATGTCCTCGTCATTATCAAACAATTATGTGGTTCAAACAGGCGTGACCTTCACCCATGTTAAAGCATTCTCAATAAGTACTTTGTCTTTCCTTGACTATATTATAAGATATTATATATATATATATATATATATATTCAGCTATAAACCCCTTTTTCCTCGAGGTGAGAACAAAACAAAAAACAAAAAGCTTCGCACGTATTGTGGCTCTTCAACTAATTTTTAATATTATGCTACTAAATAAATTTTACAGGGCCATTCAAAGACACATTGATGTTTTTGATTGTGTAACGAATATTAGAGCGCTAAGTCTGTTTTTTGAATATATATATATATATATATATATTGTGTGTGTGTGTGTGTGTGTGTGTGGTGCCCGACATGACACGTAATAGGCTTGGGAGTGTGGTGCCCACACTCATTAGATAATTAAAACATTTCGAAGAAAACCCTAATTACTTTTCTGCTTAATAAATTCTAAGGACAAAGAGGTAGATAGATTTTTTACATATATAATTGAAGTAAAAAGCATGTTTTAAAATGTTTACTTTGTAAATATGTTACCTACTTCTTAAATTTGTTGTTTACTTTGTTCATTTTCTATTTACTTAGTATATTTCCTATTTACTTAAAATATATTCTAAAATATTGCTATTTACTTTAACTATTTCGTACTACAATTTTCCTAAATTATATATATAGGGCCATCTAAAAACTCAATGAAGTTTTTGATCTTGTAAGAGCTTAATTAATTTAGGTTTGTTTTTTGAGGAAAAAAATTATTATCGAAAAATGTCTTATTGTTCCAAACATAACTTAGAGACGGATGCTAGGAGGGCTTGTGGTGTCTCCAATGACATGTTAAAAAAGTAGTATATAGAAGGGTAGTAATTTATTTGGATCACTTATCACATAAAAATTAAGCTTAGATTTTCTACCAAAGTTTTACATTTAGTCTAAATCACCCATCCCCAGCATCAGACCTACGAGACTGGGAAGTGTGGGGTCCCACTCATTTGATGCAATGCTGAACATCACTAACCTAATTCAAATATTTCGAAGAAAAAAGAAACCCTAATTATCATATGTAATTATCATCTGAAATATGAGTTGAACATCTTTTCCAGCAAAAATAAAAATAAAGAAACCGTGTCCCGTTGAAGTTGATGAGTAGTTTTCATGAAATAGATAGCTGCCCCTACGTAATGCATGTCTTTGTCCATGTGAATATGGAAACCCCGTTTGGCCACATGACACATAGTCCTCTTGGTTCTAAAAGTGAAGAATTATTCTTTTAGATAGATTGTGAAGGGCTTAGAGCAAAATATATATTTAAAGATTCTATCAATTTTAGATTTTGTGCCACACCAAGAATCCGCACTAATTTGTGATCAAAATTTCCTTATCAAGTTGAAGAATATCGGTGCCCCTACATCTTTATACAACTAAAAAGCCCTTTGACGACATTTTAAAAAATGTCAAAAAATGGTTTCGACGACATTTTGAAAAGGTCATTGAAAGAGGGTGCCATTAAAAGTATGATTTTTTAACAACATTTTCTTCAATGTCATGATCTATGTTGTGAATTATTTGCCCTCAACAATAAAGTAATGTCATCTGTTACTTTCCTGTTTGAATGTTATTACATATCACAACTGTTCAAAAATGTCATGATTGGCATATGATAGCAATTTAGAAATGTCATAATTCATACATATTACAATAATTAAACAATGTCATGATTAGAAATGTTTTACGACATTGAAAGCATGTTTTGATAGAAAAAACCATGACATTGGATAAGTGTCATGGATTCTTGAATTATTAAAAAATGAATTTTAATAAAATAAAATGTTTTTGTTGATTATTTATAATTATATATATAGAAATTTTTGAATACACGAATTATTAAAAAAAAAAATCGCCCCAAATATTTTTTTTTATTGTTGATTACTTATAATTATGAATATAAATTTTGATTCATAGTATCAACAAAAAAAATTATTAAACAATACAAAAAAAAAAAAAAAAAAACAGAACAAAACTTTCAGTGACAATAAATTTCTAAAAGCTATTGCAAATGCATTTGAATTGGCGGTATTGTTCGATGAATTCCTTTGCTATCCTCTGCATCTTTAAAGAGTTGCTTCATTCTCGTCCTTCTGTTTCACCATTTCCTGTAAGCTTCTTTCTCAACTTGGTCTCTCCTCATAAGGCTTTTTTCTTCGTCACAAATGTTCTTCCACTAATAATATCTTGAGACACTCAAATGCACTCGCTTTGTCACTCTATTTTACTATGGTATTCAAAATAACTCTAACAATCATATCCTTTAGTCCATCTTCAAAAAGCACAACTTCCCATGTTTCTTTTGATCTTCTAATGCAGATCTGCATAGAAAGAAAGATAAGGTAAACGCTCTCAACTTCTCACAACTGTCATATTATATATATATATATATATATTTTTTTTTCAGTGAAGTTTTTTTGTTTCTTATTTAATGCAGATGTATATCAAAATCTGCGTACATGTTGAAAGAACCAAAAAAAAAAAAAAAAGAAATTAGAAGCTAAAGTCAGACCTCACGATGCTGGGCAGTACCCCTATAACCTGTCGCTTGGCAAAATCTTTTGTAGAGGAGCACGACAACTTAGCTACATCAAACCATTCCAAACACCAATGCCGTAAGATAAAGAAGCATCTTCGTTTAACTTCGCCTTAGGATTCTTCTTTCTGATCTGCAGTAAAAACCAGATTGAATTTAACAAACAAACATCGAAACCCATATCTATTTATATTTATTGATATGCATTTTAAATTGTAAAAAACTGATATATAATGATGGCATATTTTCCTTCCATGGTTCTGGCTTCACAATTTTACTGGGGATGAACATAAGCAAAGATGTGCCAAAATCCGTTAGACATCGCGACTTTGTTATTGGTGAAATCTAAAAACGATGGGTTAGATGATATATGATGAGAGAGAAAACAAAAGCCAGAGGGTGAGATACGATCGCACGTCAGAAGATAGGAGCTGCTCGGCCTTGGCAATGAATTCCGTTGCCTAAACGTCTGACGATCGAACGTTGGAGGAGGACATGGTGATCGGCAACCACCAGCGATGGTCTGAGTTGAGTGAGTTGCTGAGTGAATTCGGCCACTGATTGTGTGAGTTTAGGAAGGTGAAAAAGCAAAAACCAATTCATGTGGACAGAGGGGAGTTAACAAACATTCCAAAAAAAAAAAAGTGTTATTTAACCTTTTTGCTTAAAGCATAGCAAAGGCTCTGTTTCGGTGCCACTAGAGGGCAAAAATGAGGGTGTTCGATTACGATCTAGAGTATGACTGTTGACAAAGCTCTGTTTTGAAATTGTAAAACTATTACAACATAATCAAAACTTTAAAGCAAACAAATTTGACAGAGAAATAAATTACTTATGAGCAGCAAGTTATGGTGAGATTCTTGTGTGAAGCAGAGAGAAAAGAGATAAGGAAGAGAAACAAAAAATTATGTGTTACTGGGAATGAGAGGTATAAACGTGTATGCAATTAATATTTAATCAGAAGTAATGTAAAGTTTAAAATGAAAATAAAGCGTCAAGAACTTTATTTCTCAAAACCCATTTAAGCGTCTAACTCCAAATTTTTCGTTTGCCTCCATTTTGGCGCCAATCCAGAGCTACAAATAATATGGTTTTTTTTTTTCTCTTTGAAGTATTTTTTTTCTTTTGTTTAATTTTTAATTTTTAAATTTTTTTTTAAGAATAGCAGCATAACATGTTTAAATTAAAAATAAGTATTTAATTATCTAAAAACAACCATCACCTTAGAACACACACACGCACACACACATATATATTTGCAACGCTTTAGGAAGTGCTCGAGAAAGAATTACAGCTACAGACCTTATAGTTATATCTTGTCTTGTGCAATATACCTTATAGTTGTATTCTGGTGTTGTTCCATGTGAAAGATGTAAAGTCATTTTGATATATTGCAGAGATGAATAACGGGTATCTGATAAGACTCATTTCTGTCATGATGATTTGAAAAGACAGACTAAATGACTCTTTGATTGGTGGTGCTGATGGGCAGAAATACTATGTTTTTTGGACTACAAAAAGGATACTAGTTTGGAATCTTCTCCTTTAATGGGAAATTAGCTAATATTCTTATGATTTGCAAATACAGTAATTGATTTGTATGAAAAATTACTTTGTTTTTAACCAAGCCCATACCCCAGAACAATAGGTTAATAGATATTCAAAAATTGAGATTTATGTCTTGTGGGTAGAAGAATTGTTTCTCGTCCTTCTTGATGGATATGCTTTGTTCTCTATTTTGTTGCAGGCTTATTTAACCCCTTCTCCTTATGTTTTCTAGTTAGAAGCTTATTGGTATAGAATGTTAATTCTGTTTTTGTTCTTACACTTGTATCTACATAAGGTTGTTTCTTTTTTGTGATTTTGGCAGTGTTTAAATATTTATTTCATCAATCCAAGCTTGTTATGCCAAGCCTATTGGCGAGAAAAGGTAACTATGGTCCTCAATTACTTATTTAGTGATCTTGAAAATTGATGAAAGATGTGTTTCTCATTACAAAAACCATTATTCTTTTACAGGCACCTTGCTTCCAAAGTATCATAATAGAGAACTTCGCAGCAGGATTGTTTTTTTTCTATAGTTGTTTGCATATTCTTTGAGTTTTGTGATGCAATTACTACAATTTTGTAATTACATTACTATCTCTGTTATTGATGAAATTTGATGAATGATCTCGTTGTTGCATATGTCATGTGTGCTTTTTGATTCGAAGTTCTAACTCGTCGAAATGTCTCCAAACTATGCAGGTTGTAAATATTATCTATTTCCTAATGTAGATTTCCTTGTTCTTAGATTTGCATATATATGCAATTTGTAGCAGGTTTTAAGTTATATACACTTGGAAATTTTAGGTATAAAAAATTATGATTGATGTATTCGCATTTTATTACTATAGAATAGGAAGAAATGCAATCAACTTTTAAATTAAGACGGAAAAAAAAGCAACATAATGAAAAGTCCAAACAATTTTTAGAAAACAGTGTTAAAAGTTTGAAGCTATGCATGATGCCGTAAAGGTTTGCATATATATGCAATTTGTAGCAGGTTTCAAGTTATATACGCTTGGAAATTTTAGGTATAAAAAATTATGATTAATGTATTTGCTTTTTATTACTATAGAGTAGGAAGAAATGCAATCAACTTTTAAATTAAGACGAAAAAAAAGCAACATAATGAAAAGCTCAAACAATTTTTTTGAAAACAGTGTTAAAAGTTTGAAGCTATCATGCCGTAATTTTTGATAAATTAGTTTGAAGGAAATTTATATGTTTGCATCCATCAATATCGTATCATAATTTTTGCTAAATGGTTTATCTTTATTTTTTACTTCATGAACTATATTTAAGCATACAAGACTGTTGAGATGAAAGTGGTGAATTTTTTTTTTCTTTCTTTGGAGCGGATTAAGTTCGTAGGATTACCACAAATTGAAAGATTTTTTGTTTTTATTTTTTTAGTTTTGTCCTTGTTAAGTGGAAAGTCCTGAAGCTAAATACAGGTATAAAAATTCCATTCACATTTATAGTCATTTTTTTAATTAATTAATAGCATTTTTATGTCATCTTGTTTTTTTGCATTAAAAAAAATTTGACGACATTTTTCTTGTCAACGTCATAAAATAGTCATTTTCACGATATATGTCAATTAAAATGTCATTGAAGAATCTTTTTACGACATTTATAGAAAAATGTTGTAAATTTTGTCGTTAAAAGTACTTTTTGTTGTAGTTAGATTGCCACTTAATGAAACTTTAAATAACGAATCCCTTTTGTTAACCCTACTTTATTAGGATGGTTCTGTGATTCTATATAAATATATACATGTTTATTATTCATGTAAATCATGCGTATATAACTTCCTTACCTTTTCATAGAAAAGGACTCTGATTAATACTTAGTTTATATAATTTTAATGGGCCATATACCATATCTAAAGCATGCAACAATTAATATATTATTTGAAGTTATCCGTTTAGTCTCAAGTAGGTTACTAACTTTTACATTTATATGTCACACTAGTTTAAATTTTTCTACTGTTACGAAAGCCCCTATATCGGGTTCTAACAAAAGCAGAATACAAATTGAGCATGTTCAGTTTACATCACAAGAGCTTTAATTAAGGCTACAATCTTAATTAAATATTTTTTGGAGGAAAATAGTATATCTAAAATAACTATGTGATGCTATATATATCTAATTTAAGTATAGCTTGCGCTTTATATATTTAAGTAAAGTATGGTTTGTTTTCAAAATATCTATGATTGAGGTACACTTTACTTTTTTTTAAAAATAATTACAAGTTTACTTATAAATACAGTTCATGTGATTAGAATGTGTTCAATTTCAGTCTAATTATTATTATTTTTATATAGAATATTGATAGAGGGGTCGTTGGTGTAACAATAGAAAAGTTCAAGAAAAAGTGGTGTGTTAAATCCAAATTTAAGAAATTAAGGATCAATACAAGACATTATATATAATTTAGGGCCCATTTGTAAAACTAATCCTTATTTAAACGTCTCTGGTTATCTCTACTTTCCTTTTCTCAATCCAAAATTATCTGAGAGAGCCTTTCTTTTCAACCCCTTTTGGCACGCGGACTTGAGGTATGAGATAAAGGTTCTATTTTATATACCACCACTAGAGATCACGTTTTGATCTTTTAGAAATATATTTGATCCCCTTCTGAAAGAATTCTATCCTTTAAAATAATTAAAAATTGTGAAAATAAGATTCGAATCCTGCAATTTGGTCTTGTTTGAGTCAGCCATGAGCAAGCAAAAATCTTGCATTCAAATTGGTTTGGACATATCATTTCTTGGTCAATTAGGCGAACCCAATAAATTACCACCAAGTGGTTGAAATTTGGTCAAACTATTTGGAATTTTGAATACATTAGATGCTTTCCAAGGGTGTGAAGACTAGAAGGTTATATATATATATATATATATATATATATAAGGCTAGATGCTTTCCAAGGGTATGAAGACTAGAAGGTATCTTTTTACTAATATATATATATATATATTATATTATATTAGGCATATGACTCTCATTTATTAAAAACAAATGAACCTCTTAAATTTCGAACCAGCTGAGAGCCACTACCCAAGTTCCTCCCCTTCTACCCTTGTTTTTCTAGAAAATAAAAAGCATTTTTTTTTGGGTTATGGATTTTGTGGGAGAATTGTTCCACAAATGAAGGGCTTTTTATAGCGAAAGGGAATTAATGCTTGTTCAATGAAGCCACCACGTTCTTAGTGTCTAGACCATATGACGCACACTAAATCACTTTTCCAAAGCTCATCAAGATCCCTTCGCACCAACCACTTGGTGCTTTGTACTTACAATTCTGATCAGATGAATGTATATCGTAAGTAGGGAATTACTGGAAGTTTCATATTAGTAGTGAAATAATATTTAATTCATGGATTAGTTGCATTATTGCCGTTAATACATATATATGTTTTTATAAACAAATGTTTGTTAAAAAATAAAGAAAAACGTCATAGAGTACTCGTAAAACAAAACAAAACAAAACCATAAAAAAAAATAGAAATCAAATAAAAAGAAACAAAACGAGAAAGAAGTAATAAAAGCGAAATATATATGATTTTATAAGCTTTAAATTTTTTTACTTTACAAGTTCTGGGATGGTAGGAAGTTTTTTTTTTTTTTTTTTCTTCGAACTTTCTGTTTAATTTGCTTCACGAAATAATATGCTGTTAGTATATGTTATTGACTTTTTTTTTTTTTCAATTTTTAACTTGGAGATGAAATATTCGAATTCTTTATCCTATGATGGAGTTAGATATGAAATTAACGATGTAATTAAATATTATATATGAACAATGTGGGTCTTAACAAAAAGTAATGGTCCTTTACAGTTATAAGTGCCGACTTGATGAAAGTTGGGACTATGGCCCCATAGCATTTATGCCGCATGTAAGAGGTTTCGTGTCCAAACAATGCTGCCGAAAGGAGGCTTATATTTGTTGGATTAGTTAAAATGGGTGTTTTTCAAAGCCAATTCAAAGGTTAACCTTTTTTTTTTTTTTTTTTTTGGTAATGAGTTTTGAGGGGACAGGATTTTTCATTTATAGGTGGCAAATTTTTAGGTTGATGAATTGTGCGATTGAGTTGACCATTTGAAGCTTGTTTTTCATATGATTTTTTATTATTGGATTACTTGTGTAATAGAGCTACCATATCAAAATATATATGATTATGGTGAGCATGTTTTAGATAATTTATTTATTTTTTTCCACGTAAAAGAAAGAGAAAGGAAAAACTGATGATATCCAGTTGTCTTACTAAAATTCTCCTTTTGTCATCACTAATCTTTCTTTCACATAAAAGTGGCTTTTTTTTTATGGAAAAAAGTGTGAAAGGGATGATCAATCATATATAGCTATCTCTTTAGAATGTGAAAAATCATTTAGTCCTAATTAACAACTTACCTTGGCGTTAATTAGCTAACAAATTAAAACGAATGAATATTGAGTCAATATAGCTTAGAAATTTGTCTCAAACAGTTTTAACGACACTAAATTTGAGGCCTCTCATCTATGAAATCAATCATTTAGGAGTATACGCAATGTCACTAGGCAACCAGTAGCTAAATCATGACAATAATATCGCCATCGTTTGTACTTGCACTATGTATATGCCTAGACTCACACGCAATATAGGTGGGAATAATGCTATTTCATAGAGTAATAAATCGGTGTAAACTCTTCAACAACAGCACGCACACATTTATCCCTTCGTAAACTCAAATGAATAACTTGTAAATCAAATCTCCTTTTTATATTGGCATTTTCAGCATTAGATATATAACTAATTAGCACGCATGCATGTTTTCTATAAAAAGTTCCAAACGTTAAAGATTCGTGTCAATGCCAAATTTTAACTACAAAGCTTGTTTTTTGTTTTTGTTTTTGTTTTTTGTTTTTTACTGTACATTAGTTTATAATAATGTAAAAGGAAACTTTGTTAGTGAGATATTAATTAACTGTAATTATATACTATCAATTTCCTTCTTTTAGCAAACAAAAAATAAATAAAAAAAATCCCTTCCATGTGAGTGGAAGTGATTTATTGATTTTTCCCCCTTAGTCTGGGTAGATGCAATATCAAATCATGGTATTCAATTTACACTTTAATTTATTTCATAAATTTTTTTGTACGTACATAAGTTAATTTTAAAATATGAAAATATAGGAATATAAATTTGATTGATATAACTTTTTACTTAAATTTAGATAAATGTAACAACTATTTGATTTATATGTAATTTATATAATTTTATGTGTAAAATAATATTATTTTACAATATTATTTTCTTTAAATTAATGGTGAGGATAGAAATCAGCACGTGTATTAAGA